>JAQFVV010007014.1:0-201995 GCA_028023455.1 Epiperipatus broadwayi | reverse complement strand
CCATCTGTGGACATATATATATATATATATTCAATAATGGTTATGGATGGCAACTTTAACGAAAGTTTAAGAATTGATGAGCAAAAATCAGAAATTAGCAACTCAATAGTTTCAACAAATAACTATTTTAAAGCTAAGGCTTCTGATGCTTGACTGATAGTTAATTATAATATGAATAGTAATTAGTCTTGGATTGTTTTATGTTTATCCATTTCCATCTTCTGATTTATAGTTTACTATCACTAATTTTTTAAAGGATGTTTGCTCTAAATGTTCAGTGATCATTTAAAGTCTTTTTCTATTAATGTAATTAATGGAAATTTCTTCCAGAGATATCTTGCATTTACCTTTATATCTTAATTTAGACTAACTCTTTAATCTTCTTTTTTTTTGTTCAATTTTCCAAAAACTATTTTTCTAAAAAAAAGAAGCACCAACCACTTACTCTTCTAATATGTCTTAATCAAATTAAACTCCTGTGACAGAATATTGTCACGAGATATAGAATCATGGCACTCTTTAATACTCCTGATATTGGTAGATATTGGTAACTTTGTTCTGCTATTTAAAAATTAAATATTTTTGACTATAAGATTGCCTTTTAGTCAAGAATCACATACATATAAAAGGTTAAGTATACATGATCATAATAGATTGTAAGGTTGTTTTTAAGTACCAACTTTGATTTTTTCTATTTTCTTTATTAATAGTTTACTAAATGTTATAATGCAAGTTCTAAGTGTACTTTTATTTCTAATATGAAGAGCTTGTGACTATAAAATAAAAATACTTAATGTTATATAAATGTTAATCTAAAGTAATTTTGTAAGTTATTGTTCTCTTTTAGGCATCAGCCTTCTGTCATTTATATTGAGTGAGAAAGTGTTATACAGTGCATAATGTTGTAGAAAAATAGTTTTAATGTAGCCTCAAATATAAGCAACAAGATCTATGTCATTATTAAAAAGAAACTCTTTTGGCAAACTCATGTTTTTTTTAGCTTTATGGACATGGTAAATTCAACAGTAACCTAAAATGAATGGAATATCTTTAAATGCATATCATTAAAGAATAGCAAAAATATTTAGAAGAAACAAGGTAATAACAGATACAGTCCTAAACAACAAATACAAATAGCAAAAATGGTGCTACAAACAAGCATCAACAAGAAAAGCAACTCTGTCAAAATATTTGGTCTTAAATGTAATATATTTAATAAGTAATAAAAGAATCCTAATTGTTTCTACAAATTATACAAAGCACAAGAGTTCAGTGTGCATTTAGAAATATTAGATTTTTATGAATCAATTTTTGAACCTAGAAACATTTTTCTATTGTTATAAATAAAGTTTTATATTCATTTATTATACTATTTTATTAATAGAACACTAAAATTCATAATATATTTTTTTTCTATATTTTGTTTTGTAAAAGGCCATTTTCAGTTACTTTGAAATGGGCTATTGATCAATTTTAGCCCTAACACTGGCCAAAATAAATGCAATATTATCAAACTAAAAATTATCTTTCATATTATATGAAAAGTCATAGTAAAATCAATAGTTTTAGTAGTATCCAATATTTTCTAAAATTTTTATTTAAAGTCCATCTTTATTTATACTGCAAAATGTCTTTGCTACATAAATAAAAAAACTATTTTACTTTATGTTTTGAATTATATATGAGTGAAAAGTATAACTACTTTAATGGAAAAAATACAAATTGAAATGCAACTAAATATATAACTAAAAATGTATACTTAATTTTATTATATATGTAGTTATTAGTATGAATAAAGTGTAGGAAAATTATGTTTTATCATAATTAATATTTAAATTATTTGTTAACTACTCAAAATAATAAAGACTGTTTTAAATTTTAAGATATTAATATTAAATTAAGAAACCAAAAAACTACTTACATTTGTATCTTCCCTAATATTGTGAAGAAAATGTTCTTTATCTCACCACATGAGTTTTTTTATTTTTTTTAAAAAACAAATATTACTAATTATAAAATATATTTTTTAATAAAATGTCTTTGAAGTAAATGAAAATGTGTTTAAATAAAAAAAAATAAACTTTCAAAATAAATTAAAGTGCACTTTTATCTTGACAAATAAAACAAATAAACCTCTATATTATTGTGCAATGAATGACTGAAACTAGAACTATTCTTATTCTCTGATTATACTTGTCAATTAGGCACAAAAATAAAAACTAAAATATAGATAGACTTACTATCACTACAAATTAACTATTAAAAGAAATAAAACTATACTGAACAAATAATTGATACAAAGTAACATCAGTGGACATAAATAAAATAATATAGACAGCATTCCTCCAGATTGACTGAAATGGATTTGGAAAGGGTAAATGTCCATTTTAAAATTCATACTGTGTACTAGAAATGATCACTACACTAAGTTTTTATGACACATAAAAAAGGGGCAATTCAAGTTTTTATAATCTTCTGGGCACTGACTCAAGATAATACAAATTTGATGTCATCCATCAAAAAAAATTCACTTGACTAAAATTGATATTAAAGTTTGGCTGTTCTACAATTTCATGTCCAATGATTTATTTGATGCCTACATTGTAGCTTCTGAAATTGAGAGAAATATCTATCTACAAACTAACAAGTGTATATTCTGACACATCTTGTTTTTATGTGAGGATTAATTTTATTGTGCAAGCTTGCTATTATTAAGACTATTTTATTTATTGCTTAATGATGAATTTTAAACTGCCATTGATATTTACTAAATCTAGATTTAAAATGATACAGAAATACTGAATTTTCTCCATTATAGTTATAGTAATTAATTAAAAAAATTGAGTTTAAATTCAATCAAAGACATTCTATTTATCACTGTATAATATTTATTTTTAAAATATTTTAAAATCATACAAAAACATTACATATATAAGGTGTCAATTCAATTATTGTAACTCTATACATATCTTATACAAGATGAAACAATTTCCATCTATATTAAGAAATGTTTTTATCATGTGATTATTTCATTAGTTAAATATTTGTAACTAATTAGATCCCATATTTACAAGCTGGAATCATTGTTTGTATGTATAAATCAGACTACTATTCCTGAATGAAGATTTGGATATTTCAAATCTTTAGTTTACCTAATAAAAAAGGTTTTTTCTTGAAATACATATATTGGAAAAAAGAGTGATTTAATAATTACTATATTGGAAAATTATTGTGATTGGGAAGTACACCAATAAAGGATAGGATGAGCTGTGAATAACAGACTAACATTTTCTAAGTTTAAAGATATTTAATTATTAAAATATAAGTAATTATACAAACATAAGCACTTTGGGAATCTACACATGCAAGTGTTATATAACGATGAGTAAGGTTAAATGCAAGTTCTCATCTTTATGTACTTTAATTCATTTAATTTTAAATTTATTACAAATTAATAATATTTATGGTTATACTCATGCCTGAATTATGTTATGCCATTCTTCTGGAGATTTGCTACAAGTTAAATCTTACAAAAATGATAACTGGTGAAATATAATTTATTTATTAAAATTACATAATAAGCAATAACTGTGCTCCCTGTGTAGATTGTTTTATGAACTAGACTAGAGGTTCAGATTAATGCCGAACAGAATATTATGAAGGGAAAACTGGCAACTTGCAGTGTAGCTTCAGAAACTATGGTGCTACATAAACTAAATGAGGGTTGGGATTCATTACCAAGTACTCAGTTCCCATGAACTGTATGACTTGCTATTATGAAATATAAGAACATTTAGTCCAGGTAATTGGAACAGCTTAATATATGGTTCTGGGATCTCATGTTCCAGTTCTAAAAAGAGCTGCTTGAATTAAAAATAATGGGGTCCCTTAAAACCAAAGCCCACTTTAATAAGAAAATATATATATAGCAAGGCATATTTTGCATATGTGCTTTATAAGGACACATTTGTAATGCTTTCTAAAGTCTTAAATTAATATTAAATTAATAAAGTACTAAATCTATAATTTCGAATTGCAAAATTACCATATGCCTGTTCATAAATTAGCATATATAAATCATGCTAAAAAGGATTAATTAAAGTGATCTAGTTTATTAATTAAATCTATATAGTTTATGATAATAACTAAGGAGGAAAAAGCATATCTGGGACTTAATTAACTAATCACTTATAATATGTTTCAAATTATCATTCTTGTTCTTTATTAGATAAATATATTTACTAACATGCAAACCCTTATTCTGATAGCTGCCTAATTAAATACATATAAAATAGGTATCAAAATGAAGATTTATGTGTGCACTAAAGAAGCAACATAAATCTATTATGTGAGAGCTTCTAATAATCTCTCCAAATTATTAATATTACTAATCTTTGTTTTGAGACATGGCATATCATAAATGAATGACATACACAATATAAAATAAAATAAAGTAGGCATGTCTGCAGATTAGGCCAATATAGATATATTATAATAACTAATTACAGTTATTGTGTTAAGAGAATTATTAACAATAAATATTCATTTAAAAAGCAAGACTCTTACAATTATGATTATTAAATTAAAGTTACATTATAGTTCTTATCCAGTTTAAATTATAGAGTTTGTTTAATAATAAATCATTTAAGTTTGCAGAATTATGAATGTTTGGCATTATATAGCTTTTTATTTATTTTTATAAGGGTGCCAGGATTCATGTAAGAATCTGTTGAAATTCATCACATGTCACCTGGTAAATTAAAAAGAAAATAAGTTAAATGAACAAGATTATGATTTCACATAACTTTATTTATTTATTTTTTTTTAGAGAATGTTATTCCTGGAGCTTAATAACTATTGACCAAGGTTAATTATACATTTAAGCTTAAACCCATTTAAGTTCTAATAAACTAAAATAAATAACTAAAATTAATAACATACAGATGAAAGTGATCTTAAAGGTAAATATTTTATTATAGGATTGAAATATTTAAAGATAAATTATTATTATGAATTAGAAAGGACATGCATGCTAATCTAGGTAATCACTTTACATAATTAATACAGTCCATTCCTTTCTGTTCTCTCTTTATAAAAAACAATCCACGGATCAAAATGTCTTATAAATCAGAGAATGTCTCTGTTATATATTGCAAATAGTTCATTAATCATAATCATGGTATGAATAGAGTATCTTACTGATAAGTTTATGTAGATTCATAGGATCCTGAGCTCATTGAAATTTAATTGATCTCTCCTGCTGGCATCTTAACTTTTCTGGTCTGTTCTATAGCCGGAGCAAGAAACACGATTGAAATGATCTTTTTGTTACCAAAGATGGTGTTCACAAGGTTTTGTTCCCATTCTTGCATGACGGCTTCATTCAGCAAGTGAGTAGTGTTCCTGTACAGATGCATTTCACTGTGCAGGTCACCCTTCATGGAAACCTCCAACTCTTAAAACACATAATCAGAAGTTAAATGAAAAGACCTAGATCAAAGTTGTCCTCTTCTTTTTATACCTCGATCCAGTTTTTGAAACTTCTGAGCATGTCATTATTATCATGATGCTTAGGTTTTAATCTTCTACATTTTTTATTAGCTTTAGATTGCAAAGTATTTTTTTTGACATAATTCTGCCATCTTTAATTAGCTTCCAAAAATGTTTATTGATTGTAATCTTTTACTTTGAAATTTCTTTCCAATTTTAAGTTTTAATTGAATTACAGATAAATAATTCGAAACAAAAAGAATCAACTCTCTTTGTAATTTTAAAAATATATTTATTGACATAATAAAATTGTACAGATGAATAATAAATGCACTTTGTTAATGTTGGCTCATCCATTGCTGGCAATGATCTGGAAGATGTATACCAGAGCCATTCTCTGCACTAGCAGGTTGATAAATAAGTACATACATTCCATTTTGTTGGTATTGACCACCCCTTTTGAGGTTGGCCCAATAATGCTAACTTATCAGCTGGGATACATGTAGTGTAAAATCAATGTCTCTCTAGTAGATTCTGGCATGTTGCATCATAGACTACTTCATTTACGATACACTACAATGTGGATATATCAGGTCCAATATTAATGTAGAGTCTGTGGGCCATACTAGTAGGCTCCATGTATTAATAAATAAAAATCTAGAGGATAATATCTTATCCTTGTTTTGAAGAACTTTGAGCTTATCACAAAATATAGCATTGGGGTCCAGCTTTGGTTGTGTGAACTTTGTCCTGCATCTTGTGTACCAAAAAGCGTTTGTCAGGAAGATAGATAACCTGATAACCGTAAAGTCTCCAGAGAATAGACAACTCTTGATGTCTAGGATTTTATCCACTACTATAATGCAGTGTTGAGAGATGACACTTCTAACACCGTTATAGCCTGGACATATATTTAACAGATGATTAAAGGTTTCCTCTCCTCTAGAGCAAGCATGACAAATTGGGTCTATTTTATTTAGAAACCACTTGTAGTGTAAGAATGTATTAGTTGGCATGGAGCCCATATTCACCTTGATTAGATAATCCAAAAGTTTGGGCTCGAGTAGCAGATATTTAAATATTGTGATTTTATGATTGCTGCACCCTAGGTGAGTATACATAGCTGTATTTTCAGGATTCAGCAGGTGATGTGCCTGCCAGATGCTGATTTTATTCTTAAACTCTGCTGTTGAGTGTCCGATGTATAGAAATTGTTGTTTTATAATGGTGTCAAGCCATGTGTCTTTACTGGGGGGAGGTCTGTCAGTAGGTATTACAGTCTCTATAATATCTGATAGAAAGTATTTTTCCCCAGGTTTACTAAAAGTGAATGCCCTTTTTGGAAATTGATTGTCTGTATTGATTGTACATTTAAAAAAAATGAATTACACAAACTAAAAAAAAAAAAAATTAAATGCATTAATTTAAAAGTTTTTTAAATTTCCTTTTTTGTTTTTTTAAGCTCTTAAATATTCTCCAAATGTCAATATATTTGTACCATCTACTTGTAGATGGTTCAAATTTTTTTTTTTTAGACACAAAAATATATCGGCATGCTAATACAAAAAAAAAATGAATACAGACTTAAAGCTTAAGAATAAAATTAGTTTAAATCCCTATTTTATTCTCATCCCCTGACCGCAGAGGTATTGTACCATTTATTTATATATGGTACAAATATATTGGCATTTGGATAAAAGCTATAAAAAAAAAAGTAAATTTAGCGACCTTATTAAAAGATGCAATTAAAATTTTTTTGTTTGTAATCAATTCCAACATAAGACCTGATATGATTTTCTCACTCGAAAAATGCCATTCATAATGGGTTTTTTTCAATAATAAGGCTTTCTACCTTTGTCCTTTATTCCATATGGATAGTGAGATGCAAAAGTCTCATGGAATTACCCCCACCACAAATCATACCATTGTTCTATCAAACACTCAAAAAAATCAAGAAACATGACCAGCTCCTTGCCTCCAGTAAAGTCTTTGCTGACACCTGGTCTTTAATTGCTCTTTCCTTTTCCTGATTATCAATTCCCACCTACCCAGCATTATAGAATAGTCATTTATAAAAGAAAATATTCATGTTTATATTAAAAATGCTAATACCATTAAACAAGTTCTTTGAATCTCTTCACTATACCTAACCACATAAGAGGATAACATTGTGCTCTCATAACATAATCTAGCCAGATGACATATAGAACATTATATAATCATATTATTGTACAATTTATTCATTTATTTATCCTTTATTAGTATGTAATCACTATTTATTGTTAATAAAATTTTTATTGAAATGAAATTTTTTTGTTTGTATAATTTTTTTTTAAAAATGTACAATGAAAGTTACATTTTTCGTTCATATTTTTTTTTATGTGATTAAAATAAACGTTAAAATTGAAAAGAATAAAAGACACACAGATTACTAATCCAGATAAACTAAAGAAAAGAAAGAATTCCACACCAGATTTCAATTAGTGAAATTTTTCTAACTCTGATTAAAAAAGGCAGAATTACATTAAAAAAAGACTTTACAACTAAAATTTAAGAAAGAATGTACAAGATTATTATCTTGTATGTTGATAAAAGGAGAAAAGAAAATAGATTTACAGAGAAGTCTAAAAATGGATTGTGACTATAAAAGATCAGAAAAACAAAAAACTGGGTCTTTGTCTTTTCCTTAACTAGCAGCTTCCATTAAGTCTGGGATAGAGAAAATATTCTATCCCAGACTACTCATATGCTGAGGTGAATCATCATGCAGAGTGGAACTGATGAGTTTCCAGATACTTTTCTTCGTATAGGTCACTCAGAAAAAAATGTCGAGTTTAGCCATTAGGACAGGCCAATAATCTACAAAAATGTTGACAGAGTGAAACTAGTTAACTTCAATGGCTCTTCAAAATGCGTACTACAAAACTTACTGGTAAGATTATTCATACTCCAATTCTGACTAAATTAAGCATTTGCAAACAATCCTTCCTATAAGCTTAGAATGTTACTACTAATAGAGACATTTGCAGAATTATCATTCAAAGAACTTTCTGGAAGAAACTTAAGTGAATTTTAATTAATAAACTGTTTTAGTTAGTTGATTTAATGTCTGGATTAGCATGCATGTAGTCTTTCCAATTAATTAGTAATGTGTTTTTAATATTTTAATTTGTTAGAATAAACATATTTATTTCTAATATCAACTATTCATTGTGTGCTATTAGTGATAGTTATTAAATTTATTAATGTTTAGTTTATTAGGATTCAAGAGTATAATTTACCTTTGTCAATACCCCAGGAATAATAATCTCTAAAAAAAAAAATTATGGCATAGAAAGAAGTTAGGAGTCTATTAACTATGGTGCCCTCTTATAAATTAAAACTAACTTAGTCAGAAATTCCTGTCATAATAATTAATAGGCCAGGTAATCAGGAAATATAGCTATGTTTTTTAGAAATATGAATAAGATATTTTCTTATCCATAGCTTGATTAACTTTCACTTAACAGTATATAAAAGAGGCCTAACTGAATCTATTAAAATGTGAAAAATGTTACAATATATATATGAAGTGAAACATAACTCCTCATTTAATATACTATATTTAAATTTATAGTTGTAATTCAAATGTAAAAATACTGTACACCACTATACAATAATTAATTTTTTAAATCTTGAATTTACAAAGTTTCTTTTCCATATTATAGAATGAATAAATCACTTAACATTTTAATAACTTATTGTTAAATAAATCTTTAACAATACTACATCCTATATTTCAGATGTGTTTTCTTTTCTACAAATACAGATGGTCTTTTCAATAATTTTCATGAAGTTTATAAATATTTCTCTTCACATACTGGATACTTAAGTTAACTTTATATTAGTATAATGCATATAAAATATGTATAGGTTTTCAGTAATTTATCTGCATAGTCTAGTTCTTTTCATGGTAGATTATAAGAGCTCTCAATATAATTTCACATAGGTGTTATTTACTGAACTGGAATGTGTATTCAGGATTTTCTGATTAACATCCTACTTGTTCTTTCCTAGCCTTTTATGGCAAAAGATTCCCTAATATAATAAAACCTTCTTATATTTTCTGTTAAAAACTTTACAATTTCAATTAGCAGCAGAGGAAAACCCAGAGAAAAATATTCAATTATGTTTTTTTAACAAAAAAAAAGAAATAACTGCTGTCCGTTGTTTATCCAATATTGCATTACAAAAGAGAAAATTCTTTTTCAACTTTTATTACTTTATTTATAACTACAAAAATATTCTTAATTCTTAATTCTTTTTCCTGGATATGGATTCACCATTCTGTTTTCTATCAAAATCAATAAAATTTTATTTTAAACTCAATTCACATAAAGGCAAAACTAAAAAAAATCTTAAAATGCACTTTAATTTATGAATTACATATTTTCTTTCTTTCTCATATATATGTATGTGTAAATGCACACACATCGTTATTCAAATCTTATTAGTGATAACTCATGTTTAGTTTTCTCTTTTCAGATGTACAGCAGAAATTTATGAAAATTGATTCATCTTGGTATTTCACTTATTGTATTTTATGTAAACTATAATAGTCAATTGTAAATAACACATAATTCTCACATTAATAACCTATCATTTGCTAACATAAATCTTAACTTAAATGTATATGATTTTTATTAAATCCAGTTTTTGTATTATTATTATTTTTTTCATCTATCATAATAATAAACTTTGGTGACATGATGCGCTTATGGACAATACTACCATTGAGATTAAAGGATATTTTATTATTTAAAGTATGATTTGGAATTAATAAAATATCACTTTGATTCCAGAATATCTGATCTGACTTAAACCCATCCTTGTACATTCACGTATATGTGTCTGTATATAAATAATTATAGAGATATAATTTAATTACTTTATTTTAATTTTTTTCGTGCTCACCATTGCATAGATTAGCAGTGAATGTAGGGGATATATTCGATAGATATTTGTTGTTCTTATCCTACATACCATTATAATATATATGTAATTGTATAAAAAAAATTAAAATAAAAAACAAAAATTATTTTTAATAATAATAATAAACTTTTCTCGATATAAAAACTATCCGCAGAAACTTGTATTCCATATAAGAAGCCATTTATGTCACATCACATAGCATAGATGAAAAAATATATGCACTTCAACAATGTAAGTCTCTTGACTGCCAGAAACTGAAATTGAAGTAATGTCTGAATACAGAGAGTTAATACTCATTCATAATAAATTATTTGGTACAGTACTTATTCAATGAGTACAGAAAAATGAGACTTGAAGATCATCAATAGAAAAAATTATGAACAGAATCAAGGACAAACAAAAAAAAATTATATTTAGAAGAATTAACAAACAAAACGTAATTTCGTTGCATAATTTGTAGTTAGATTTTTTAAAAATAAAATCATATGTAATTTCCTATTTATAATTAATTAAAAAAAACAAATTAAATCTTAAAGATTTTATAATTTTTATATATAAATGAGATTTACAAGAGTATGCTCAATATTTAATAAATAATTTACTAGGAGCTACTAAATTATCCATTGGCTAATACTCTATTGCAAAGTTTCTTTTACTACATAACACTTAGCATATATGTATCTAAGATAGAGGAACTATTGCGTTTTTCATCTTTGGGACTTAAATATCACTTGGTTTTGATTATAACTGGCATTATAAATATTTTTGCCATATAAATTCTTATGCATTGTTAATAATATACATATGTCCACATTCAAAATATCTTGAAATAACTTTTTATAGTCATGGTAGTGTGGTGCCGAACCTATGTTACAATGTTACTCCACATGCCAACATGGTTTTACCAACCTTATTATATTATCAAAATTGGTTCAGTTATAATGGGCTTCAAAGTTATATATAATATTATAGTAAATAATATACATTACTATATAATGTATACTTTTGAAGTCTATTATAACTGGATCTTATATTATTGGTCATTCATTATTTTAAAATACTTAAAATCATGTGAAAAGTACCTTTTCTAAATTCATAATTTTTAACATGCTTATTAAAAATATTACAAATTATAAATTACAACTTTTTACCTATACAAATATGTAATTTAAATAAGAAAAAAAATCATGAATTCTAATATGATTAGCCATTTTTTATTATTAGAATAAATTAATGTGAACATTGCCCTAGTACCTCTTTGCTCAATGTCAGGTATGTAATTGGTCACTTTTAGCTTCACACATGCTTCTGAATGTTCAAGTGTTAGGCAACTTCTTTGTGACCTCAAAAATATTTTTTTATATGTGAGAAAATTTGTTCACATAAGTAAGTTGAACCAAATGCTGAAAACAGAGCACAAGCAGTTTTTTTCAAAGAATTAAATCTTTCAGGTAATGATACCCAACAATGGAGAATGACAGCCGACTTTTCTAGACAGTTCCCTTCAAGAGTTTTCTGCAATTCTACATATTTAGTTTTCCACAATTCTGATGACATTAATTTGAATGATTCCATTTCAAAACTATTAATATCCACCCACTCAAAAAGATATAAGTCAATGGAGTCATCTTTAAATTAATTAAATCAGATATGATGAGGAAAGAAAATATGGCTGGGTGCATTTGGAAGTTTTCACATCATTTGGAAAATTCTTCTCTGAGAGCTTCAATGTATTTTTGAAGTTCATCCTTGTTAATGTTAAATTGATTTGCATGCTTTACATTTGGAAAGTACTTATAGGTGTTAGTGGTAATATCACACCAAAATATATTTAATTTTGATGCAAATCCTTTCCAATATTCAAAAAGTTCTAGTACTGTTTGACCCTTTCCATGCAAATGCAAGTTTAACTCATTCAGATGTTGATTTTTTTTTGTCAGAAACATCAATTTGCATAAACAGTCTTCATCATTTATTTCTGGATAATGTTGTTCTTTTTCATCAAGAAACATCTTGATTTCTTTCAGCCATGATGCAAACCTATTCAAGACATTATCTCGACTAATCCAACAAACATTTCTATATAGAGGGTGGTCTATATATGTACTATTCATTTTTTCAAAAGGGATTTAAATTGCCTATGTGTTAATGAAGAATGAGAAATTATGAAATTACTGTAATTATTTTAATGACAGTGTCCATTACAGAATTCAAGCATTGTGATGAGATTTTTGCAACTAAATTTTCCTGGTGTATAATGCAGTGAAAACTCAATATTCGACATTTAATATGATTTTCAAGAAGTTTAACAAATCCCTTTTTCTTTCCAACCATTGCACAACTGACATCATTAGTAACACTAAATATTTTATTTATGTTGATTTTCTGATTTTCAAAATAATTGAAAAATGCAGTGAAAATATCATGTCCCTTTGTTGTACCAGTAAGAGGAATCAAGCAACACAATCCTTCATAAATATGATTGTTGTCACAGAATCATGCAACTATTGTTAGGTGTGCTACATCATTTACATCAGTGCTTTCATCAACAGCAACACTAAATGCAACAGCTTGTTGTAAACTAGTTTTCTCTTTTGTTGTTACATCTTTGGCTGTTTCAGTTATTCTTCTTTGAAATGATCTTGCAGAAGCTGGTATTTCTTGAATTTGAGACAGTATCATTTGTTTATTATATGGTAGATCACTGAATAAGATTTTAGCATTTTTCAAAAATGTTTCTTTGATGAACTGTCCATTTGTGAAAGGTTTGTCTTTCAAAGCCACACAATGAGCAATTGTATAACTACAGTTGGTGATTTTATTTTGGGTTCCAATTATTTGACTAAAATAATTAGTTTATTTCTTAAAGGCAAAAACAGCTCTTTTTATAGCTTCACTTTTTTCATCTGAATTTTTAAATTTGAACACATATTTAGTTTGATAATGTCTGTGTACCCTTGAGGTACGTACAATACTTTTACAGCATAATATACACACAGCAGTATCTTTTTGCTGTACAAATTCATATTCATTTATCCAAGAGTCTTGAAAAGAGTGAATATCATGTTTTTGCCTTTTGTGGGACATTTTGGGAATCTCTCAATCATTATGCCATGAGATGTGATATGATATACTGTAGCTTCTCCTTAAATGAAGCTCAGAGAAACCTGTTAGATACTTTATTTTACATTCTCCAGTCTAAGTTTTTCCATATTCTGCTCCATCCCATTTCCACAACATAATCTTTGTCAACTCTATGGCCTTTATATCTAAATTCCCCTTATCTTTTCCCAAACCCAGCATAAAAACCAAAAATCCACTTTTTGTATAATCACTTTTTTTATATTTATTCTTCCATAGCTCCATTATATGTGCCCTTTCTGTTTTCAAGCATCTACATTCAATTAACAGATGCCTAATATTTTATATTCCTTCCTTACATAATTTACAGACTAAATCACCCATATTTTTCCATTTATATGGATATTCTCTTGTTGCTAAAGATCCCGTTGAGCCTTAAACAATAAACTATTTTCCTTACTATTATCATATATTAACTCACACCTAATATTCTATTTATTTCTACATATATTTAAACTCTTTTTACTCTCCATACTAGTTCTCCATCTCTCTAACTCCATATTCTTTATTAATAAATCTATTCTTTTATCCCATTCCTTACCACTATAACACTCAACAATCCTCCTAACACAATCATCCCATCTTTTGTACAAATATATTGATATAAATTCTTTATCCAAATGTTTTTGAAAGAAGCGCCACCAATGAGGGTTGACTATTTACCATTCAACTACCGAAAATAGCTTTCTAAAATTGATAACATAACAAGCTTTTTATTTGGATTACGATCTCATTTTTTAATTTTATCAGAAGTAAAACGTGAATATGTAGAATTTTTTTCGCTAGCAAACAAAAATATCTTTTAAATGAAGTTAATAAATGTATTATTTTCTGGTAAATAATGATTTAAACGTAAATTCAATGTTGAATTTATATATATAAAACAACAACAACAACAAAAAAAAAAAAGACGCTGAAATTAAAATACATATTTTTTTTTACTATTTTAAATTATTCCGAGTGCCATTTGATAATCGTTGGCGTGCCAAATATGGCATGGGTGCCATAGGTTGCCGACCCCTGGACTCTAGAGTATTAAAAAGAAATTAAATTTCATTTGAAGTAAATAAGAATTTCCTAGAAAATTTAAGATTTTTCTTTCAATAGCTAGTCAAAAGTCTACCCAATTAACTCATCCAAATAATGGTTGGCAAATAGATATCTGGATGCTCTTATTTATACGTTAAAATAAAATAATATTGTAAAAATTCTATCCTAGCAATCCTTATTTTGCGTGAGAGTGGTATAGTGAAAAATACATTACAGAAATATTATTCATTAAGTGGATAATCTCAGACTAATTAATGACTAATAAAAAATTATTAATAGTGAATATAGTATTCTTGTTTTCTTATTTCTTTTTCAACGAAGCATTTAATATAACTGGAATGACTTTTGTTCTGCAATAACTATTGTAGCAATTTCATTTATATATATCCACCTATAAAGAGACATACATATAATTAAAAATGTGTTTAAATGCAGCCGCTTTGCAAGCAAGCAGTTGGTTGCTGACAGTTGTTGCGGGTTCACCTCCCGTCCAGTGCTATGACATATGGAAAAAAAAAAACAATAAAAATTTTAGGTATATATTTGCGTAAACTACATAATTATTAAATCTTATTAATGAGATTAGTAAAGATAAGATTGTGCCAGTCAACTAACAAAAAGTATTTTTTTTTGTCTAAATAATAAAGTCAAGGATTTTAATCCATTTTGTAAATTATAAATTTAAAATCACATATACTATGAGCAGAAAAAAAACTAATAAAAAAAATATTTCTAAGATAATTAGAAACGTAATTATCATTTGGCACTTTTTCAAGAATTTTTTTTATTTTCATACTTTTTTTTTGGTTCTTAACGTCTCTTCAAAGATGATTATCTAGAATTTTCTCTCCACTACAAGACATTGTTTCACAACGACTAACATCAAAGGGATGCCATTTTTAATCTAGAAATTTGCTGTGAGCATAAAAGAAATGAATTTGGAAAAACATCTGCGTCTAGATTATAAAAAGCCAAATCAGAATGTGATTGGTGCAATTGATTACTGGGAACTTACAATTTTTTGCTAAATACTCCAGCAGCAGCAAAATCACCCTTTAGACAAATAATTATATTATTTGTAAATAATAATAAAATAAACTTTAGTATTAAATTATTAAAAATCCTATTAAAAATAATGGAAATTGCATTTACAAATTATATATATATAAAGCAAAAACACAATAAAACAATTCATTCACTAAATTTTAAATGTATCTTTTATTGAAATTGCAATTTCTTTTCTAGGCATAAATAGGATTAAAATTAGCATTTGTAAAATAATTTGCGGCTTTCTAAAGTTTTTTGTTTATCCAATGTTAAAAAACAAGTACAATATTATTTAAATAAATAACCATATAAGTTCGTATATAGAAATATTTATAGTACATACATAAATCCCTCTTCATTTGCTGTATATATATAAAGCAATGGCGTGCAATGATAACAGAGAAAGAGAAAGCAACACATTTTTTTTGTAACTAATTAATTATTTATTTATTTATAAAATAGTAGTTATAAAGTAATTTATTAAAAATTAAGTCAATTATTTATCGTTTACAAAATCTTGGATTATTTATTTTATAAACCTTTTGTATACATGTGTAAGATTAGTAAGCAAATTAGTTTATAAAGTCTTCTCAATAATACTAATTTTGATAGAGCTTCTATTCAGTACTGAAAAAGATATTAAAATTCCAAAATCATCTTTAGAGAAATTTTGTGCAAAACGTTAGACTTGTAAATTGTTAAATTAAAAAAAAAAAACCACCACTCCATTAATTCATTTACATTCATTTAAATTTTCAAATCTAAGGTGTTTATATACATAAACATTTTGCTTGATTTAAATCAGTAATTTTTAAACTGATCATCTTTTCATATAAACCTGGGTCTCATTTTATGTGGATTATTTTAATGCAATTTTGAAGTTACACAATTCATGTTTCTTCTTAATACCCTTCATATTTCACTATATTTATTAGATATCAAGAAATTTAAATTATTAATAACTTATTTTCACTTGAGTTACTTTTTTTTCTCAAAAATATAACATTATATTAACAACTAATGTGAATATGACCTGAAGTTGTGTTTAGAATCTTAGCTAATGAGTAAATAATAATAATAGATTTATACTTATGTATAAAAATATCGCAATAAATATTCAAAAATTTTAAACTTTTAAAATGTATTTTGTTAGATATAACAGAAATAAAAAAAATTTAGATTGTTAAAATAAATAACGAAGATTTTATTGATTTTTTAAACTGAAAATAATCTTTCTAATGATAATGTATAATCTTTTTTGTTTTGATTGCGATCTCATTTTTTTAAATATAAAAACAGAAAACCATTAACACAGCCCAAGACTGAAAGTGATGCTAGTTTTACATCATGTCACAGATCTAATTCATAAATTAATGCATATTCTCAAATAGCAATAATGATTTAAATATGTATGAAAAAATGTAAAATTAAACACTGTAGTTAATAAAAAAAAGTAAAAAAAAAGTTTGTCTTGTATTAATTTTTTTCAAATATTTGACATTTTTTATTAATCATACTTTATTTCCTTATTTTTTTAATGCAAATTTTAAAGTAATTTTTCCTTGTTGTTTTGCTCTTATGTGATTTCTGAACATTACCTGAACATATCCCCCATTTTTCAAGGTAAGTTAAGTCTATTTTTGCTCAATTTTTTTGTGTGCATTTTCTGAGGAACCTATCTACCATATAAAATGAGACCCGGGTATAATTGTTTTTTTTTAACTAGTCTATTTTTATAATCAGTATTTTAATTCTTTCATGGCAAATTCCAATCTATATGCTAGTATTTTTATTGTAATCTTGCAGTAAATACTTTCAAATTATTAATAACAATTATATATTTTTATTAATAGATAGTTCAAAGATGTACTTAATAGTTTCCACATAACCAAACATTCTTTTTAAAACATATTAATAAAGATATTTTAAAAGACAAATGACTCCCGAATTGCATTTTGTGAGATGAGAGAAATTGCTGTTCTCAAAATGATAGCCCTTGTTCATATTTTATCAAACAGAAATGATTGTGGAATAATATTTTTGTTTTTATGTTGGCTTTCAATCATTGAAAATATGATTTTATTTAATAAATATAAAATCTATTTAATTATATAATTATATGCTGTTTTTAGAAGGATTTCAATGTATGTCAATGGAGAAAACAAAATTATATTATTTTCACTAATATAAAAAATAAATCTTACTTTTTTATTTTCTTAAACAAATTTCTGATTTTTATAATGTTAAAAATTACTATACTTTCAGAAATAACTTTGTTAAAAAAAAATAGTTGAAAATATTATTCAAACAGAAAGCTGTCTATATGAAAATTTTTCAAAGTTAATCTCAATAAACATTAGAGCTTCGCTACACCACTAAACTATCAATTGTTTTAAAGATGATTTTTTTACATCTTTATGATTTTTTGAGAGCATAGACAAAATAAAATTTAATTTATTATTATAAGAATAAACAAAAAAAGCTTCTTAATATTGATAGTTGAAAACCTGATAAAGATTCAGACATTATAGATGCACTATCATAAATGTCTGATAATAACTTTTCACTATAATCATTTTTTTATTAGTTTAAATGCACATTCAATGAAAGCAAATGATATTCTATCATGATTAATATACATATTGAACAATGAGATGTTGATAACAATTCCTTTTATATAAATATTTTCAAGTATATTGGAAATTAATTTCAAAATAAACTTAGTGTAAAGCTTCTGTAAATAATGCATTTATTTACTAAAGATCTTTTCATTGGCTTAATTTTTTTTAAAATCATGTTAAAATAATTTTCTCATTACATTTATTCTTTTATATTTATTTCTACAAATATCATGTAGATATTTTTTTTATCCAAAGCTTTTTATATCTGCAAATAAACTGAGAAATGTTAGTGCATGCAAAACGCATAAACTGTAGTAAAAATACACTTACAATTTTTTTTCAATAAATTATGTGTTATATTTATAAATACATGTGCCTCATGCAAAAACATCAAATTAGTCTTTTAAAAAAATCATGTTATATTAAGCACAATGTCTATCTAATATATATATATATACACGTGTTTAAGTTTTCTGTTCTAATGTAGGTAGAAGATAATTATCTGGCAATAAGTTTATAGCTAATTAATAACATTTGATAACAGTTAACGAGAAAGAAAGACTATTGCTTGACCTTTCTTTTATCTTTTGTAGTGAAATCAAACATTTCTTAATCAATGAGTTTTCATCTTGACGAATATTGCTTTTTTTGTTGTTGCTTAATTTGAAAGTATTCAATCATTTTTCATTTCTCACTGTATTTCCAGAATGTTGCTGCTGCTATATATACATAGACATTAAAAACTTCTTTCAGATAATCTACATATAAAAAATCACATTTAATTTTCTTAAAATTTATCTTCAAATAAAGACTTTGTTCAGGAGTTTTAAAAGCCAATTACAAACTTTATTGCAATTGATAAATTGATGTGTTACTGAATATATTTGGAAAGAAAATAGATAACAAGACTAATATAAATCTATTTGCTTTTAAACTTTTATTTTAAAAAATTGAAGAAATCTGTAAGCAAACACAAAACAATAAAAATATAGAATTTAAAACTAAGAAAAAACTACTCAACTTCCATAGATTTATAACAATAGATTGCAATTATGAGAATGAAATCTCCATTATGGCAGTCATGTAATTGACCTGGATTGTTTAGGGGAGTCTTTACTCATCCAGCTAAGAATATATTGATACTAATTAACTAATCAATTTTGTACAACTAGAAATCCTGAATTTATGTTGAAAAATTCCCTGGCCATAAATTTAGATCATAGACATAGTAGACAAATATTCATATGAAACCTTCAAAATTCAATAAAGTAATCCTTCAATCTTGTTTCAGATTTTAAAATTTATAGATAGCAATGAAAAGTATACTATATGCATTTTTAGCACACACATGTAAAGATTTTTTCAATATGAGTATATGTATATGAAAGACATACCTATGATGCAATTTTATTGTTAAATAAATTATTATGAACATAAATTGAAAAAAATGAAAATAAAAAAAGTTTAACATATATGTATAAATCAAAAAGCTTAATTGCTGTGAACTGTCATTTTATTTGTTTAGACTAATAGTTTTATATAATTCATAATCAAGAATTAATTGCTAAACATGAGTATATATTACTTAATGCTGAAGCAAAGTGATTGATTGTTCTGCAGAAGAGTATTAAATTCGATTGTTTGAATTAAGATCAGAAGTAAAAATGCATTGAAAAAAATCTTTACTTTTAGCATATTTTTGAGATGAATGCATTATGAAATTAGCTTGTTTAAGTCATATATATTTTCTTTGTCAATTTACATCTACAAGAAATCATAACAAACATATATCATTTAGAAAACAAAACCAATAAATATAGGAGGGGGGGGGCAACATAAATTTCTGGAAAAAAGGGTTAATTAAAAATTATAATATTTTTATTTTAATGTTTCAAACATAAGGTTTAGATTATGAATAAGTTGGATATGATTATTCATCACCACTAATAATATGTCAAAAATATTTTTAAATAACACAACATTCAAAAACTAAATTCCTGAACTACATATTCTATCATAGGTTAAACACATACACAAAAACTTTCTATCAAAGTTCAGATTGACCCCAACAAAGTAATGAATTTATTCATATGAAATAGGATAGTCAGCAATATCCATTATGAAAATGTTTAAAAAGTATTACCCATATATCCACAAAAGATTTCCTACCAAGATTGATGTAATTGTCAACCAAGAATGATTAACATGTTTATTATTAAATTTTAATAATATTAATTTATTCCATATATAATAATCTAAAATGTATCACATAATGTAAATCATAATTAATTGTAATACATATTTTATTTCTATAAAAATTACCCCGTTTATAATTTCTATTGCCAAAAAGTGAACTATTATATGCACTGCATTTGTAATTTTTTTATCCCTGTTATAAGTTGAATGAAAAACTTTTGTTTATTTCTCACGATCATTTTCAACCTTTATCAATCCATTGCAAGATGAAAAATCTCTCTAAATTTAATCTAGTTTTTTGGAGTCATAGCTTCTTTTCTCCACTTCACACTAACAAATTTCCTTATTTCATCCAGACATATCACACATAATCTCTAATATGAGTCTTTTATAAACTCTTTAGAGTCAGTTTAAGATTTTAATTGTCCATCTATTACTATTATTTCTAAAAATTTGTCCAATGCAGCTCCATTTCAGTCTTAATTTTTTAAATTATGTCAATACTGTTTCAATTACTTCTTGATATTCAAAACATACAAGGGAAATATTCCTAACTTTTGAAAAGCAGGGAATTGTAATGCAGGTTTCTACCACTAGTCAAATATCTGTGGTACTTTTCTGAGTCACACCATTCAGTATTTTTGGGTTACGGTTGCATTTGACTCTTGTGATTTTTTCCCCAACAATTGGTCAACCTTTCACTTATTCTGTAATGTGCTGATTCACATGAACAATGAATGGATATAAAGTTTTGTTCCTTTGGGGCAAAAAAGCATCAGATATGATTATCAAGCTACAGACATTTTACAAAGAAGTTGCCATGCTGAAATATAAGTTTATGAATACTTTTCCTGTTTTAAAAGAAATGAAATGTTCATTGATAATTAATTTATTTTGGACATCTTCCAACTATCTTAATAGATGAAAATGTGATAAAAATTCATCAAATCATTCTGAATCATTGAAGAAATCATGGAGTTAATTGAGATTTCATGAAGTTTCTTGAGAGAATTCCATTGGAGAAATTTGACATGAAATAGTTACAGCAAAATTCATATTTTACTTGATTACCTCTCACTAGATAGACAATCACTACTTGACTCTATGTTATTATTTAAATAAACACTTGGAAGCTGACCTGATTTATTTTCAAAAATCATCACTGGGGATGAATCTTAGTGCCATGTTATGATTCAGAAATAAAATAGCAATTCAGAAACGGGAAACATTCCATATCTTTTTGTCACAAAAAAGTATGAGAAGTGAAATAAAATGTAAAAAGAATACATTCAGAAATTGTACCCAGGATTAACCAGTCAGCTAAAGTTCATATCTGGAAATTTTGAAAAGATTGCATCATGATTTGAGGGGGGAAACATTCCAATTTGTGACAAATAGATGACTCATTTTTGTAATGCCAATATACTTGACCAAATAGCACCAAGTGTTAAAGAACTTTTGACCAACAATAGCATGACATCCTCGCCTCATTTTCTGTATTTATCTGATGTTGTCCCTTAACATTTTTTTATTCCTTGGTTGAAAAAAGACTTTAAAGGCAAATGTTGTGATGATGTTGAAGTACTAAAAAGCATCAACAACAATTGTAAAAAATGTTTTGAACAATGAAACAAACATTTGGATAAATGATTGATTTAACTGAATAGTCTTTGAAGAATATTGAAGCTTCAACATTTAAAAAATAAATACATTATTTTTAATAAATGAATTCTGATTTCTTTTGAGTACACTCTTGTGCATCTATCCATACATCTTTGAATGACCTGAAGTCTCTATACTGCTTTCTACCAGTGTACCAGTTTCAGATCTACAAGTAAGAACTAGTAAAATATAACTATTAAAGAACTTTCCTTTTCAAACATATAGGTATATTTCCTTTTAATATTAAATTATTTCTATGATTAATTTTATCCATTATATTTCCATCTTTTTGATCAAGATAATTGTAATTTTTAATTTAATCTAATTCATGATTATCAATCTATTTTTTTTCTTCTAAATACATTATTACTTTAATCTTATTAAAAATTTAGATCTGCTTTCATACTTCATCTGCTAACTTTAATACATTTCTTGAAACTCAGAATTATTATTAAAAGCAACCATATCATATGCAAAATATAGACAACTTAAATAATCTCCATTTAATTTTTCTCCCTCAATTTCCTATGTTAAAACTGCTGCAAAATGTTATGGATATATGAAATCACTCTGTCCTACATGGTTTTCAATGTTAATCTTTTTAATATAATCATGTGATCTAATCATTGCTGTTACATTTTGATAAATATTTTTCAGATTATGACAATATCATAGGTCTATATATTGATGATTCAAAGTTTTAATCACTAAGAAAACTTATAAAATCAAATGCCTTTTTATAAACTACAAGTCCATGGCAAATTCATATTCATTGATCCTTTCTATAATGTCCCTTAGTGTTTGAATGTTATCTACTGCATTAAAATCACTTTTAAATCCAGTTTATTCTTTTGTTCAGTTATAATGCAAAGATAGCTGTTAATAAATTAGAATTACCCTAAGTAAACATTTTGCAAAGAACTTTTAAAAGACTGGTGCATTTGTAATTTGTAATAATGTCTTTAATCATCTTTCTTAATTATCAATATTATTAATGATTTTTACATTCATTTGGTACATCTTAGTCTTTTAGATATTCTTTTATTTCTTCACCTGATTAAATTGTGGTCTCATTTTTTGGCAAATCAGAAAATATAGGATTTAGAAGATTACTTATTTTTCTTGTTTTTTTACTGCTATATAGAATTCTTCCTCTAATTTCATAATGCCATCTCTCTTTTTAGTAATAATTTAATCTTATTTTTAGTGTTGAAATAACTTTTTTCCAATACGAAAATGTTGTTTTATACTTTTAAGACTTTTATTTTCTTCTATAGTTTTCCTTTCCAATTCATTCAATGGATTGATTTCAAATATTTTCTCCTCTTTACTTTATATGTTATCTGGTCTTAGTTGAAAAGTCACTAGTGAATTTCTTCTTATTATATCAGCTACCGTTCCCTTAGTTAAAGTATTGGTTATCTTTTCATTGATCTCAAATTTAAAATATAAATTTAAGATTAGTAATATCAACTATTAATTCTATTTTATTAGTTTTTGCTTCTCTGATTTTTCATTCTTAATAATTGATAATCACTTCTTATATTGAATCAACTGAGAACATTACAATCTTGAATATATATATTTTCTGTTAGTCAAAATATAATTTAATTTTTCTATATTTTTCCTTGGAATCTTTCATGTCCATTTAACATTTTCTTTTTAAAGAAACAATTCATAATGTTCCTTCCCCCCTCCCCCCAATAATTTTACAAATTTGTGTCTTCTTTCATTTCTGTCATCTTAATCCAATTTACCCACAACTCTCCCATCTTTTTATAGTTTTCTTACTCTAGAGTTAAAATCTCCTATGGTAATTTTAAAATGTTTTTTGGTATGATGAAAAACAATTTGTAGATCCATACAGAAATCCTATATAAAATTTGGTGGTGATGAATATAAATTATCTATTTGTGGTATCCTCCATTAAATTGAATAACTTATTTTGCCACTGTATCTGATATGCCACAAATCTCTGTCATAGAGTTCTTTTCACTTTTTATTTATAATGAATTTCGCCTTCATTTGTGCTTCTAATACTTGCACCTTTATAATAAAGTTCATATCCTTTAGTCCAACATTGTCCATTTCATACTAGACAATTTTTCTTCCAATTCATATAATCTTTTTTTATTTGAAAGTGATATGCAGTTAACAGAGCTAAATAAAAGAACATCATCAAATGACAAATTCAATCCACAATAAGGGAATTCTTAGCACCCTCCACTTTTGGCTGCCTTCATAATTTAATTTAACTACTGTTTCAATTAAGAATTTTTGGATAACAGAGAGTACCATAACATTTTTTTAGTTGTAAACTCAAAGTTGAAAAAATCAATAAAGTCACCATTGAGACAGATGTGTTTTAGTGAGCAATTCACACATGTTATTTTGCATATGAATAATAAAATATTAATAACAGCAGCAATCATGGAAACTAGGAAATGGATATTAAGAATTTGTTTCAAAGAAGAATCGAAGAGTCTTCATACAGTTAATAGCCAATTCCTTTCTGTAAACTTGGTTACTATTTACTCCTGAATAAACTGATTAATATTATTTTGGCATGCACCTTGATATTGAATGCTCATTAAAATTTGTGATGTAACTTTAAAATTGAGATAGTGACTAAATTATGTTAATAATGTGCCAGCAATAAGAAAGTATCACTTAAGTGTTACATTTGTTTAAATCTAATTAATCCAACTTGTATTTGGCCAAAGAAATTGACATAGATATAAATATACTTTCATTTAATGTCAGTTTAACTTACTTCATATGAGAAATCCCATTAGATAAAAAATATTAGTACTGCTGTGAATTTATTAATTGTCTATAATTCTTTTTAAAACAATTGTTTATTAAATGATAAAATAACAAAAAACAAATGAAAAAGAATTCTTTCTATACATTATCTGAATGTTTTTTTTGTTTGCAAGCCTAAAACTTAACAATTTCTTCAGATTAGTTTATATTATAATCAGTCAAGCTATAAATTCATAACAATTAAAAAAATGTTTGAAGCTAGAGGGGAGAAAGGGAATTTTTTGATGAAATTTTTTATGTTATGACGTTAATTTTATACATTACTTCAATTCAAAAAATATTCTATTAAAAAAAAAAAACTTTTCCATAATAGATGATTTATATTTAAAAATCATTAAAAAAAAGTGGATTATTACAAGGTGATTTTGTTTAGAATATAAAGAAAAATAAACCTTTTTTATGTACTGAATGATAAATGTACTATTTATAGATTTTAAAAATATTGCTAATATTCTGTTCTATTTTAAACTTCGAACAAAACAAGCAAATTCATTAAAATTATCTGTAAACACGATTTTTTTTTTACATTTAAAGTAAAATGTTCTTTTTTTAAAGATAATTAACCATAAGTGATTAACACATATATAAAAATTATTTTATTAATAATCATCTTTTATCAAATGCTAAACTCGAGCTATTGAATGAAGAATAAATAACCTTCGGATATGAAGATCATCCTTATGTGTTTGTGTGAGCACATTTTAATTTCTATTACGACTTCAATATATATATATTTGCATAATCTTTCTACAACGAGATAGCAATGTGGCAACTGGTTCGACAAATTTGGAATTCTTAGTTGTCGTGCTTTTTTTTTTTTACCTTCTAGTATTAAAATAGCCATTTTTATTTCAAGTGGCTGCTAATAATGAATTAATTTTTGGCCATAACATAATTTGCATCTCACATATATTTAGTGTTATATATAAATAAATGTTATATATATATAAGGGAATGTTACATATGAGAAAGATTTTACTAATAATTCTAATGAAGTGTAAATGAAAACAGATATTTTTAATCCACGTTCACTTGTGGCACTACTATATAGAGAGTTTGTCACTGTTTTAAAAGCTTGTGCAAGAATAGGAAATGATGATCATGTAATAATTAGTAGTTTAATGCCATTCCTGCTCATGGAAAAATGATGACTGGTTATTAAAGAACCAAAGACACCAAAATGCATAAATACTGAACTGGGTTCAGATTCATATGAATAAGAAGTGAATGACTTTAGACTGAAAACATTGTTTTCATTTTGGACTTATAGATTTATAGTTAACTAAAAAGGTAAAAAGTAACTGATGAGGGTTGGTTGCATAAAATCCTAAAATCTAGGTATGGTACTCTAAGATAAAAGGCTCATTATTGATAAAGGCCACAAGATTGAAACTAGTCTGAGGATATTGAATTAATAGGCACTAGATAGGGATTTTATGCACAAATATTTTTGCATCATTTAATTACTATGGCTTGCACTGGGTGTCACTACTGTATGGAGAGTTTGTCACTGTCTTAAAATGATAAACATGGTATGTTTAGTGGTTTAAAGTCATTTCATTTTTAATGGTATTCTGTCTACCTCTGGAATACACAAAACAAAATATAAAATCTTATGTTAAGTATTTAAATTTTATTCTAACACATTCACTATATTATCTTTTTATGCAATTGATTGAAGACATACTTTTCACTAATAACATTAGATTTATATAAAAATAAAATATATATTCCATTAAGCTAACATACTATAAAAAATAATAAAGCCAAAAAAATATTGTCATAAAATAAAAATTAAAAAACAAAGAATTTTTAAAGAATATTTTAAAGGTTATTTGTAAATTGAAAATTTTGATATGTGAAGTTTTAAAACAGAACTTTTTTTTATTAATGTTAAATTATTGTAAATAAAATTGTGATTAAAATGACATATTATACAACTTAATAACTATATTTCTAGCAACTTCTTTTGTAAAAATTAAAATATCTTTTTTATTTCATTTTTAACCCAAAATATAAAATGAAGGTTAGATAGGTCTTTTTTTCTTGACAAAATAAGTATTAGACTGTAGAATAATTTGTTTTCAAATATTTATAATAATAGCATTGATATATTATAAATTGCGTATATATTAAAAATTATACTTCTGAAATGTACAAACACACATACATAAATAGAAAAAACATTCATATACAAAACACACACATATATATATATATATAAATTAGTTTACTGTTTCAAGAATCAATTTGAAATACTTTATTGAGACAATTCATTTCAATATAATGTAAATTAAGAATTAAAAGAAAATCTATTTTTGTTTGAAAAAGCATGGATAATTTAAGTATTTAATAGATATTTTCAGGATATGTTAAGGGAAGATGTGAATTGAAGACAAAAGTGTATAAGAAAATAGGTAATAATAATATTGTGAATTGGAGGTCTAATATTGATAATAGATATAAAATTAATTATATAAGTTCAAGGATGCATAGAGCTATTAGTTATTGTAATAATAAAAAAGACTATGATAAGGAGATAAGGAGGATAGTTGAAAATTTTAAGGATAGTGATTATCCAGAAGAAGTTTTAAGAAAAAATATAGAAAGAATAGAAGAAAAATTTAAAGGGGAAGAAAAAGAAGGTAGAGAAATTGTAAGAAAGAAAGATAATAAAGAGAAGTATATAGGAATTAAAACTAATAATAATAGAGTAGTTAACAGGATAAATCGAATTATTAGAACAATTAATAAAACTTTTAAGAATACTATAAGGTATAGAATAGTGAATAGAAAGAGAAAGAAGGTGATAGAAATGTTAGATAATAAATATATTAATGAGGAGAGGAGGAATATTAATGGGGTGTATGAAATAAAATGTAAAATATGTAAAGATAAAAGAACTAACAATAAGTATGTGAGCGAAACAAAATTATATATATACTAGATTGGTACAGCATAAATATGATAAAAAGTCACCAATATATATATAAATATTATGGAAACAGGTCATAATATTGGGAAAGAGAGCATTAGAATGATTAGTTATACAGATAAAATAAGGGATAGGACAATAAAGGAAGCAATATTCATAAAGAAAATTAAACCAAATCTTAATAAAAATGGGGGAGGGGTAAAAACAATAATAGCATAAAAGAAAATAGTATAAGAGAAAAGGAAGTTTTTTGGGGGTGTGATAGAAATAGTTTAAAAAAAAAAAATATTAATAATTATAAAAATAGTTAATAGAGGGAGGTGTAAGGTAGGAATGTGAAAGAGAGGTTAAAAGAAAGTTGAATTACTAGAGTAAAATGGAGGATAGAGAAGGTTAAAGGAATAGAATAAAGTAAGAAGATTTTATATGGAAGAATTAAGAAGGTAAAATGAATGGAAATAAGTGTTTAGTTAGAATAAAAGATAAAAAAAGATTATATTGATAGTGATTAAATTTTTTTTTTGGAGTAGTGTAATTAAAATTACTTTATAATGTAAATATTATATGTATTAAAGTTATATGTATATGTTATAAAAAAAGAGGATAGAAAAGATTTTAAAAGAATATAAAATAGGATGATAAATATGTGAAAGATATTATATGAATTGAAAAGATTAGGAAATATTTTTTTAAAAATTTAAGATTTAAAAGTTTGATAGGAATTTAATAATTTTATATAAAATAATTAATGTATTTTAAAGGTTGTATTTTTATGTGTGTTCAAATTTTGTAGATCTGATGAAGACTGCATGGTACAGTCAAAACTGTAATCAATAGTGAAAGTTTTTTTGTTGAAAAGTGAAAAGTGTAAGATTTTTGAAATTTAATATAATATATATTTGTACATGTTAATATATCTTTATATATGTGTGTGTGTGTGCATAAATTAATCAAATATAGTTCGCTCACTTTTTACCATCTTATAATATGAGGGGGTATTCAAAAATAACTGGAATGATTCTCTGGAGGTCAAGCATGTTGTAGTATATGCTTTTGCCACCAGATGCCTCTTGAAGCAATCCCTCTGCACCCAGTCTGTCAGCTCTCATTATCATGAGAAGTCCTATCCCTTATTTTATCTGTATAACTAATCATTCTAATGTTCTCTTTCCCAATATTATGACCTGTTTCCATAATATTCATATACATATTGGTGACTTTTTATCATATTTATGCTGTACCAATATAGTATATATAGAATTTTGTTTTGCTCACATACTTATTGTTAGTTCTTTTATCTTTACATATTTTACATTTTATTTCATACACCCCATTAATATTCCTCCTCTCCTCATTAATATATTTATTATCTAACATTTCTATCACATTCTTTCTCTTTCTATTAACTAAATGCATAAAAAGTCAATATGACATACATGGGAGATAAGAAATTAAGTTAAGATTGTTCCTTTTTTTTTTTCAAATTATTTTTAGATATTTTTTTACTACTTACTTAATAAAAAATATTTTTTTAAAACATTATTTACATTGCAGTGTATAAACAGATATCTAGCTACTTCCCCTATATAATTAATTCTAACTCTTATAGTGATAAGAATCAACCTTTCAGTTTTTGTCTAAGCCATTAATTGCTACTTTTAAAAAAAAAATCAAAATTGTTTTAAAAAATTGAAAAATGAATGTAATTATCAGTATTTTTTTTTTTTGGTATTAAAGAGTTAGCTGTTTTGTACCAATGTTTCTGGACTTTTTTACTTTTTTTTTTTAAATAATAATTTTTTTTTTTTCTTATGATAAAAGATTTTTATTGTAAATAACACTATTTTTATAGTAAGGCTGATTTTTGGATAAATTCTATATTGTGATAAAACTGATTATTTTTTCATATATATAATTAAATATATAAAAAAAATAGTTTACACACAATCCTGAAAAAGTTTTAGAGTATTTCATTTTTGTTTTAATTTTGAATATAACCATATATTTAATTTGATATTTTTATTTTTAAACAAAAATTTTTTTTTTCTAAAACAACATATTTAAAATATTTTGATAGTTGAAAATCAATATTTATTTATGTTGTGAAAAAAAAAGCTATCATTATTGTTACAGAAGTTAGCATTACTTTCTTATGTAAAGTGTTATATTACTTTTTTTGGTTTTTATAAAATAATAAATTCCAGTAATATAGTAAGAAGCAAAGAAGTGAAATAATAAAGTATCTATAGCATTTTCTAAAAAAATATTAAAACTTATACCATAATGCTAAATTTTATTTCTATTTCATTATTTATACACAAAATTAATTTAAAAATATAAATAATATAGTACACAAAAATGTGCATTTATATGTATATTTTTGTTTTTTTTGCAGATAATTCAATTTCTAATATTTTTAAGATGTTAAAAAAGTTGTATTTTTTACAAGATCAAAAAAAAAATTATTATTATGGAACACTCAATTTATAATTCATTTTATTATTTTGCAGATTAAAAATGTTAAGAATAGAATTTAGTATGGTTTATAATATGGTTTTGAATGTCAAAATACAATAAAAATTGCTAAAAAGATTGCAAGAAATAGTAAATCACCATGCCAAGTGATGCTGTAAGAAGTATATTGGTTTAAGAAGAAAAAATTAACATACAGCAAATGAAGATGATTAATTCACATGTTTCTATAAATATAAGTATATAGATTGTGACTATTTAAAAGCTTTAAGAAAATTATTCAAATAAAAAAAAAGGTTATTTTATTCCTTTTGTCTACAAAAGTGGAAAAGATAATTATCAATCAATTATTTTACAATGTGATGTAGAATAAATTGTCTCAAATAATGCACACATAAATATACATGTATAATAAATTAAACATCACACTAAAACTGTTTTAAATGTAGAAAAAGTATTGAAAACATTAAATATAATCTTAATGCATGTTTGGTGCTATGCTTTTTTGTCAAAGGCAACTGTTATATATAATATAAAAATGAAAAAGCATTTAAAGTTACATTTAATATTTTCAATATTTTCTCTGATTATAAATAACATTAGTATTACTTTGAAAACACTAAATTTCAACGGTGAAAGTATCATAGTTTTTTTTTTTTTTTTTACAATATCACAATAATTACTTGCTTCAAAATCAGGATTAATATTACTTATAGTTATTAAACACAGTATAAAAATTATTATTATTTTTTATTTTTCAAATAAAAGAAAATTTTAAGAGATTACTATAAAGCAAACATGACCATTTATTCAAAATATGAAGTTTATTGTGTTGGAGTCATCCAAAACAGCAATGTTAATATGTCTCTGTAGAATATATTATTTTATCTTAAAAAGATCACATGCTAATCTAAGATAATTATTTACTATTGTGGGGGGGGGGTGATTGGATTAATTCTGAAAGTGATATTGGATTAGTTTTAAAAAATATAGATAAACATAAAATAATTATTTTTGATACACACCATGAGATTATTTCTCTTTTCACAAAAGTGTCATTTTCTTCTTAATATTGAAATATCTTTTCTTTCAATACTAAGATCCTCTTTTATATTTCTGAGGCTGTTGATCCCTTTTACAGATCCCCTGTCATTTCACAAATACATTTTTTAAAGTTATTATTAGCATTTTTTTTTACTATTTTGCAACAATCAAACATTCAGTCTTTTAAATTGATTCTTTTAAAACATGTTCATATTCCTTTTTTTTCTTTAAATATTTCCTTGTTTCATTTGAGCATTTACTAGCTAATTGCAGCTTTTTCTACTCCTGTTGATTGTATAACAATTATTAATAAAATATCCATTACTGAACTGACACAATTTGAAGTCTATTAATATTTAAAAAAATTTTGTAAGATTTAGTCTGAATTTGTAGAAATCTTTTTTAAATAGGAATGTCAACTAATAATATGGTACTTCTTAATAGTTTTAGTCTCTATAAATTTGCATTAATATTATTTTACATTTCAGTAATTGATTGTCATTTCCTGGTTTTAATTAATTTTATTTAAATTAGGATCTAGAGTTTGAAGTTGTTTTATGTTTAATAAATCGTTCTCTATATTTTCTTTAATTATTATGTCAATATTTAAAATGAAGACAATATCCACGATTAAATGTTGCTGTTCTGACCGACATGGAATTAGACTCAATATATTTGCTACAATGTTTTCAAATCCTTTACAGTATCTGACTGTATAATCGAATTCTTATAACAGCAAACTCCATCTAACAAGGCGACTGTTGGTTAAATAGTTGTGATTCAAGAATTCAAGGCTAAGAATATTGAGAACAGTACAATCTTGAAAAATATTTTTTAAGACAAAATATAATCCAATATTTTATTTAAATAGTTTCATGTTCATTTGATTTTTTTCAAAAGACAAAAAGGAGGAAATTCATAATATACAGTTTCTTTTTCAACAAATTTCAGAAGTCAAGATGGTTCTCTTTCATTTTTATCTTCATATTCAAATTTATCGAATCTCTCTTGACAATTTCAAAATGTTGCTTGCCGATCAAAAACAAAATCGGTACAAAAATCCTCTATTTTTCATCAGAATGAAAACCCCTTAAACCATAAACCTGAACTGTTTAAATCATGAGTTATTTTCCATTAAGTTGAATAACTAATCTTGTTTTTTTATTTGATATACAATCAATCTCAATATTGTTGTATTTTTTTTATTTATAATGAATTTGCTCCATTTATGTTTTTGACATTTGTGCTTTTATAGTAAAGTATTTAACCATTTTCCAAATCAAAATATATATTTAAAAAGCCGACTAAATTAAATTAGTTTTATAAGTAAAAAAATTGCTGTCACTCAATATTTTTTTATTTGGAAAATAATGTATCTATATTTAAATCTTCTCTTTCAAAACTAAGAACAGAATAAAAAAAAAAGTAGATTGTACTTAATTGCTTCACTAAATGATACAACGAAACCAAGTATTTTTTTTTCTTAATCTTTTATATTTCAAAGATGACACTAATAGCGTATTTTAATGGCTTCTTTATAAATGTTTTTTTTTTTTTTTTTAGTGTGGAGTTTATTACTGAATTTTTTGCTACTTTTCTCACATCATTAAACATTTATTTTTAGAATGGAACAATTCCACAGATGCCCAATACAGTATAGTCTTTAATAAAATGACGACAAATAACAACAAACTTCTGGTTAGCTTTATTTCGTTTTTTTGGCTGTTCAGAAAAAAAATCAGTCTATTCAAAACTAAAAATAAATATCGTTGGTTCTTTTTATAAAAATAATAAATGATAATAACGTAAATAATCGAATGTTTTATTTCTTGGGAGCTCGTTAAAAGTTCAGTCATCAAAAGTGACAGAGTTGAACCGCGATTCATGGACCTGTGCATCAGGTACTACTCTACTACTGCACCAAATCATACAGAGTGAAATGGTAATCATACAGAATTTCTTATTAGCGTCAAATAACTATAATGAAAATGTTTAAATTAAAAGACATATATATATATATGTATATATGTTTATAATATTTATTATTTGAGAAATCAGTTAATATATTCTTGTTTAAATTATATAATCTGTTGAAAATGTTGCTTAATTAAATATTCATTTGAAACACATAAACAAAAATATTCTAAAACTTACACATAATAGTAGTTTCAATTTAGCTATCGAATTCTGTTAAAATAAATTATGAAAACATTAATTTGGAAAATGACATATAGGAATTTAAAACTATTAAAATATTGAGTTTAAAGTATTTATTAACTATTGATTGTTTTTAATAAATAAATAAATAAGAATAGGCAAATTGACGTAACCTGAAAATACTGAATTATAACTTAAAGTAACAATTGAATCATTGTCATTAGATTGTCACCACTTATATTTACTAGGCAAGCACTATATTAGCAAAAAAAAAAAAAAATGAAAGAAAAGTTAATTTTAATTTTCAATTTAAAAATACAAATTTCTCCTCCCAATTATATAACATTTACAGCAACAGTTAACAGCATCACTGATTAGCAATTTATAATCCTCAATTTTTTCTTAAATATAAAACTTGCTTTTTTTTTCTATTTCAGTTTTGTTTAATGATTGTTGTTGTAAAATTTAATCCTTTTTTATATATACACTTTTTTATTTTTATATTGTTTATTTTATTTACAGTAACTAAAATATATCACACATTTATAATAATAACAATTACGTTTGTCCATATAAACTATTCATTTACATCCTTGATTTATGTATTTACACTTCTCATTTTAAAGCTACAATGCTAGTGCAAGACCTTATTAAAATTATATTAAATAATAATAATAATAATAATAATAATAATAATAATAATAATAAAATTAAAAACAATGAAAAATGAATGCTCTTATAGTTTGTGTATCCATCAAGACTAGGGACAATTGTACATAATTTGATTCTACAACCATTCCATCAAAGCATTATGTTTTTCTCAACTAACAAGTGAGGTGATTTTTTAAAAAGAAAAATGGAACTTAATTCCTTTTTTTTACACAACAAAAATATGCTTTGAAAAGACAAATTACTTTTTAAAAATTAGAATGATGAAATAAAACTCCATAATATTATAAGAATATATTTACAGACAGAAATGCACATTCTATTTATAAAAAAAAAAATAATCCTTAATTATTGGAATGTATTAAGATGTTTGTTTTTTGAATGATCATCTTTACAAAATGTTACAATAATAAAAACATTTTTATAAACCATATATTATTTTTAAATTTAAAAAAAGCATAATTTCTTTAAAACATATTTCTTGTAATATTGAAAATAATGGATGCTATATAATTAACTATTTTATAACTAACCTTCTACCTAAATATCTTTGCCTTTATTTTCTATTGAAAAAAAAATTTTTTACTAAACTATTTTTATTATATAATCATATTTAAACTAAGTTCCAGTGAAAAAAAAAAACTAGTTCTTTTCTCAAGCTTCCTGAACCTTTTCTGAATAAATTCACATATTATATAGTGACATAGTTTATCTATTTGCTCCCAAAAGTTTAAGATACTTAGCATGTATAAATCACAAATTATGATATGAAATGTGATGTGTTTTTTTTTACTTTAACCCATAGTAGAATAAGGTGATAACATTACATTTTGTTTTAAATTGGGAAAAACATTAAAAATGATTCATACTGTGTATGGCAATGAAGCCGAGTCACAAGAATGTTTTTAAGTGGTTTGCAAAATTTTACATTAATTGGGAGAACACTAAAGTCTATCAGTGAATATAACAATTGGACTGTCATATTTCATGCTATTACTCATAATCCAGATATACTATCCCCTTAAAATGTAAAATAACTATATCCCTATATAATATATGCATTGATTCAGAGACAGCACTGCAGAATTCTTGAAAAAAAAACTAATTATCTTTTCACTAAAACATATAGTGTATATTCAAAAATAAAAAATAAAAATTTGTTAGTATGTGTATTCAAAAAGCATTTTTATCACATATTTTTATTAATATATAAACCTTGAAAAATAATTATTTTTAAAATAAAGTGATGACATCCATTACAATTATGTTGTTATTGTTTTCTCTCCTTGATTTGCCTGATACTATGCAAATACAAGTTTTTTGACTTACTAATTGGAAAAAAATATATAACTAAAATGTCATATTTATATATAAACATACTTATAAGTTTCAATTAATTTTAGCAGCAATGTTTACATAGTCAAAGCAATGCAGGAGACGCTCTACTAAATACACCAGTATACCATGAGACAACTCAAAGAATCCTATAAAAGCATTAAAAAGTTATACCAATTTCGACAGAAATAAAGTTACTCATGTGATAATATGGAAAAATAAATCTTTTATTTTCTTTTTTTTTTTAACTTCTATGATAAAATGTTAAATGTCAGTAAAGTTTCTACTAATAAAAGTTGTTCTCTCTTCTTTTTAAATTATTAAACTGAATTATTCAAATCTGAATGTGACATATTTAGAATATTTTATCCAGGTTCTTTAATAAATATATATATATATATATTGTAACAGTCAGAAAATGTGTGACTCATAAACATAGTGCAGAATTCGACCACCATACAGAACAGCAGCACCATCGAGTAGCGAAGCCACCCGTGGTACTGAGTTCGAACATAGTTTATCGGTTCCACAATACAATCCACGAAGCAACGCATCTGATGCGACATTAGTAAATATTTCCTTAGGCACGGTGGTCAGGGATATGCAAGAGATTCATGATTTTATTCTCAAGTTAGCCAATAATCAAACTAATATTAATTAAACATTCATATTTACATAATCGAGGAAATAGTATATAGAATGGGTATCGAATGAATGAAACGTAACTGCAGACGTATAGTTTAAAATTATTTATTAATACATTTCAATAAAACAATCATTTACTAATAATATTTGTGGATTTAAAGCTTTAGTAGCGGGATTTGCAACATGATTATATTTTAAAGAATACATTGATTTATTTAGACATTATTTTATATTGAGGATTTCAGTAGCGGTATTTCTGATACTGAAATGTTTACAAAAGGAATACATTTATTTGAAGGCGTAATCTAGCTACCTAAAATTCTCGAGTAAGTATTTCTAAAGCATGCCTTGGGGAATTTATACCTTTGCAATGCAAGAGTCTAAAGTATGGGTTATAAAAGTAACGGCAGACATATATTTATTTAATTAAAATATTTATTTGTAACTAAGGGCAAACATTTATTTGAGAGTGAATTATGAAGATAATGCAGAGGCGGAGTAATATATAGAATAATAAAATTAAGTAAAGGAACACGTGGTACGCTTTAGAAAGGCGATATGGAGTGGCAGTATATTGAAACTGCAATGCCGCGAATGGGTTTATAAGAGTATCGGGCTGGTCTCTGCCATCGGCCCGACGAAGTAAAGTGTCACATAAGCATAACCAGGGACAAGTGGTCCATGTCGCAGTTTTGCCGGCTGGCTGCATGACGTTGTCAAGTCCTACAGGAGCACCCATTATGCCCGCTTGTGTAGGACGACTGGGGTTAATTTCAACCCTGAAGAATCCAGAAATTTCATGGTGGAATGGGTCATCGCGTCTCTAAAACGTAACACATGTATAATGTACAAACGATTAGGATGAGATTTAAATAGATTTCTAATTCGGCCCTACATTATCAACATTTACTAAAGAACGTTGGTGACTCTCAAAGAAATGTAATTTTCTGGAATTATTCATGATGATTTAATAAATACAAAACGGATATAAATTGGGAATTATTGTAACTAATACATCAGCCATTTGCGAATAGTAGACCCCTGCATTACAATAAATGATGCCATTGAATGCGTGTTGATTTATATGGAAGTTAAGTTATTTAGGAAAATACATATTATGGAAGTGTGACACGCATTCACTGTTTCAAACGATCATAGATTTAAACTTTGAAAATAGAGACAATTGTGAGCATGCAATAATTAGATAATAAATATAGATAAAATGTAGATTTTAAAAATACACACCCAAGATAGAATGAGGTAAACTAGATTAGTAAAGAAATTTACACATTAAATTAATTATTCAATTTTAGTTATACAAATGGTAGTTTTACATTTTATAATTTAGATAAGTAGTATGAAGAAGAGCTATAGCATATTATTAGAGTACTCTAGAGTTTGAACACAGACAGGTACCTGTTTTATAAGAAGTTTTCTTATTCCATGAGTTTAGCAGCAAAAGGTTCACGAGTGGCAAGTCTTTCTTGTATTTAGATATTCATTTAATTTCATGGCAGCAACAGCTTTCTCATTCATTTCAGGCAGCAGATCTTCATGGTAAATTTATGACGGGCAGTGGAAAGTTCGCATCCGATAGGCCATTTCCCGATGGAGAATAATCTAGGTGCTTTACTCGGTCATACCTTGGCAGGAACAAATTACTTTATTATTTTTTTTTGGAGACTCTCAGTGTTCGAGAGCAAAGCTAAATTTTAAGTGAATGTCTCCAGCAAGTCTAAGATGGCCTCTTTTTTTATCTTGATCTTTCACATTTTTGTTAAGATATTTTTAGGTTCTACTTAATCTGCCCTGAGGATAATCAATGCATTTAGTTGGGTTTTAATTAAAGAAAGCTGCCGTTCTATTGTTTACATTTTACATTTACTAATTAATTTTGGGGAATTTTTCTTTAATTAATCTATTATCTATCACTGACCGATGCTTTTAAATTTCAAAAACAAAAAGGGAACATAAGATTATTTTAACTTTTAATTAAATATTACATCAGATATTTTTAGAATTATTATTAAATGAAATTTAAACAAAGCAATAAATATGAACTTTATAATCCAAAATAAATGATTAAAATTATACAAAATTATATAACTAAAAGAAATCTAAATTATATTATTTTATCCCTATTTATTGCGTTTAATTTGAGATCGAAATGTGTGCATGTTTATGCTGAATTCTACATATATTTATACATTTTTAACATTGTTACACACACAACTCGATATCAAAAGTTTAAATTTGGGCGGGATAGACCGGTCAGTGAGAGATGACAGAAAAAGGTGAAACTAAGATTCGAATATGAATCTTACTGTTTCAATATATATATATATATATGAAACACAATAATATAATAAATGTCTCCTAATAAAAATATTGTAATAAAATGAAGATATATTCCAAATAACAATAAGTAACAAAATAAATTCCAATATAAATAAACCTTAAATAATAGTACTACTTTCAATTATATTCATAATCATTCTCAATTAACTGACCTAATTTCAAAATGAAGTAAAATAGCAAAAATAAGAAACACATGCCCATCTATATATACCAGTGGTAGTCAACCTGGTCCTTACTACCCACTAATGGACATTCCAGCCTTCATGGTGGGTGATAGGGATTTTATCCGATACTGAAGCACTTTCTTTTTTTAAAATTTAATTGATTTTTTAAATAAATTTCATAGTATTATTTAAACACATTTTTATTAGGTTTTCATAAAAATCCCCATGACAATTTAAATTTCTGAAAATATACTATTTGTATCTCCCACACATAAGTTTAGTTCACATTACATAAGTGAAACTAAATGGAGCTATAGGGTGATTGCTAACAAAAGAGCCTTGTCCCAGAATAGCACATCCCCTCCCCCAAACCCAATCCACGATATGCGAGAAGCATGTGCAGATGATGATTTATGGTATAGGCTCTTGTTTGTGGTCACATTGATCAGTATGCAGTTAGATTTGTGAAAGTGAGCATGTGTCTACAGCTTCAAATAAAATATTATGAAATATTGTGAGACCATGTGTCAAAACAAGAAATATGGTCATTGCTATTTACCAGAGTATCTAAAGATAGGTTTTATAGAATCTGTTAAAAATAAACAATACCAATGTGCTTATTGTGTCGTAAAACATAATCCAATGAGGCAATGTGAAGCCAAGCTGATTATGAGAACATCTTGCCATAAAGCATCCAAATGATAAAGATAAGCCCATTGAATATTTTCAGGAAATATATAAAAAATTTCAAAATTGTTCAATAATCATTGCATCATTTAAAAAATGACATGCAGTGAATGAAGATGGATTAATTGCTTCTTATCACATTTTACAATTAATTGTAAGAAGTGGTAAAAACTATAATATTGGAGAAACTGTAATAATACCCTCTATAAAATAATTTATCTCAACAGTAGTGCATCAAGATATAGCTGAAATTTTAAAAACATTACCCCTAAGAAATAGCACAGTAAAGTGACAAATTGAGGAAATGGCAGTTAATTTTGAACAAAAAAAAAGTATTCTCCAAAACTCTTTATTTTCCATGCAATTGTATGAGTCTACCATTGATAATAATAATGCTTTATTGATGGCATATGTACATTATTTTGATGAAAACAATACATTACAAGAAGAAATACTAATTGCAATAAATCTCATTACAGATACAAAAGGGTTATCTATATTTAGTACTGTGAAATCATACTTTACAAGAAATAATATTCTTTTGAATAATATTATTGCATGCACTACTGATGGAGCACCATCAATGGTAGGCCACTATCATGAATTTGTTGCTTATTTTAAAAAAGAAGTTCCAAATGTTTTATTTATTCATTGTGGTGCACAGACAACACCTTGTATGAAAACATCTAAGTACAAATCTACATTCATCATTAACTATAATAATTCAAGCTGTAAACAAGATCAAATCCAATGCAAAAATGATAGAATGTTTTGACAGCTTTGCCAGAACAATAATGAAGATTTTTAATATGTTACTTTTGCCCACAGAAGTTTGGTGGCTGTCAAAGGACACAAAGTTGGCTTGTTTTGTAGCATTGTAAGATAGTCTCATACAATTTTTTAAAAGTAATTATGTGATCAATCTGTGTCAGTTAAAAATAGTAAAGAATGATGCCTTTATTTGGCAGAAGATTTAATGATGTCAATTTGCAACTTCAAGAAGTTAATATATTTCTTATAGGTTGCCAAAGTATTGTATCATTATTTATTGACAAACTTGAACTACTTCATTATAATCTATTGAAGTGAGAATTTCATCAGTTTCCTGAATTATCATCTATAAAAGATGATGTAATTCCAGAGAATATTGACAGATTCAGTAGCCACTTCAATGAAAAATTGGGCATGGAAAAATGATTTGAAGATATTTTGAAATTGAAGATGTATGACTGGATAAAAATTTCTTTTACTGCAATTATTGAAGAGGCTGCTACAACATGCCAATAAGAACTGTTAAAAATTAGATAAGATGAAGAAAGTAAACATAAATTTGATTGTGATGGATATCAAAACCTATGGTAAAATAAAAAAAATACCTATCTTATATCCAAATATATGGGAAGTGATATTCAGTTTATTGATACCTTTGCCTACCTCATATCTTGTGGAATCTGGCTTTAATACTGTTAATCATATTATAACCAAAGAAAGAAACTACCTGAATATTTCTAAAAAAGGAGACCTTCATTTGTTCCTTACAAAAATTGAGCTAGATATCCAGTATTTAGTTTCACAGCATTAGCCTCAGGGATCTCATTAATAATTTAATTAATTGAATGTAATTTCACCAGACTTCATGCTTATACAGTAAATTGTTTTATAAAGATTTATTCTGCCAAACTTAGCGAAAATCCAACATAAAGTATTTGGTAAGTAATTATTATTATATGCTTTAGCTTGCTGTAACTTTGCTTTATAAATTTTATAAAGTAAAGTTACTTCCATACTTTATAAATCACCATTACCATGGAACTGTGTGCGATTAGAAAATTTTACTACTAATAGAGATACAAAAGTGGCAGTGGGTATAAAAAGATTGACTACCCCTGATATATACCATAATTTACTAATATAATTCGAAAATATTATTTAAGATTTATATTGGAATATATTTCATTGTTATATATATATATATATATATATATATATATATATATATATATATATATATATATATATATATATATTATATATCATAACATTATTAATGCTATAAAGATAGCTCTTGTAATTACATGCTGGACTATTTTTTTCATCTAATATTAAGTGTTAAATGTTTTTTTTAAATTTAAACTTCATATAAAGTTTTCAAAGACATTCATTTGTTAATAATAACAGATGGTTTGAATGACATCATACTGCTTTCTTCTTTAGGTTTATTCACGTGACCAGTACAATATTAGCATAGGAATCAAGTCTTAAATTCAGAATTATAAATCTAAAGGTTTGACTTTTTTACCCATGTATCAAAGTATCACTGATCAGGTCAGAAACATCAAAATAAAAGAGAAAAACTCTATTTTTCAGAACATTGTATTATATACTAACCTGTGTGCTAGTAGTAACAGGTGAAATACATTTTGAATGTTTCTAAAAGACATTTTATTGTTAATACTAGATGGTGGAAATAATACAATGTATAATTACAAATAAAATTTCATCATAACAAACTTTCAAACAAATATTATAAAAGTAATAGTATAGTTTCAATAATTATTATGTCATAGAAATACAGCATGTGAAAATTATTTAAAGATTTTTTTTTAATCTATATCATAATTGACCACATCTATATATATTAAATGGAATAGTTTCATGAGCTGCAAATATATCTGTGTATAATTTGTAGAATATATATAAACCAATGTTTTGACCAGGTCACACTGGTCATAAACTGGGTAACAAATATTACAAAATAATTGTAGACATACTGTAAATACTGATGTATAACAACGCCTTTACTGGTTTATGTATATATTATCAATAAATGATATAAGAATGTATCTGGATAGTATTTCATTTATTTATATATATGTCTTAAAATGAAATGTCCATTTCAAATTTATTTTAGATGTTTTGACAATGGGAGATAAATTTAAGATTAAATATCAAATTACATGTTAGTAAAATAGTGCAGCCAGTTGAATATATCAAAATAGATTATATTCAAATTTAGTACGATATAGGCGCACACACGTATATTTACTATAGAAAATCTAGTTTAGTTTTTAGGAAATAGTATTCGTGTAAAATGTAAAAAATACACATTAAAGAAAACTTTAATTTTTTAGTAAAATAAAAATAAAAATTATTTAAAAACAGTTTCAATTAACAAATTTCAAGTAAAAAAAATTACAGCATATATATTAGAAGATTACGGTTTTACGTAAAATAAATTGGAAATCAGAAATAAAATTTATATCATATTATTTTATATTATTTTAAAGTGATTTGATATTTTTAATCTGTAATTATGTTGACTTACACATTTTATTTTTTTAGTATAAATATTTAGTTTGTTTTAAAATAGAAAACTCTTACAATAATATTTTTTGTACAAATTTTATTAGAAAAAAACTTTCATATAAAAATAGTGTGCAACAGAAATTAATTTGTCCTTTGCTTTTTTAAATTTCCTTGTTCGTTGTGCTGATTGTCAATATTGGAATTATCCTCAGATTAATGCGTGATTAACAGAAATATTCAAAAACTTTCAATGCTTTATTAATTTTCACATAGGAACTCCTTTCTAAGTGTATAGAACCAGTTTCATCAGAATAGACTTGGTAGAATCTAACTAGCTACAATTATATCATGCATGTGTCAAATATATAGAAACCTATAACTAATAATTATCAATGCTTAACATTTCAAATATTTATGAAAAACTGATGCTGACAAAGTAAATATTTTAAACATGTGTGGAAAACTGATTGTGACAAAATGTTTAAACTTGACTGAGGCAAACACAGAATCCTGAAATATCAATTCAGGGATTAAACTTTAGATCCATCACAGATTCTCAATTAGGATGTTAGAACTTCTTACCAAGAAAGACAGTGTATTCACATATTCTTAGATAATCAATTATTTTTCATTAATAAAGTTATTTTTGAAACTAAAACAATGTATGTAAGAAAAAAAATAGTATTATCACAGAACCCTGCTGACTGTTGAATAAATACTAATGTAAGGTAATTGCATCAAAGTCATTTTTCATTCATAAGCATTTTATAAACTTTATGAATTTTCTTCTTTTATTTCATGGTTAACTTTTTTTTATTATTCATTTTGAATTAACATTTTTGTGTAAAATATATTTAATGATTTAAATTGTGTTAAATTATTATCATATCAATTTTAAAAGTGTAAAACAGAAGGGTGAGTTATGAGAGCTAAACTGTATAGCTAATTATTATTTTAAAACATTTAATAAAAATCAGTAGTTTGGCTTACAGAAATCATTTTTCTTATATTTAGTTAAATTTTTATTGTTTGAAAGATAAACTTATTTTTATAAAACTAGAAAAAGAATAAATTTGAATGTATATTCCAATGGGAATTTTATTCAAAATCAGTATCTATGAAAACTATTGGATTTTAAATCTTTTATTAGGATCATTTTTACAAAATGAGAAAAAAATAAAGGATTTATTGGCAGTCTATTAAGGCTAACACATGTATTTTTGCTTTATAGATTTGTTGAAAATAAACTTGATTTGTTAATTTAAAGTTTTCAAATAGATTCTAGATGTAGAATAATATGTGTCACAGGTGTGTTTATATAGAAAAAAAATATTGACATAGTCTAATGGATTTTCACAACATTACATGGCTTACTCTTACAAATATATTTTGAAGCATGCCTATAATTTATGAATGATTCATATGTCCAGTCTTTAGATTTTGAAATAAAGTTTTCTTAAAGTTAGACATGATTATACTTCTTTATATAATTCAAGTATTCCTGAACGTGATATGTTGTTAATTATTGATTTTCACAAAGCTGTTTATTTGGTGCATTATTGAATACATATTATTAGAAAGATTAAGAATGTGTAATATTAGTATGAGTGAGTATTATAAGATGCTAGATTGGAGACCGTGTTAGTGTTGCTTGTTAAATAATAAGTTCCAAACAATATACACATGCGCATATTCCAGACTTAGCATTAATATGCATAACCAGTTGATTTATGAATATAATGACTGATGTTATTGATTGATTATTTCAATTTGATTCATGATGATATTTAAATAGATAGATAGGAAAGTGATATATATGTACATGACATAAGGTTTATAGAATAAAAAAAATTTAAATTATTTAAGTTAATAATAAAACAATAGCTAAGAATATTTATAATAAATATTATCACATAACATTAATGACTTAAAAATAAAATTTTATTTGTTTATTTTAGTGTCTCTTTTTATTAATCATTATTCTTATCATATCCTCATATGCTATCACCAACTAAATGTTTCAAGAAGATTTTAAGTTATCCATGACCTAGTGGATATAGATTAAATTGCTAGTGATGGTTGAGTGCTTTTTAGTGATCTGTAGTTAGATGTATTCACCAGAATACTTTAATTATCCTACATACATATCTGCAGCTAAACCTCAATAAAGGCATGTTTAAATTTTAACAAACATATGTAGGAATAGGAAATTCTATATAGTAAATCTAATAGTAGTTTCCTAGTGATGGATGTTAACCATATCTATAAACTCTCAGCTCAACATTACAATATATATATATATATATATATATATATATATATATATATTGTATATATAAACAGTATATATATATATATATATATATATATCTGTTTATGTATAATATAAAAAGAAAATGTTATTCAATCTAACTGGACTGAGAAGTAAAATGCATATATTGAAAAATGCATGGACATATAATTTAGAATCATTTCTTCTATAAAGAAAGCATTAATTAGAAAACATTACCACCAAGTGTTACTTATACAGTATTTTTTAATATATTTATTTGTGCACTCACCAGAATAAAGTGTAATGTTTTCTATTTTAATTATTTAATATAAATATATATTTTGATTATGTATGTTTATATGTGTGCACTTGAGTATAAAAATAAATTGTTTGAAGAAAATATTACAAGTTTAAATTTAAACAATTCCAGTTTCCAATTATTAGTATATTTATGTTGTATTTCTTAGGTATTAATAAAATAGTAATAAAAAGAATAAAATCAGTGATTTACACATACATAATTTCTTTGGATTAACAGAAGAAATATATTTACTTCAATGTAAATTTTCAAATTAACTATTGACATTTGCTGCTTTTAAATGTTGATATTATTCTACTGCAATTTTTATATCACCACTAGACATGGCTCTGTTAAGCAATGGTGAGTGCCATCTTCTTAATATACAGATATTGTAGCATTTTAAAATCCTTGACCCATATCATAAAACCTAGTAAGCCTAGAGTTAAGTATCATTACCATATTCTAAAATGCTATAATATAAAAATACCATATAAAAATTAACATTGTAATCAAGCCTAAAAATTCAGTCCATCTGGAGACTCATACACTTTATAAAATTTCACATTTTTAAAACTTCTTATGTAGACACAAAAAATTATCACCTCATTACTACATGAGATTAGCACGATAATGTAATTAAGCATCACAAAACATCATTAGCACTCTCACTTTATTCTATGGATTCAAGTCACAATATTGATTATTTCTTTTATACTAGGGAGTTAGCCAGATGTAACACTCTCAATCAATGTATAATCAGAGAAGTCATTGAGGTATTAAAACAAAAACAAATTGTATAAACAAACATCATGACACATGAAAATTTCCTCCTATTTGATAGAATAATTTTAAAAAATGCATTGCTGTTTTTTTACTATTGGTGGAAATTTAACATTTTCTTAAATCATTGTTGATAGTGCCTCTACTACAATCTTTATAATATTCTATTCAGCATCCAGTGATGGCTTATATGAGCAAGTCAAAATGTTGGTATATTTGTTAGAATTAACAATAAATAAATGAATATTTAACAAGAAAACTTTTGATTTTAGTTAAAAAATTAAAAAAAAAATGTTGACCTTTAATTCAATAGCTTTATATATGAAAACATTTGTTTTTAATTATTGCTTTTAATTCACCTTAAATGTAATATTAGTATTAAACATCAAACATTATCAAGACCATAACTGTAGTTTATCCAGAATGGAAGAGCCCTAAAAAAGTCTGAGATCACAAACAGGCAAAAGAATCTTTCAGATATCTGACCAATAACCAATTCATCTGGTCGTTCAAGAATAATCACTAAGCAGATATCTAGCTATAATTAATTAGAGGACAGTGTTTTCAACATTGCCAAAGAGGATGTAATATTTTGTGAATGTTTAATCAATGAGTTACCTTTAATTATTAATCATTATTCATATGAATGGGTGATTGCATCAGATCCAAAATCTAGGTGCAGTGCTCTCAAATCCAAGGCTCAGCACTAATGAGTGCCATAATCTAAAAACTAGTCTGAGGATGTTGGTTGAGTAGGCACTAGATAGGGATTTTATATACAAATCTTCCTGAATCCATTGATTATGAAGGCTTGTATTTGGTGGTGCTACTGTATGGAGAGTTTCATACTCTTATTAACACCATGTATAAATATGAAAAGTTGATCATGTAATATTTTGATGGTTTTATACCTATCCTGCCGATAGGATAATAGTGACTGTGGTTTCTAAAAAACCAAAGACACCTAAATGTCTAGATGCTGAACTGAGTTCAGATCTGCATGACTATACATGTGAATGAGCTTAGATTGGAATCATTATAGTGTTTTTCACCTTGGGCTCCTAGCTTTATAATTAATCAAATAGATAAAAGGTGGCTGATGAAGGGTTGCATTTGACTTTAAGATTGACATGCAGTGCTCTTAAATCCAAGGCTTCTCCCTAATGAAAGTCACAAGCTATAAATTAGTCTGGGATGTTGGGTGAGTATTATGCACAAATCTTCCTGCGTCCATTGATTATGAAGACTTCCATTTGGAGGCACTACTGTATAGAGATTTCTACTCTTATGAATTGCTATCTTAATATAAGATGATCACTGATTGTATATATGTGTGGGAGATTATAATCTGACTCAACTCAAGTGTACTGGTTGAAGCTGGGAATATTATAGCACATATTTCTGCTTCACCTAATGCCAATGTCATCAACACTAGTATGGTTTTGAATGCAGACTTATATATTAATTGACATCCTTCTTGCTTGAGGTGGTAGTATATGTATAATTTATCATTAATATTTATAATCAGTATTTGTAAGCTATAACATTTGATTATTTGTCTTATTATTACTAATTATGTATGAAATAAATGGGCAATAAGTGTAAACATAATCTCAGATGTGTATAAAGTGTGACAAATGTTTTAAGATTTTTTTTCATTAAAGTTATTTTTTACTTAGTCAGATTATAATATTTTATATTTTGTATTAATAAATATATCTAAATAATATGTAAAAACAGTCAATTCAGTATTTATAAGGCAGACTTTGTAATTTTGTCATACTTTATAAATTTATTATTTTATTAAATGTAAGTGTTAAGAGCCATCATATTATAAAATTTCTTATAGAATATAACAAATTCTTCAAGTTTTTGCTAATAAAGTTCTTTTTTTATTATTATATTTTATTTAAATTTTCATTACAAATCTGAAATTCAATAGGCTTTGTTTAATATGATGACTGGTGAAATTTAATTAAGATGAAAATCAGATTTGTGTTATTCTTTTTTTTAATTAGCAAATGAACTCTTGGGGCATGTTTAATGCAAGATTGTAGATTTCCCACCCAAGCAGCCATTGACCACAGAGAAAGTCATCAGAAATTGTCATGCACATTGGATCCTGATAGATAAGGCTGAATAATATAAATAGCTCAATTTTGGATATCAGAATCAGTTAGAATCTTGTTCACAAAGTGAATATACTTCAAGCCAGTTTAAGTTTCATCTAAATAAGGTTGGGGTAAAAGAAGACTATTCACCTCTTGTATTCTGTTTCCACCTGTTCAATGCAACTCCAGTGCTGTCAACATTTAACCCATGATACTTAATAAATCAAAAAAAGCCTGCCTTCATGAAGCCTGTTTCCAGCTATGTTTTGAGGTAACCCTGTGTGCTACAAGCCTCTGATCTTTTAACAATGTTGGTTTTAAATTAATATTAATCTTTGATTAGTTTATACTCACTTTTTTGCTCTAAAATATCTATATGTAATGTCTATACAACTTAAATACGTCATTAACTTTATTTTTTAAATAATTTAACAGTTTTGAATCTTATTAGAATTCCATATTATTTTGATACGGCAATTTATTATTTTAATGTTGACTTATACTAAGCTGCCAAGTTAAATACAAAATTCAAAGAGCATATTACAACTCTAGTCTTTATTACTTTCTCTGGTCAAAATTATTGCAGGAGATGTAGATTTTCCATTAAGGAATTAATAGACGCTCATTTAGTTTTGTACGTTTGTTATTTTGTAAATGATTTAAATGATAAGAATAGTCTTAAAATTTTAAGTTTCCTATTATTCCCTAATTAATTTTTATCCATAATCATTTCTCAAAAGAAAATGTAATTTATTAAATTATTTAAGCAAAATCCATCACATTTTCCTAAACCAAACTTAGCTCTTTATATAGAGATTTTAAAATTAATTTTTATCAGTATTTACATTGTATATCTCATTTGCGTTTGATCTTTAGCACCTTTGTGTTTTTATATATAGGGTTTATTTTAATATTTTGTTATATAAATATTGTTTGTCTATAAAGTCTAAGTCATGAGGAGATTTTAATGTTTGAATATGTGGGATAACAATCTACTCCTTTAAATTTGGTTTTAATTCTCACTGTTTCTTTTATATTATACTTTCTTAAAATTCATTGATTGCCCAGGGTTTGTGGACATTCCATTATGCTAGAGAGATAACTATTTAAATCAGGTATGAATTCACATTTGTTTGCACAATATATATATAACCAAAACTGCTTAACACTATACTAGCAAAAATAAAAATACAAAACCATAGAACAATACAATACTAGATTAAATCCAAAATTTTACCAAAATGCTTACACAACCATGGTTTCATCTATTACAAATAGACCTTCTCAAGTGAAAATCAAACTAAAGGAAATAATATATATATATTATAACGATCGAAATGAAAGTGAAGATCGAATCTAACCGCAAACTACGATATCTGCTCTACAGGGCACCATCTAGGCATTTAAACCTAGAAAATATTTAAAGAGTAGGCAGATACGTGCTGTTAAGATTCCATTTTATTTAAATATTCAGATCGTTAGCCCAAGTCACTAACTCAGTGGAGATGCAGAGATAAAAATCTATATCTTAATTTATATCTTAAATATAAATAAATAAAAGCCACTGCCAGAAATTAACACATAAAAATATTTATTTACGCACATATAAAATCATTCTAATTTGAGGAATCAGTTTAACATTTTAGATTTTATATTAACTTTTAATTTTACATTTAACTAAGTTTCAATGAGTTTAATATTTTATTTAGATAGTTGAGTATGAATAGACTACATAGACCTGCATTTGAAAAGAAAATATTCTATCCCTTATTGAACCTTAGGCCAAAAAATTTGCAATCAAACTGGTGCCAATCCATCTGATACATTTATGTATACAATGTAGCATGAAAATATGACAACACAAAATACTATACTGTCAGGAATGTACATCTGATCAGTAAGTAGAATTAGAGAAGACATTGTCTCTCCACCAACAGGAATGTCACATCTGTTGGCGAGTAGAACAATAAACATAAAACTCCATAGAAATGGATTGCGGTCCTTTGCCATCTTACAAACCCATCCATAGGCAAACAGAAGGTGTGTGGCATATATACACAATCCTGCACATAGCAGATCTCATACTACATCTACTAATTACACAAATATATCCAATCCATTGAGCCAATTCAACTATGAAATGAATAACCTAAGATTACCCTCCCTTAATATAACTTTACAAAACTATATAGCCATTCACGCCCGACTTAAATTTAACATTTAGATACATTCGCACAGATAAATTTTATAAAATTTGTTTTAAAATGTTGAGTATAGATTGGCTGTACAGATTCCATGGTCAAAGACATTCAAATTAAACACAACCGATCAAAATACAGAGTCATCGATAACGTCAATTGTTGAGGGAATACAGAAGACCCATTGGTATTCATCATAAGATACCACAGTGACATCGTTGACTTATATATTCTAATTGACTGTGAAAAACACAACATAATCAACCACTAACGAATCCATGCAATGTCTATACCCAACTTAAATTTCATGCATTTCAGTAATTTATACAATATATTAATACAAATAAAAATAATAAAATGAAAATGATTTTAGCAAACTTAACTATATAATTTTAAACAATCAATTATTAATTTGAAAATCAAATAAGAGTTGATTTTAAAATTTAGATTAGCTGAATCTTTAGAAAAAAACAATGACGAAAGTTCTTAATTACTTTTTTTGTTGTTGTTGTTAATTTGTAAAGTTCATAGCTCACGGTAGAAGAGTCCAGGTTCCTGTTTTAAATTTCCGCGATGCCTCCATTGGAAGATAATGTTCTGGAGATGGAAATAGCTGGTTCAAGGTATCACAGTCTTTTCATTTTTTTTAAATAGAGAGTGTGGTATGTGCATCCTATCACATCTCTCAAACACAAAATGCTGGAACTGTCAGAAAAAACTGTATTTTTCTTTTTATATTATCCACACGGATTCAATCAACAAAACGTCACTAATCCATCACTTTCATTAGGATTTGAGCCAAGACTTAGTGCTTCCATCGGTCAAGCTAATTTATCTTTATTTTCTTATCTATCTTTCATCAGATCATTTTGATTATACAAGAGCCCAAGGCTAGCTTGCTTTTCAAACAATTTATAAACAATCATTTCCATTTACAGATTACAAGAATTAATTAATACCTGTTTTTATTTTTAAATCTTGTACTTTTTTTATAAAAAAGTACGTTCAAATACTTATTTATTTGTTTTTTTTTTTTTTAAAAATATTTTTTAAAGTTTGGCATCTGTGCGAATGTATATACGTTTAACAAACATTTTAATTTTAGCGTTTAGTTTTTTACTTTTATTTGCGAGCTTTTAAGTTTTTATTTTAAATTAATGTAATGACATATTTATATATTGTTACAATATATATATATATATATATATATATATATATATATATACAAACAAACAAACCTTCCCACAATTCATATCAAACTCCACCTTCCCTTAATAGCAAAAGAAGTCTTCATAAGATTGATAGCCTCAGAATCAAGAAGTTTTATCCTCAAAGTCTCCTTTATTCTTTTTTTTAACTCATTTCTTATCACAAAAAATAACAAGCATTGTCAAACAATATTCTATGACCTGTATTCAATTCATAAATGTATAAAGCTGAGTTAAAATACCTATGTTTAACTCTACTTATATGAACCTTAACTCTATCATTAAGGCTAAACTTACTCTGGCCTATGTAAAATTTATCACAACTACATGAAATCTTATAAACAATACCAGGAATAGACCTACTATCAATAGACTTGTTGTGAATCATTAATTAATGAATTCAAATCAGAACCTTTCTTCCATGCAACCTTCATTCCATCTAACAAATGATTATTCCTATAAACCAAATTATATACTGAAGCCTTAAATGGTAAAGATATATAATCATTATCTTAGTCAAATCAGAACCTTTCTTCCATGCAACCTTCATTCCACCTAACAAATGACTATTTCTATAAACCAAATTATATACTGGAGCCTTAAATGGTAAAGACATATAATCATTATCTGACTATTCCTATAAACCAAATTATATACTGAAGCCTTAAATGGTAAAGACATATAATCATTATCCTAAAGATAATGATTATAAGATAATGATTATATGTCTTTCCCATTTAAGGCTCCAGTATATAATTTGGTTTATAGAAATAGTCATTTGTTAGGTGGAATGAAGGTTGCATGGAAGAAAGGTTTTGATTTGAATTTGTTACTTAATTGTTCAAAACAGTCTATTGGTAGTATGTCTATTCCTGGTATTGTTTATAAGATCCCATGTAGTGGTGGTAAATTTTATGTAGGCCAGAGTAAGTTTAGCCTTAATGAAAGAGTTAAAGTTCATATAAGTAGAGTTAAACATAGGTATCTTAACTCAGCTTTATATATTCATGAATTGAATACAAGTCATAGAATATTGTTTGACAATGCTTCAGTTATTTTTTGTGAAAAGAATGAGTTAAAAAGAAGAATAAAGGAGACTGATAATAAAACTTCTTGATTCTGAGGCTATCAATCTTATGAAGACTTCTTTTGATATTAAGGGAAAGTGGAGTTTGAAATGAATTGTGGGAAGGTTTGTTTTGTTTGTATATATACATGTTATTTCTTTTAGTTTGATTTTCACTTGAGAAGGTCTATTTGTAGTAGATGAAACCATGGTTGTGTAAGGATTTTGGTAAAAAAATTTTGGATTTAATCTAGTATTGTATTGCTTTATGGTTTTGCATTTATATATATATATATATATATAAGTGTGTGTGCGTCTATGGTACTATGTACTTTATGGTTACAATTATTCATTTGTCATTATTATTGTTCTAGCTTTGCTACATAACTCTCAGGACCTGCAGAAATTTAAATATGACTAATCCAACAATGTTAGTCTCCCGTAAAAGTAGATGTATTTACTACTAGGAATTTCCCTTTTCCAAATACTGCTATTAAAATGTGCATGGGCACACATGGATTGCCAACCCAGCACATCAACTTTTATTGTTATGCAGAGATATGTTTTGGTCGGCGAGCCAACATGTCCTCTCATTCATTGACTTCTCCAAGCAAAAACTCTTTGAGGATTGTAAATGATCTTATATGTTCTTTTATTGTAGCCATAATGTTGTACCACCTTTAGCATTTTTTATTTTTTCTCTATTTATGAATCTGAAATGCTCTCTCTACCATGATGGCATGTCTCTCATTAGCCAATCCAGTTAATTAATTAATCACATATAATATAAAATTGTATTTACATAAGATAAATGTTTGTTTTCCCACATTCATAACTTACAACTTATTTAAATGAAATAATGGTCTAATGCAACTCTTTCATATTTAGTTGTCTATATATGTATAGAAGAAGAAAATATATTTATTTTCTTAAATTTATGGGTTTGTCAAGAGCTAAAATGAGGGATTATTGGTAATTTGGGTTTGGCAGACCACTTAACCAATTATTTATATTTAGCAAACAAATGTATTTGATGTTTGGCTGTATCAAAACCTAATCTGTGTCTTAAATGGATCGCAATTGATTGCTAAATTGAAATGCAATAATATTGATTAATTATAATGTTATCTGATTTACTTAATGAATTTTAAATTATGTAATTGTGAGTCCAATACGTATAACCAAGTTGTGTAGACAAGAATTGATATATTTTGTGTGATGACACTTATATGTATAATAAATATATATTATATTAGTACATTGAAATCTCAGTTTGTCATTATTCTAATTCTCTGATATAAATCCCTTTTATAAGATTGTATGGGTTTAAATTTTACTTTTGTTATGTTGCCATGAAGTTATTATTATTGCCATTCAAATCAATCAAATCTTCAACTTATTTAAATTATCAATCAATGTCAGGTATTCTCCACACTGTTCTGTAATTGTAATATTTTTTTTTACAATCGTTAATAAATTTAAATAGATATTAATTAATGAAATCTAAATCTGTTGTATTAAGTCATGTGTGAACCCTGAATTCTAGCTGGGACAGAGTGAGAATGAAACTCACCAGTATCATCAAAAGCATGTTCATGTAGCCATAGACCTTGGAGTACTAGTAAATAGGTTGATATTTGGTGCTGTTCCTGATTTATATATCATGCCCATACTAGATGGATATATGTTTGCTTGGATTCTAGGTCTTGTTGAATGAACACACGATTTTGACCGGTACAATATTAGGAAACATTTATCATTTTCACATGTGTGTGGTTATGTGAATTCATTATTTAATATGGAGTGGAGGATGAAATAGACTGAAAATCCTAAGTTCAAATCCGTATATTGTTTGAAGATATGGTGGTATCACTACTCCATTAGATACTAAAAAAAAAACATAGAAAAATATTATATAAGTTGGACTGTGTTATTATTAACTCTATATCAGGTTATATGATTCTATAAATTAATTTCCCAAATATCAATTTTATTTAAGAGATAGCTTTCATCAGGTAGATACTGATTGCTCGGTCTAAATGTTAAATATGAATTTTTACATATACTTGTATATCTTTTTAATAATTTATCACTTAGAATTGTTTATTCTGTATAAATTTTAGCTTCGTATTAATTCACAGTTTTTCGCTGTCTTACTTTTTTTATGAATATAAAATATAAAATCATAACATTATTTGTAAAATTAACCAATCAAAAATGATGAAAACTGGGAGTTCCTTTTAATAATACAGAGTTGCATTGATAGGTTTTCATCAAAACAAAATTTATATAATTAAATTAGTTTAATTTTATATTATACGGTAAAATTGTTGTTTTTTTTTCTTTAAATTAAATTTTCTTTGGTAATAACTCTGAATAGATGTTATGTTAAGAAAATTATTTTTATCAACAACAATTATCAATTATGCATTCCTTTTGTTGGCTGTTTTTATAAAGCAAATCTGATTGTGAAGATTCTCGTAGAGTTAATAAATTTAATTTTTATACGATAATTATTCTTGATTAAACCAGTTTATTAAATGGCCTTTGTTATTCTGATCACTCTTCTGTTTTAAGCTCGTTTCTATATAAATTTCTGAATAATATATACAATAATTATATTTTTTAATAAAAAAATTTGTAATTACTTAGCGGTTAATAATCATTAGAAATACTAAATTAAATGTGCTTCTAATTTTAAAACAAATACTTCTAAATAACAAGACTCTTTATTAAATCCAGTCTTCCTCTTCATCATGTTATGCTAATTATAATTACGAAAGTCAGTCAAAGTTATCAGCACTAGCAAAACAATAATTATAACAAAATAATAATATGTAACCTCAAAATAATAACAGGCATTGAAAAAACTATAGAAAATCTAGTGAATAAGTCAATTACTAGTTAGAAAATGATGGGTTATAATTAGTTAAAGATAAAAACCTATTTCTTGGCTGTTAATTAGACTAAGGACTGCTGTGGGCTATTTAAGGCTGGTTTACTTTTACATTACATAAATGTCCATAAATCTGTTATTAAAAAATACAAGTTTAAAAATTAGGACAATGATCAAGCATCAGGTCTCTAAATGCAAATCTTTGTTGATCAGTGCAACCTTTTTTGTTACTAATTTTTTTAAAATTTACTCCAAAATTATATTCTTTCTCATGTTTTTCATTCTTTGCAAATAGTTTTTTAATGGTATTAATCTTCATAACACTCATTTACTAATAATAACAGATGATTAATTGTAGAGTTCCATTTACTATTATAGTTTTAAACTAACTTTTCTTCTAGGAAACTAATGACTCTGAAATTTGTTTAGTTTTGGAAATCCAAATAATAATTTGGGTATTACTTGGATTGTTCTTAGAAACACTACAATATAGTATCTTATTAATGAGCTATTTTAATCAATGAGATAATTTATCCAGAACTTCTATAGTGTGAGGAATTTATTACATGAAAAGTATAACAAAATGTTAAAATATATTTATGATATAACAAAAATACTTTGAAATCACTCAACTATTCATGTCATTTATATAAATGTTTTTATTAATTTGGATACTAGAGATGAATCACAAAAAAAACTACTGTATGCCTTTAAATTGTTGATCCAGCAAATACTTTCATCAAAATCATGGAGAAAAAAATGAATAAATGATTACTCAATCAGATTAGATTTAAATTTTTACTTGAAGTATAAATTATTAGAGTAGAAAATGACTTATTTTTGATTATGTTATATGATTTATTAGGAAAATATATAATAATTGTTAAAATTTTGTGATGAAAAAATAAAATACACATCAATGATATATATGGATTTTATCAATACAACAATAAATGTTTCATTAACAACTGTGAGAAAACAGATATTGTAAATCATTCTGAAAAAAATCCATTCACAGAATTATTAGAATTAATATTTATTTAAAAATACATTTACAATTACACTCATTTCTCCATTATTATTCTATTTCACCTTGCTATGAATTTGAGAATGCAGTAAGTTCTGGAAAATACTAAGCCATATTAATTTATAAAAATAACAAGCTTCTCTGTAGTTGGGTGCAAGTGCAATTATTAGATTTAATAACAGTCATTAAAATTAACCTTTACAAATTTACAGTCATTAAAATTGAATAAAAATTGATTTTTTTTATTTACATCTTGTGATAAAAATATTGTTTCTACATTGCATAATAAATATATTGATCACAGAAACAATGGTTTTATGTCTAATTTCAATTCTTAATTTTAATTATATAAAAAGTCATATGATACCCAAATAAACCAAAGAATAAAATTCATTATCTCAAAGTAACAATATATAATAATGTCTAAGAAGATGGTGGATTTGTAATTTTTTTGTATACAAATTACATTTTCAAATATTTGTGGTCATAAACAACTAGACATCAAATGATCATCTTTCTTTATGTCACAATTTAACAGAAGCCAAACTCTCCATACAGCAATACCACTCAATGCAAACCAAAATAACAAATGTATTCTAAGAATTCTGGTTTGAGTATAAAATCCCAATCTATTTTCTAATCCAATATCCCAACTAATTTCTAGCTTGTGGCATTCATCAGTAAGGATCTTAGATCTGAGAGCACTGCACATAGATTTTAGCATCTAATGCAATGCTCCAGGATCTACCTTTAACTTTTTAGTTAATTATAAAGCTTTGAGTTTAAAATGAAAACATAATAATGTTTTAAATTCAAACTTATTTGTTTGTATAGTCATATAGATATGAACTCAGTTCAGCATCTATACATTTTGGTACCTTTGGTTCTTTAACAACCATGGTCGCCATAATCCTATTAGGACGGATTAGTACTAAGCCACTAGACAACACATAATCACCATTCTTTATTTTTACACAAACTGTTACTTCAGAGACAAATCTCCATACAGTAGCACCACTCAGAGCAAGCCAGAGTAATCAATGTATGCAAGAACATTTGGGCATAAAATTCCAAATTAGTACCTACTTATCCAATATCCCCAGACTAGTTTCTATCTTGTGGCTTTTACTATTGAGAAGTCTTGTACCTGAGAGCACTGCTCCCAGATCTTAGGAACTAATGCAATCCTCTATAAGCCACCTTTTATCTTTTTAGTTAACTATAAAGCCTTTAGTCCAAAATGAAAATACAATAATATTTTCAATTATGTGCTTGTATACTCATATAGATCTGAACTCAGTTAAGTGCTGATACATTTTGGTGTATTCAGTTCTTTAATAACAACAGTCATTCATGGGATGTTTAGTGGTTTAATACTATTTCTTCCCAATGGGATTATGATGACTGTGTATATTAAAGAACCAAAGATACCATCATGTATAGATGATGAACTGAAATCATATCTATGACTATAAAAGCAAATGAGCTTGAATTGAAAAAATATTTTGTTTTCATTTTAGACTCAAAGCTTTATAGTTAACTAAAAAGGTAAAAGGTAGCTTCTGGAGAGTTGCATTAAATCCTAAGATCTAAGTGCAATGCTCTTAGATCCAAGTCTCTTCACTGATAAATGTCACAAGCTAGAAACTAGTTTGGGGATATACACTGATTACTCTGGCTTGCACTGAGTGGCTCTACTGTATGGAGAGTTTTGCTTCTATATTTCTATCTTATCAAAATCACATTTAATTAATGAATATAAAAGATATTGACTAATACAAAGTAAAACAATAAAAACATTTTGTGTATATGTGCAACAATAATGAAACTAGAGCATCACACTATTTACATTTGTTGGTGTTTTATTTATTACCATATTTCATTTTGTTATTCATAATACTATTAAATTATTGAAGACTATGAGACTTTCATTACTGCTACTCCATTACTTTTTCTTATCATTTTGGAGCAGGGTAACATAATAATATCATGTTTTAGAATCCAGATCATCTGAAATGAGAATTGTTCTCAGGTAGAAATATGCTGATAGTAAAGTAGTAACATGAAAAGAAGATTATTAAAGATATCTGAATAAATAATTTTAAAAATGTACTTGATAGAAATAACCACCTTCAGATCTATCTTTGATAAAGAAAATCATATTACTTGAATGCATCTCTTTCTAATATTATAAATATAGAATATATTTAATTATTAACCAAGAATTTAAATAATCGTGTTTATATGATAAATTCACACAGATAATAGTATATTGAAATGCAGATAAGCACAGGATCAAATTTATATACAAGGAAATATCAATCATATTTAAAAAATAATAATCAATTTATATGTTTAACTTAATACTTACAGTGACTATAATGCTGTTTTCTTTAATGCTGTTAAGCAGTCTTTTATTCTAGAGTTCTTGGACATATCATATATTTCACATTTCCACATGCATTCTTATATAGTGTATTTACTGCTATAACTATTAATATAATTGTTGGGTTCTCTGACTAATTTACCTAATCTTTCATAATATAAAACAATCTAAAATATTATTATGAAACTTTTTCCTTTAAATATGGATCTTTTTTTTATTTATCTATATTTGAAAGAAAAAAAAATACATTTTAAAATAATGCCCATTGGAAAGAGTTACTGTAGGGTAATTGGTCATGTAATTGTGTAAAAAGAAACATCTTCAAAAGATTCCATTAGGAAATGAAAGCCAGATTGATATATTAAATAATATTTTCATTTATAGTGAGTTGTCTATTTCAATTTAGTTTTAAATTGATTATTTTCAATTTTATACATAGAAGGTAACATTATGGACAAAGTTTAATATTGAAATTTGATCATTTAAAATATTTTAAAAGAAATATATATTTATCAAGCATTGGTGGTCAGAAATCAGCGACAGTTGCTTTACAAGCAGTTGTCCCGGGATAGCAGGTTAGCTGCCCGGTTGATGCAATGACACATGAGGGGGAAAAAAAAAGAAATATACATTTTAAATCAATACTAATTTCAAAACTAATTCCATAAGAAGAAATGAATATTTGTTTTTTTTTCTTTAAAAAAACAATTATAATTAAATGTTAAAATAAATTAACCACAAATTAAGTTGCTTTTTGTTAAAAGAGACAAACAAATTGTTTGCTCTCTCTTTTGCATTTAAATTAAAAAGTTTGCAATAATTAAAGAACTATATAGTATATAATTAACCCTCTCACACTGTGATTGTTTTCTTTGTTTTCACTTGCTATATGCTTTCAACTTTAATTTTAGTATTAAGCCATTATTATATAAGAATATAATAAATTTGACTTCATTTTTTAGAGTGTTTTTGTTTAGAAGTTAAATTAATTCTAAAAAAATTACATTAAAAATTTGAAATTATTTTAAAAATTAAATTTTAATTAAAACAAAGCATTATTTCATTATTCTGCTGTCAGGAGGAGCAAATTGATTTCAAAAAATGAATATCTTTTTTGTTTGATGTTTGTATTTAAAATGTTAATTAATAAATATTAATATCTGGTAAATATATCCACTTATGCATTAAAAGTTTAAAATATTTTAGTAATTTTTATGATGTTTCTATGCATTCTAACAGGCTTTGAGTGATGCTGTGTTACGAAGTAGCTTGTAACTGGCGTTCAATTTCTATTGCTAATGTTATACAGAAAACATAACTTTTTATATTAAAAATAAATCATTTATTCAGAAAATAACTATGTAATAATATATATTGTTGACTTGTAATAATTATTTGTAAAAATATTTTCTTAAAATATTGCACAAAGTTTGAGACTTCAAAAAAAGCAATAGAAAAATATCAATGTGATTTTAGAAGGGTTTGATTCTCTTACATTTTCAGATATTCTGACATCTTTGGAATTTTTCTGGAATTAAATTACTATAATGTACATGGATTTTAATTATCAGAAAAAAAGTTAGTGAAATTTTTTTAATAGATGACTGCATAAGTAGAATTTCTTGTTTTTTCATATAATGATATTTGTTTGGCTAAGATAAATAATTAATAATATTATCTAAGCAAATATACATATAATACATTTTTTTGAAGTCAGAGCAAAAATAACATTCTTAAATTAATGTTAAATATGAAAATTTTTTAAAAAATAAATTGTATAACTTATGTATTAATAATATATAACCAGTAGAACACTTCTTTATAAAAATAATATCAACTTATTATGAGATTTTATACTTTATACTGTGTGTTTTCCTCAGTGACATGTGCATGTGTTTATTTATTTTTAAAGTAAAGCTTAAAATATCATACATACAACCTTACTTAATAGAATTGAAATTTTACTTTTTCTGGTATTGTTTTATTTAATGAAAGTTGTTGCATTAATACTCACTGATTCATCAACATAATTTCTATTTGCATTGTGAGTTGGAATTTTTTTAGAATAACAGACTCATGTTAAATGCAAGCTTAAAAGCAAGTTACAGAATTTATGACTTGTTTATTAATTATTATATGTATACCTTTGAAGACTTTTGCGATGCTATATTACAGAGGTTATTATTATATGGTGAAACTGAGCTGAATTCAGACCCATATAGCTATCTGTTTTGTAAGACTGGATTTAAAGACATTTATGTATCTGAAAAGTTCAGCCTTTCAAATTGATAGTAATGTGTTTTATAAGTGCTGACTTTTGAGTTAGTATTTTAGATCTAGTTTCTAGAATCCCAGTGTTCCATTGAGGTGAGCCACAAGCTCAAAACCAATTGGTCTGGAGATAGGGACTTTCTGATAGAGATTTTGAATTCTTTCTCTTTTGGCATTTATAAAATAAAACTTGATTAGAGCTATTGGTAAGCTCCATCCAGTGATCATTAAATGCAAGCTTAAAAGCAAGTTATGAAATTTATGACTTGTTTTATTATATATATATACTTATTGAATTATATACAGTTAAGATTTCTAAAAAGTTCTTCATTATAGTTATACACTAAAGATTTTTAGCTAAACATTTTATAATTCTATTATAAATATGTGATTTTTTTTCACCTGCATTAGTGAAGCTTACAAACTATGAATGGGTGAATCTTGTATGTTAATTAATAAAATAAATTTCAAATAAATTCAAATAATTGAAATAAATTCACAGCAACATAGCAGAGTCATATTTATCTTTTTAATCAAATACCGCCCTAGGCATTTGCCTCCTTGCTTAAACTATAACTGCAGATTGTATATACATCTTAGATTATTATAATGAAATGTTAATATTTTTTAATTACTAGTTGAAATTTTATCTTTGTATTTTAATATATCAAGAATGTAAAGATAAATCATATGCTCAATATTCATAAAAGTTATATCATATCTCATAGACTTCATTATCATTTTTTAGCATCACCTCATCAACATTCATAAAATTAATCTAAATTAATCTGGGACTTTCATTCTCTGGATAGTAATTGCTTGACACTCATTTATCATTTGAGCTGAGTACCATCTGTCTATCTAAAAGAAATCCTAATCCTAACTTGTGACAATAAAATAAGTCTTATATGTCTCAGATTTAAATAGCAAGATTTCAGTGCTAGAAAAATGGGCTATCATCACCATCAAAGAACTCTTTTTAAAAAAATATATTTAAAAACTTTCGAAAATATATTCCATTCCAACTTTCAAAATGCCATGTGATCACCATTTCATATGCTTACACATGTTTCTAATAATAGTAGCAAACTCTCCATATGATATTACCATCAAGTGCGAGCTCCAATAATCAATCGATGCAAAAAGATTTGTACACAAAATGCCTGTTTAGTACCTATTTATCCAATATCTCCTGACTAGTTGTCTAGCTTGTGACTTTCATCAATAAGAAGCTTTAGATTTGAGAGCACTGCACCTAAAACTTTATAGTTAATTAAATAGACAAAAGGTGGCTGCTGAATGGTTGCATTAGATCCTAAGGTCTAGTGCTCTCAAATCCAAGGCTCCTCACTGATGAAAATCAAAAGCTAGAAATTAGTCTGGATATTGGATGAATAGGCACTAAATAGGAATTTTATGCACAAATCTTTTTGCATTCATTGATTACTGGAGCTTGAAATTAGTGGCAACACTGTATGAAGAATTTGTAACTGTTTAAATGGGAAAGTCCTTGATGTAACCATAACTAAGATATTAGAAAAAAATATGTTAATAGAGAGAGGAATGAATTGTGGTATAGTATCGCTGGTGATGAGCAAATACTATCACTTGATTGTAATACTCTGTTATCACGCTTTTCCTCAGGAAAACATCTTAAGATATATTGTTGATAAAAATTTAAAAGTTATATATAATATAGATGAAGTTAATAAAGTAGAAGTTTAAAGCATAGTATTAAATGTATAAAGTTTTGCCTTGCATGGATTTTCATTAAAGTTGCGCTTCTTTGTATATTTTTCACAACAATATCTTGGATATAATATAAAATAAATTCATTACTTATTTTACATAATTCTTTCAATTATTTGCAATTTACAAATAAACATACAATTTTGAAAAAAAATATGTAATTTTTTTTTTTGAAAAATCAATCGTAATGACATTTCCTCCATAACAAGTTTATAAGTTTCTTTAATTCTATATAAATGCGTGGTTTTAATTTCATGATTTTAAAAAATGGGAAAAAATGAATAAAAACGTTTTTAAATAAAATTATGTTATATAAAAAAAAAGAAAAAAATAGAAAGAAACAAATTCAAGACCATACCCCTCTCGATGAGTGGAAGAAAAAGAAAATACGTCTTTCAGATATGATTATTCAGTTTATACAATATATTTTTATTAATTTTAAATAAATTTTTACGCACACAAAACGATGTTCAAATATCTTTTTAAAAAAATCTATTAGTAAATAAAAAAAGAATTATGGGATATAAATAACCTTAAGCAGTATGATAAAAATTAGTTTCTTAAATTCTAGTAAAACACTCAACAATTTGCTTTATTTTTTCTCACAAGTAATTCAAACATCTGTTAAAAAATTTCATGTAAAAAAAAAATAATAATAATATAAGAATAATTTTTGCTTCTATTTAAAAGTATATGTATATAAATATAATTGCATTTAATGTTCATATTACAGAACTAAGATAAAATTAATCATCGACTCAGTATCCAAAATAGTAGCAGCCTCCTCCCACACAGATAGTAAATGCATTATATTATTACGTTTTTTTTCCCATGCGACTTTCTTCCTCTAACTGATAATACTGTTGCGTACATACTAATCATTATGAGTGTCTATCTTTAAAAAATCCTTAAGTTGTTAGTGATTTGAAACATTTAAGATTATCTAGTTCAAACCCAAATCTTATGACTCTAAAAGATAGATGGGCTATTACTATATCTCAAGATCTACTAATGAAAAAGCAACAACATATCCTTTATTGCTAATATAGCAAATAACTGGTCAAGTGAAAAAAATACATAGACTCTTGAAAAAAATACCAAATGAATATAAATTACATAAGATTTATTTATTTAAAACAAAATAATTATAATTGTCTTTTTATATATTTTTTAGATTAAAAATGACTGTTTTATTAATGAAAAACCTTTTGCGTCAACATTTTTGTTTAATTCAGGTTGAGTCCAATTAAAATGAAGTGCTAGAGAACAATGTTATATAAATATAAAAGAAGATACCTTACTGTATTAAAATTATTACAGTGCTCATGTAAAATCTAATTTTTAAATAAAGAAGGGGAGGGGGAGAACAATTTAAAGATAGGAATTGACTTACAATGAATGGTTTTATACTCTGACCAAGTCACATTTAAACATAGGTAACCGTATAATTTTTATAAGGCAATCACAATTTGAATTTTGTATCAAGATCAATTACCCCTTCTTTTTCTTTTGGGATTTCATTAAATTGTTTAGAAGTTGCTACTATAATATATTTGTAAATAAAAAATGCACATAATTTGCATGAAAATATTCAAAATAAAACCACAGAGAATAGTATGCAGGATTGAATGAGATAAAATAAGATCAATAGAAAACTATGATACAATACTATTTTTTTAAATAAAAAGATAGTAAGTAGTAATTTCTAAAAATAAAAAACACTACATACATTCTCCTTTCTGTAGCTAAAAATCTTTTCACTAGAGCTTATAATTTATGAAATAGAACTTACAAAAAGTATTCTGCTTTCTAATAATTATAATAAAAACATCATATGTAGGGTTTTATATAACATTAATACTAAAAATAAAAAAAGGATAGAATTGATAATTCCTCTTTTAATAGAGTAATTTTGCCTTACATTAGGGGGGTTACTGATAAAATCAGTAGAAGACTATCTTGTTTTAATATAAAGACCACTTTTTCTACTGGCAAAAAAATTGGTGATTTTTTGTATAAACCTAAAGACAGGGATATTTTTGAAACACCAAGGAGTTTATGAAATTCTGTGTTTCCAGTGCTCAAGAGGCTATGTGGGTTAGTCTAATAGACGAATTAATGTCAGAATTAAGGGACATAAAAATGCTTTTCATCAAAAAATTAGCACATCAGTTTTACTTACCATTATTTAGAAACTGGTCACAACATAACTTTGACAATACAAAAATACTTGCTAATTTGGAAAGATATGATTGAAGAACCATGAGAGAGTCAATTGAAATATTAAAAAGACCTACTGGTTTAAATAGAACTGATGAAGCACAACGTATTCCAGCTATGTGGAAACCTCTCATTTTATTTAATATTAACTTAAAATTAATAGGTAAAAATACTGAGGGAAATAAATATTTTGATAAGCCTCATATTGTGAATGCTGAACTTGAATCTCATTTCTCATCTTGCACACAGTCATGTTATTATTAAGATCTAATGGTTTTTCTTTCAAAAGTTAACCTTGATAATGGCGGTTGCTATTCCGTTGAAATATCAGTGTTTAATGGAAAACAATACATGGTATAGCCCCAAAAGTTATAATATATATATATATATATATTATAATATCTCAATAATAAATATCTCAATAATATATATATATATATATATTATTGAGATATTTTGGTTTAATATAAATACTTATGTCTGTAGGAGCCTTAAGATTTTCTGAACAAAGTGTATAAAAGATCTATAGGATTAGGTCAAAATAATCAGCTATAACAGCCCACATGATGGTAACTTAGAACATGCATGTAGTTCTATTATTAAACATAAAATCTTATTTTAATACTTTAAATTTAAAAAAAATCAAAATTTGAACCACATATTTTTCTTTTGAGTAAAATAAAAAAGTGGGCAGGAAACTAATATTTAAAAAATGAGTATTTAAAAATAAATAAAAGTATTTAAAATACAAGTATATTTTATATACCTGGACTTTAGATGTGATATAGGAATATGAACACAGATTTTCAAGCTCCCTTCAGCCTTCTACTATATCTCATAAAACTGATACACATGACCACACACATGTGAGAAAAATAAATGATCTCCAATATATGTATTTCATGATGAACTATGCATATCAGTCATGTATATGGGTTTTATGAAAAAGATGGGATTGCTAAAAGTATCTATGTTCAAATGCCCTACATTACAAATAAATACTAAATAATTAATAATCAAAATTACTCCAAACTTAAAACTCAACCAGACTAGCCAAGAAAATAAACTCTAAAATATTACCAATGGTTTCACTACTGCAAGTACTTCTCACATGTAAAGAACTACAAAATAACAACATATTTAAACTAAACATTATCAATAATTCTACTTTCTTTCCACCCACCCTTAATATTAAAAAAACTTTTAAATAAGTTAATTGCTTCAGAATTTTAAATTTTTAATAATAAAAATTCTTTAATTCTTCTTTTTATTTTATTTCTCTCAAAGAAAACAACCCTAGCTTCATCCAAATTAATAGTGTGGCCTCTATGAAGCTAAGGTTGTCATATTTTGAGATAAATGAAATAAAAAGAAGAATTAAAGAGTCTTTATTATTAAAAATGTATGATTCTGAACCAATTACCTTAATTTAAAAGTTCTTTTAATATTAAGGGTGAGGGAAAGTAATTGAAATTGTGAATAATGTTTAGTTTAAATGTGTTATTTTGTAGTTCTTTATATTTGAGAAGTCTGCTTGTAGCCATGTAACCATTGGTAATGTTTTAGAGTTTATTTTCTTGGCTAGTCTAGTTGAGTTGTGAATTTGAGTAATTTTGATTATTTATTGACTAGTTTAGCTTTATGCTTTTAATGTTTTAATACTTAATGTAACTAGATTTTTTTTTTATCAATAGCTAAAAATGTGAAAAGTTAATTATATAATAGAAATAATAAAAATATATATATAATTACATGCTATGATTTATTTGTGTACTACAAAAACTTTTTTTTTCAATGATAACTAGGTTTTTTAGATTTAGCTTAAAATAAAAGCATGGGATCTAGAGAGAGATCCAAAAATTAATCAAGTGATTCCCTTATGAATAATAGGGATTGTAATTTCTGGACAGCCATGTTTATATTTCATGTTAAATCTAAGGCCACCAATTGTGGTTGAAAGAACTTTTTTTTTCTTTTTTTAATGCCAGTAAATAAGAGCATTCAATTTTTTTAAAAATTTTATCTCTAAGATTTTAAAATTTTTAGTATTGACATAGTAAATGAAAATGTAAACTATTATATATTAAATTGATTGGGCACTTATAGGTGATATATATATATATATATATATATATATATTGTAACCGACGGTATTTATGTGGATCATCAATTTGAACACTCACAACATATATAACTAAATGTTTCTACTATAAGTTAATATGTAAAACACTTATGTATATATTATATTTAATATGTATACATAATGATATAGGCATATTTAAGTGATTAAAAATATTAAATATTCTTTTAAATGAAAAGTGTTTGACATTTTTTCTTTTGATTGGAAATTTTTAATTTTTTTTTTTTAAATGCTTATCAAAACTATATTGTAAATCATTATATAATACATATAATTTTACTTTAAATAAATTTCACAATTATATATATATATGTGTGTGTGTGTGTGTGTGTTTGTGTGTCACTAACTGCAATATGTTATTCCTTATCTATATATCCTATTTAATATGTGTACAAAATTATATATGTATAATAAATCAGTAACAAACTTACTTTTCTGTTTAAAATTTATATTTTTTCTTTTTATATAAAAAACTTTTTTTTTTAATAAAACAGCTTAACAAAAGTATATTGTAAACTAACTTTTCTTATGTTAACATAATTGAAAAAAACATACTGAATTTTTAAAAAAAGGTTTGTACATTTGATACCAAAATTTTCACTCTCCCCCTCTCTTGAAGAAAGTACATCATATAGCTAAAATTTTATTGTGTCCTATTACTTTATAGAGATTTTTAAAAAAATTTACAAAATTTCAACTAATTGTGTTAAACTTAAATTTATTAAACTTCAATTTTAAAATGTTATTATAACTAAATTGAAAGCAAAAAAAACCTCTACACCATCCTCTTATGGGTCTTACTTAAAACATATTAACATTCTAAGTGGTTTTTTAAACTTTGATATAAAAATATTTAATATTTTTAAGTCTTTTGTTTTATATCTAAGAAACTAGATAACATAACTAAAAGATTAGTATCCCATATTGATTTGGCTGGTTGAAATAATTATATTAAATTTAAATCTATTAACCATCAATTTTAAATTTTTATTATAATATAGAAGTGATTCATAAGTTTACAAACATTCCATCAAACAAACTGATATTCCAACTTAAATAAAGGTATTTATAACATTTTTAATAATAGATATTTTTATAATAAATGACTTTATTTATCAGACACTAAAAAATAATTGAAATAAAAGCATGAGGGGAGGTCCAGAAAATAAAATAAAAATCCCTTATTATAAAATATATGGATTGACAATTAATTTCTGAACCTTTTAGGGATTGACTTAATTAATTTCTGATTCCACTCATGCTTTTATTTTAAGTTAAATGTAAAAACTCCAATTGTAGTAAAAGAGACAATTAGTTTTTATCTTTTTAGTGCATGGTAAAAAAAGCATTTAATATAAAACAATTTATTTGCATTTACTAATATATGACAGTTTAGCTTATATGTTGTGCAGCATTGTTTTTTAAATGCTTATAACTGAAATCAAAAAAATCATGAGCATTATATAAAACATATTAAATTTCTAAAAACAATTTTTAAATTTGATATCAAAATATTCTAAACTTTCCTATATCTAAGAAACTAGATTATGTACCTAAAATATTATAGTTCCTTATCACTTTAGTATTGATTTTAAAAAATGTACAAAATTTCAACAAATTACCATATTACTTTGAATAAGCTGCAATTTTTTTTCAAAATTTTGGATCCATAAAAGAGGAGCACATTCTAAATTGGGAACAAAAATTTAAACATCTTATTTCTGTGGATCTTTGCTTTACACTATACATGTACACAGTATTAAAATCATAACCTGTGTAAAATATTGTGTTAATTTTTTTGCATCAAAAGAAAAAAGATTTAACATTAAATATCAATAATTTTTTAATTAATTTTGTAAATGGCATTGATTCTCTCTCAAACCCCTACTTTTAACATTAGTTTGCCAATTTTACTGTTATTTTATCAAGAAAGTTGTACTGAATAATCTTTAGAAATTTTTTACAACTAAATAAATCAATACATTGTTTGTTTTTTGTTCTCTACACAAGATAGCTCCTGTCAATGATTTTGGCATTTATCAATCTCAAATTATTTGTTTTTATTAAACTGTAACCACCTCTTTCTACTAATACTTGTAAAGCTGCTAAATATATTTTTAACATTTGAACAGATCAGAAATAAAAACATTTTTTGGTTTATTATTTACAAATTACAAATACAATAAAAATTAATTTACAGCTATTACACAAATACTAATATTATAAATAGACAATGATTAGAAAATTTAGATAATAGAAAATGGAGTCAAGTACTTTAGCATTCTGCTTAAAATAATTGTGTGAGAATTGCTTATTTTATATTCCATAAAGAATAGAAGGTACTTCAGTAATATAGATACAATATGCTTACTTTGTTAAAAGGAATATGAAACCCAATCTTACCTATTATATACTTGCCAGTAAGTTCTTTAATACCGACAATGTACAAAAACCTGAATACTTCCATCCAATCTATTGTGAATATCTTTGTTAAGGGGTTTCTATATGGTATATGAGATCTATCTATCTATATATATATATATGTGTGTATGTGTGTGTGTGTGAAAATTACAAGCAGAAAATGCTGTCTAAATATTTTTATAATGAAATATAAGAAGTACGACTGAGAGATAACAAGATGCTCCATCATGTATTTTTGTGACCACAAGGTTACTTATACATCAAAGGTCAAATATTTAGCTATGCAAAAGCAGTTAATATAAGAATGATGCAAATAGGATAATATATTATGTAAATATTGATTTGTTTAAAATATAAAACAATGTATTTATTTTAGATATGTAATATTGTCTATATATATTTAAACTAGACAATAAAATTTTTTTTGAAACATGAAAAAAAAGTTAATCTAAATAATTTTAAATGTACATTACTATTAATTTGGCTTCCCACAATTCACTAATTGCTATAATCCAGACAAAATTACAAAAAGTTGCTTTAAAATGTTTTATATGCGTGAAACATTATTATTTAAGTATGAGTTATGATTTTTTTAAGTAACATTTTTATGACCCTGAATACACATACATACACTTTACTAAAAATGGAAAACATAATATGTTAAATAAATTATTATTTACGAATATTAAAACAAAATTTAAAAAAAGTATTTAACTCTTCCATGTACATTACTATTTTTTTAATGTTGTAGTCATTTCCAGTTCATATATTGGATCCTACTATTACAGCAAATACTACATTTTGGTAATATGTATTATGTGGTATTTTTTGATTATGTAACCATTAATTTCAGTTCTAATTTATATAGTTTTTAATATGTAGCAGCTAGAATCATGGGAAATGAAATTTTTTTAAATTTAATATAAATTTACATTCTCAATGCAAATAGTACTTTTTGGTGATATCTATTATGGGGCATTTTTTGAGTACATAACCATTAACCTTAATTCTAATTTATATATATTTTTAATATATAGCAGCTAGCATCATGGGAAATTAATTTTTTTTTAGTTTTAATATAAAATTACATTCTTAGAGCTGTAATCTGCTCTATCTTATCTATTGAGCTTTCAGAATATATATATTCCTTTTTTTTTTTCAACACGTTTCAATAAATTTGAAAAGTTATTTTTTCACTATGCAATAAAATTATAATACTATGTTATAATTATTTTTATACACTAAGATAACAATGTGTGTAAAATATTTCTTATATTGAAAGATTTTAACATAATATTTTATGCTTTTAAGGTTTTATAATATATAATTTATACATATATTTTAAATCATATATTTCATATTTCATAATTGAAATATTTGCATTCAAATGCCCAATGTCTATTTTAAAAAGTTTGGTTTTAATTTTATTATATATATATATATATAATTAAGAGCATGCTAATGAGCTCTAAACAAGCTTTTTTTTATATTTATGATAAATGCTACTACAAGAGAAGGCATTCAAATCATTTTTCATCTTGGATGTCCCCATCCCCAGACCGGTTTCAACCTATGGGTCTCTTCAGTGAGGAGTTGGAACATTAGATTCAAAAAAACCAATTCAAGCTAAGCATTTATCTAAAAGTTAATTGTCAAGAAGAAGATCTGAAATTTTTAGACATCTACATGTCTTTAATGTCAGCTCTCCAACTGAAAAAAATAATATGGGCCTGAACTTAATTTTACATATTTATAAGTGCAAGCTATATATAAGTCATGTGACATCTGACTTTTTATTATTACAATTATTATTTTGCTGTTGGGGATTTGGCTAAATTAAATGGCTAAGCCTACTAATATATGGAGTATCTGAATTAAGTTCAAGCCCATATGATTTTTTCAGTTGGAGAGCTGACTTTAAAGACATGTAGATGTCTAAAAGTTTCAGATCTTCTTCTTGACAATTACCTTTTAAATAAATGCTTAGCTTAGTTTGGTTTTTTGAATCTAATGTTCCAACTCCTCACTGAAGAGACCCATAGGTCGAAACTGGCCTGGGGATGGGGGCAATCCAAGATGAAAAATGATTTGAATGCCTTCTCTTGTAGTAGCATTTATCATAAATAAAAAAAAGCTTGTTTAGAACTCATTAGCATGCTCTTAATTTTACATATTTGTAAGTGCAAGCTATATATAAGTTATGTGACATCTGACTTTTTATTATATATATATATATTGTCTAGGTTTTTAATATTCTTATTACAAATATCTCATACAAAAAGTTTTAGAATTTTATTTTATATGCTAAATGATTTTAGAGTTTTCACTTTATACAGTATATGTTAAGTGCAAACATTTAATACTTTTATTATATATATATATATATTAAATCCAACACCTATACAAAAAATATACAATGAAAAGTTTACATGTTTTTATTTTCTTGTTAAATCTGTATATTTTTTTTCTAACAAAAAAAAAAAAAAATTAACTCACAATGATTGTAACAAGCAAAGAGTGATTTAGAGAAACTATTTAGCTGACATAAAATCTATTGCGCTTGGAAAAAGTTTTTAATAATAGCTTTCAGTAAATTTTACAAATTTTTATACAAAAATAAATATACAAAATGTATGTATATAATGTTTGTTTACGTTTTCATTTAACATATAAGTAAGAGCTTTAAAGATATGTGAGATTTATAAAAATAAAAAAAACAGATGTAAGAAATATATGGGTGATTTATTTTTAATTTCAGAAAGCTAAGAAACCAAGATTACTTCATTAACAGTATAGTAACATAAACATTTTTAATAACTTACCAACTCTATTTACTGAACTATATACCCTACATGCTCTTTTCTTATTAAGGGAAAATATTAAATGTTTATTTATTTAAATTCTATTAATATAATTTCAGGATAATTAAATTAGAAGAATAAATAATATAAAAATGGTATAATTTAATTATTTAATTTGTTCAAAATAATATTTTGATTTTCAATTGATATTTTTCCCATGGTAATCTTTTATTTTTAATCATTCATTAAAGGATGAATATTTCTTAGGTATGATTAAACATAAGCAATCACATGTTGTTGTAGTGGGATTAAAACTTAAATTGAACTCTTGATTTATTAAGTATTTTAAATAATTGATTTTTATATTTTGAAATTAATAAATATTGTAATATTTTTTGACATTAATGAACTGATTGGTAACTATCTTCTTTGTAGTTCTAGCCTGTAATTATAGATTTATATCTTATTATAAAAATAAAATAATGATCAACTAAAGAACTATATGTTAATATATAAATAATATCTATATTTATAAGACTAAAAATAAGTAAATATTTTTTTGATTATTACATAAAAATATTTTTTAATCACTACAAAATATCAAATTACCTATATGAAAATTAAGGATTGATTTTGTGTGTTTTTTTTTTTACTTTCACATTTGAGTTTTTTATTCTGTAATTAGATGTAACGATTAACTTATAGTCTTATTCTAAATTTATCATACTTAAAAAAGTTAATATAAAAAATTTTCAAATTAAAAATTTTAGTATAAACTTGTAAGACTTAACTTTAAATAGATCTCAAGCAATATAAACTAATATCAGTCTGCACTAAAAGTAGTAAGTTACTCTACTATAACTACAATTATAGTAATCTTGAGTAATTAGTGGATACTAGATAGTAGTACTATATCCAAATTTCAGATTAATTTCTGGCTATTGTTTTTTTTTTTCGGAGACAAGAAGCATTCAATTTTAAACCCATTTCAACCTTCCTAAATAATGTCAAAAGCAGACACTAGTCTAAAAATATTAATTTACTGTTACTATGTAGGGTCCATGGACTATTTAATCTTGCAATAAATACCTCTGGGAATAAAAAATAAAGTGAATTACTGCTTCTTATTTTGTTATGGATAGAAAGAAAAAAAAGTCATATTAAGCTTTGTGTTATTTTTAGATATTTTTATGTTTTTTTCATATATTTTTTAACATCTATTAAGTTATTCTGACACAGCTATCATAATTTTTTTTTACAATAACACATTATAATAAAAAATTATTTGTGTAAACACAAATGATTACATAAACATATATTTGCATGTAAATAATATTTCAGGGGTATTTCACGGATTTCAGTAAAGATGGTTTATAATTTTTGCATTAAAATCTATTGTATGTATATAATGTCAATTGCGCAGGATATAAAATGGAATTAGCCTTGAAGTAGCAAAAAAAAAGCACAATAATTCTAGTCAGGGTTCAACTAATTTTTTTTTTTTTTTGCTTTTCTAGTAATCAAGTGAGTCATTTTTAGATCTTGAGTCAGCAATCTTAAGCACTGAGCTAATTGCTCAGGACAATTATATAACTACATCTATCCTGCTTATATTTTCAAATAAAAAGCATTTAATAAAATAAGCTAATTTTAATGCAAATACATTAATAAATTATGAAAAAATATTATAATATAATTATTAAAATTATAATTACAATTCATGAATGCATTTCTAAGGTTCATTAAACATTTGCATTAGAATGAGTTTAATGATAAAATCCTTTTTTTAAAAAAAAATTTAGAATAAATGTATAAATTCATGCATGCATATAAACAGTTTTTAAATCTTAAAATTATAGATAATTTACTTTTTTTTTTTATTAATAGCAAAATTAAAAAGAAAAAACTATGAAATGGTTTAAAACAATTTTAATTTGAAAACATATTCAGCCTTTTTGCTGGCAAAAAAAAAAAAAGCTGCAAAATATTACATAATAAAGAAGTGTTTATAATTTAATTAAAATCATAGAGAGTGTTTCTAATGTAAAAAGTTAACATAATACTTTAAATACTCCATAGAAAAACAATAAACTCTCACCAGAAAATGTGGAAAAAATCAGTATTCAATGGTTGGCCAATTACTAGATAAAAACTGTTTGAACGATTCTCATCCTTGTTTTATGCTCTAGTTTAGAACATTAGACATCCGCTTACTGAACAATATTGGATAATTATCTGTATTGTCTATTAGAATGGATAACTACAACATAATATTTTGATGTAATTCTGAATAAATTATGAGGGAATTTTAAATTTTATAAAAATGCATTTAAAGTAAAGACAAACGAATTACATTCGGTTTGTATATTTTTCCTAAACAATAAAAATTATATAAAAATTTTAAAAGACAATTTAATTTTATCAATAGATATTTTTAGAAGCTACACACAGTGTATGTATTTTGTTTTAGTTGTGATTTGCATTCATTGTTAAATCTATTTGATAAAAAACATTATTTTTAAAGCCAGGGAATTCATTTTCTTGGACCAATTAACCGCACTATTAAAGGCATTTCTATGTATATAATGTTTGCATGTTTCAATCTACTAAAAAATAAACACTTTTCAATAAGATTTACATCAATATTCAATCACTGAATACCATTTGATACTACTCACGATTCTAGTTTTTATGTTATTTCATTTCAAAATTGAAATGTATGTTTACGTCATTGACACACTCATTTTGGCAAAAATTAATATTACACATATAAAAAATATTTTAAATATATACATTTAAAATATATATAATAATTAAAAAATTAAAGTGTGGAAAAAGTTGTTAAAAAGAATAATTTATATTTTAATTAATAACCAATCGACTTAATGTTTAAATGAAGGGAGACTAACCTAGTAATAAATAAAAAGATAACCAAAATCCAAGTAATTAATGGCAGCAAGTTATTAAAAATCACAGCGAAAATATTTAATATAATGGAAAAAAGAGGAAGGTGTCAATTTATTATTTTATTTTTTCAAAGGGTCCAAATTAATAATTTATAAAATTAATTTTTAAATTAAAAACTTTTAATTTTTACTTATTTAATATCATCTTCATCATTATTAGCAGTAGCACATAATGCAAATAATTATATATTTTTATAAGAAATATTTCATAGTGCATAGTGTTAGCTGAAAAAAGATAGAAAACCCTCAAATCACTCACCATGATGTGCTGTGATATGGCTAATCCTTTATTGAAGTCAGGAATCTCTCAGCCACTATGCTCAGAAAGAGTAGTGAATGGAAAAGAATATGGAAAATACTAAGAGTGGTGAATGGAAAGGGAAAATAACATGTCTAACAGGTTTTGGTTTTTCCCATATTTTTCTCTATTCTGCTCCATACCATTTCCACAACATCATTTCTGTACATACTATGGCCTTTATATCTAGATCTCTCTTATCTTTTGCCAAACCCAGTATAAAGGACTAAGAACTCACTTTCTGTGTAATCACTTAGTTTATATTTATTCTTCCACAACTTTATTATTTGTATCTTTTCTGCTTGTAAGCATTTACCTTCAAATAAAAAATGCCTAATATTTTCCATGATTTGATGTTAAAATATTTCAGCAATACTCTCTGTGAATAAATATTATGACCCTCAGCTTTTTCTTAAAGGTGAATGCCCAATTGTAATGCCATAATGTATTTTTAATTTTTTTTCCAATAGTTTAATTTTTCTTACAAGCAAACTTTGTCAATAAGTAGTAATTAAATGTTTATGTATCTAATTAGTAATTGTGAGGACTGTTATAATTTATAATTTAAAAGTAATATTAAAAGAAAACTTATAGATAAAATTCCTTACATAATTCTTTTATAGTTTTTAAAATGCTTAATCCTAAAGTTATTACTGACTTAAAGTCCTAATAAGTTTAATTTTAAAACATTAAAATTAGAATCCTAGATTAATTGTCAGAGTTTATTAAATTTTAATATTAGTATAAAACTTTAAAAAAATGGGTTTAAATCTTAAAGACTAGAATGAAAATATTTAAGTATCTGTTAAAAATACATTATTTAATTTTTAACTGTAATAAAAATAGTTTAACTAAATAATTTTAAAATTCAATTACTTAAAAGGAGATAAATTATTTTAAAGCCAATAATTAATTTTTATAAATAAGATCACATTTTTAAATAAAGGCTAATAAAATGTGTAAGGATGCATGCATGTAATATTTATTAATTGCTTAAAAACCTCCTAGTTAAATTTAATGTTAAGGTTATTCTTAAATATCTTTATCTTAAAAGATACAATTAACTAATATTTTGGTACATTGTTTTAAAAAAATGTTTAAAGAAAATATTATAAAGTAATATTTTGTTAAAATAATGTAACTTTTATTATGTAATACATTTCATTTATTGTAATACATTTTAATTTTGCTAAATAATTTATTTTTAAAAAAAATATTTTAAAATGATGTAATCATCAATTGATTGATTATTGAATTTTTCAATCTAAACTATCATCTCTAGAAAATTCTAGAATTGTATTAAGTGCTGTTTTTGCCAGTAAATTTTTAAAAAATCTTAATCTTTTTGTTAATTAAATCAATTTGGGTGCGATTAAATCAATTTTCATACATAAAATTAATCACATGACTTGTGTTATAAATAAAGCTGGTAAAGACCAACACAGACTTAATCTCATTTGTCTCTCACATGCCCACAATTACTTGCTTACTGGATCAATTAATTTTAACTTAAGTTTTAGTTTTGTAATTAATTTTATTTTGTTTGAAAAGTTAAAAAGAATGAAGTGCTAAATTAATGGTTATCCAGGCTCAATATTTAACCACTTAAATGTCCCAGCACTTGAAATTATTTACAAAAGATGTGCATTATGAGAAATTCAGTAGCAAACATAAAAAAAAATAAGTCATTATTCCAGAAATTAATTATTTCATTGGAATTTAGAAAAAGATATTATTGTCATTTCTGTTTTGTAAGATCTTTTGTTCTATTATCCATGCAATATGTAGATGATATTATAAAACTATTACATTCTAAGATGCAGAGAGAATGATGATATTGTTAAAAAGACTTTCAATATTTTAATAACTCTCTAAGCAACTTTAATTTAAAAATATTTTTAATTTTTATTTTATTAAAAAAAGGGGGGGGGGCAGTTGGAGTCATTTTATTTTTAAAATAAAAAAACCTGTTTCATAACTATAAAATGCTTTTTTTAAAAAAATAACCACATGACTTGACAATGAAATAATTAAATTATTTTCAATTCTTTTGAGTGCATTGTTTGTATTATAAAATGTATATTATTTGAACACATGAATATTTTAAAGAGTGTATTATAAATGAATGATTTTAAATTTAAATAAGATTCTTTATCATTATTATTAAATATTTTATTTAAAGAATAACATTCATTTATTAAGTGACAATTTTTTAAAGAAGTTATTGTCTTTAAATGACAACTATTATTAGTAACAATGAGAGAAAAAATGATTTACCATGAAAATATCTTTATTATTTCTTCATTAAGCTGAAACGAGGAAATATATTTTCCAATGTGTTGAATTTAAAGCATATTAAATTGTCTATATTTTTATGAAATTATTATACAATATGGTCTACTAAAATGTGATATATTACAAAAGTATAAATGTGAAATTTCTATTTTTAAAATTATTGTTTTTCATTTACAGCCTGAATAAATTATACTATGTATTAGTAAAATATCAATGTTCCTGAAATATTAGTATAAAAATTAACTTTTGAACTTATTATCCTCTGTTTGTTCCAGAACATTTGTTCTCTTCCTTATTATAATTATGCTACATTATAAAATATATATTTGAATTAAGTACTCCTTTATGCTTATTATCAATAAATTATAGAGATTTGCTTTCTAAAGAAATATAAATTTAATAATATGATAGACTATTTAAATATTTAATGTGCATTGTATTTATTATTCCATTCATTAAACATATTTATTCTGTCTGAAGAACTATATGTATGTGTGTTAATATCTTCAAATGTTTTTCTTAATCGTATTTTATGAATTAATATTATGCATGCAAGTTAAATATATCTTGAAATATCTCAGAGAACTGCAAGCCACTTCAAATTTTATTTCAATAACTGTATTCTGTCTATTGGTAAGAATGTATATATTGTTATTTTACGCATTTTTATTTTGTATTATCTTTATAAATTATTTATGAGGTATACCTAAGTTTTCACAGAATGTGATACTATATTTTAAATTTATTATATTGTCCCTATGATGAAGTTATTCATTTTGAACATACATGAAAAATTCTGAATGAGGTAGAGGCTGATGTATATTTTATTGTTTATGCAGCAATTTTCTATTAAGCTATGTTTAGCAATTGTTATTAGCATTTATCAGTTTTACACATCAGATACTTGTCATTTTTAAAAGAGATTGTGGCATTATTCTCTCTTTTGTTGATTTTTATTTTGTCACTGTATTTTAAAGAAATTAAAGCTTAGTCTCTTTTTTCAATTATTATATTTTCTATGGAATTATGTTATTCATGTATCTTATATTCAAGCATGTAATGCTTTATTGAGGCAAATCTCTTTATTATTATTGTTCATTTTTGATGGTTCATTTTCATTATTTATTTAATTTGTTTATTGCCTTCAGACATAAGTGCTTTTGCTTGAGTTCATGCCATGATTTATTTTGCCTTTGTCTTATTATCTCTAATGTGGATTTTTTTGTGATGTATTTTTGTATAAAGCTATACCATGACTTTATCCTGCAATTGATATTGCTGTAGGTATTGAGGAATGCTACTTAGATTCACTTACACTCTTAATCTAGCTGAGTGACTTTGTTGTTTTGATGTGTAGGTCTTGTAACTGTGCCCAGACAGCACTTCCAGATGTAAGCCTGATAAAAATTTTAATATTAAAATTAAAATTTTATATGTAGCTTCAATAAATAATATATATTTTCTTCAGCATTTATCACATTATATGGAATGGTAAGTTTATATTTTAATAAGAATATTAAATATGATCATTATGGATTATATAATTGAATGATTGTTTGAAAATGAGAGCTTATTGGAAATATCAGTATTATAGAATGTTTTGTTAACCATCCAATGTTATTTATTATCCATTCATTTATTTTAAACTGTAATTCATAATTTTTCCTCCATATTATATATATATTTTATCTGGAGAATTCATTTTGATAATGCTATAAACATCTAAATTACTTGTCTTTTGAACGTTTTTAATATCAAAATAAATATTATTTTATTGTTAACATCAATTTTCTCACTTTTATCATCATCTGCACTTTTCAGAATCTAAATATTATAAGCTTTAACACACAGTTATATTTACTTTTCATGCATAAACATCCAAAATTTGACATGAAAGACATTTTATTTCAATTGCATATCTGATGTTAAGAAAACATCCAAGAAAGAGATTAATTTATTTATTAAAAATAATTATAATTATTCATTAATCTAATGCAAAATCACTTTAATCAATTTTGTTTATTTATTAGATCACTGTGTTTATTTTAAAAGATCACTTATTTACATTATTAGAAAATCACTTTTCATTATTTTAAAGATTACTTTGTTTTCTTTAGAAGATCACTTAGTTTATTTATTATAAATTTAAGCGATAGAATTGCTTGGTTTTACTTCAGAAGATTGTTAAAAGAGAATTTATTTGTGGATATTTTGCATAACCATAAAATCCCTTATCTACTCATGATATCCTGAATGCTATCCTAGTATATTGTCTTTATTTCAAATTAAGAGTTTTTCATGTTTAGTTTAAATTAAGTTTATAATTGTAATTTAATGACACATTATCTTAAGGGTAAGAGTATGTCTCATTGCTTTATTATTTTATTAGGAGCTCATTCATTATTTAATAATTTTTCAAAGATTAAAAAAAAAAGAATAAAAATGATAAATTATTAGAATATTAATCATATGAACCTAGAGATACATTTTATGCACAAGATTGTTAAATAAAATATTTTATTTAAGAACAAATCGTTTTTTTTTTAAAATTAATATGGCAAAACATAAGAAAGCATGCTTCTATTTAGTAAAAGAAATCTAATGTTAAAGGTGATCATGACAATGAGATAATCATTATAGTTATAAGATAGGATCATATTTGAAGGTGTGTGAGAAGAATTTAAAGTGATTTAACCATCTTTAATGGCATATGTTTTAAATATTAAAAGCTATTACATTTTAAAAGAGTGGATATAAGAAGTATTCTCCTCTTAATTTGCTCATATATGACTTTTATCTTAATAATGCTTATTTATTATTTCCATATATTATCACTCTTATTATTTGGCATATGGCATTTGAACTTTGAACTTAGCCAATATATAAGATTATGATTATAGTTTAGCCAATATTATTATTGTTACTGAGTGGTATTTTCTGCTTATTATTTTTGGTAATTTTGATGAGATGTGTTTTCTCATTTGGCTTGCACAATGTGTTGGCTTTCAGTCAGTAGAAAGGTTCAAATTGATTACTTTTGATTTTCATGGTATCTGGCTGTTTTCTGACCATTATTCATCTGTCATTCCTTTAGGTTACAATTATAGCAGTGTTGGTTACAATTTTTGAGATTATTATCCAATATGTATGCTACTTTTTAGGTTACAACATAAAATCTAAACTTCAAACAGTTATACTCAAAAGGGTACATTTCTTGAATCTATTGCTGCATATGATGTTATATACTGAAATTCAAATAAATTCAAACAAAGAGTGTAAAATTAAATCAGCAATGATCTTACACAGCTAATAAACAAACATGTTTATATTTATTCACAGAGAGCATTGCTGAAATATCTTAATATTGTGGTGGGTAATTTGAGTGTTTTTTTATCCATTTTTTTTCTGCTAGTGATATGCATTATGATATTTTCTTATATATTTGCATTAATAATTGGAAAATTTTAAAAATGACTACTTTTTTAGTTTTTCTTTGTATACATAAGTTAAACATATTCATTTATTAGCTATGTAAGATCATTGCTAATTTAATTTCATGTTCTTTGTTTGAATTGATCTGAATTTCAATATATAAAATCTATGCAGCAATAGACTCAAGAGGTTATCTATTTGACTTTAGCTGTTTGAAGTTCAGACTTTATATTTATTCATAGACAGCATTACTGAAATATCTTAACATCACAGTAAGTGATTTGAGTGTTTTATATATTTTTGTGTATGAACATATATATATGTACATATATCTACTTATCCATTAATATATATGCATAAATAAATAAGGTATAATATATGCATAAGTAGACATATAATATATAAAACCATACATATGTATATTATTTTACATATTCTTTTTTCATTTAGTATTATTAGATTTATTTGATTTTCAATGTTTATAATTACGCAAATGCATACATTTACAGTTATATAATCCATTTCTTCCTTTAATTTTTTTTTTTTTTTCAAAATTTCTCCCTTATTTTTATTATTATGAAATCAACAATAAAGAATATAAGAACAAGTCAAGCATTGGTGGCCTAGAGGTTAGCGTAGCTGTCTTGCAAGCAGCCAGTTCCGGTTCGCTTCCTAGTGAACGCTTTGATATATGAAAAAAAAAAGAATATAAGAACAACTTCAGATTGTTAGAACTCTTGGGTGATAAAGTATTGTTACTATTAGATCACCTGATTTCATCTTGCACTCCCATTTTAATTAATAATTGTCTAATTATATGCTGTGGTTTATCTACTTTATTACACACAAAAAAAATCCATTATATTTTTAAAGTCTATATCTTTTAAATCAATGAAAATCATTAATTTCTGTGAAAGATGCTTGGTTATTGGTGAGACTTTAGAGAAGGTGTTATAGTTTAAATTTTCACAAATATTGGTATAACAGAAACACACAGCCTTATTATATACCTAGGTTTATATATGTAATATATAGAGTATATGAACACAAACTTTCTCACGATCCACCACACTTCACACCATCTCATAACACTGATACACTTGAACACATATATGCCGAAAGGATAAATAATAACCAATATCGGTATTTCATGCTAAACCAGCAATCATCAGTTGGTCCAGATTACCATCTCTACACACATATATACTATAAGTGCTCAGATATATATTAAGATAGCCAATCCTCATACTTTAATGGACAGGCTTCAATCTATTCCACACTCCAACTCTTCAACTGTCCATCCAATTGAAAATTGGTATCTAAATCTTATTTCCTATTCAATATCAGCTTGAAAATTAAATTAGAAATAGTTCACTTTTATCTTAACTGTCATTATTACTATATCGTGAGATTACATTTTACAGTGTCAGTTTAATAGCTAGTTGCCTTATTACATTATAGTTAAAATTTTATTTTATTACTCAAAAAAATTCCTACTTTATTTTCAATGTTTACATCTTAAGTCCATAAAAATCTTTAATATATACATAACCCTACATAAGATGCTTTGTTACTAATGTGATTTCAGTTAAATTGCTGACTTTAAGTTCTTACACATATAAGCTGTCTAAGCCTGATTTATTATTTGTATATAGTTTGAGTATTAAATTACAAGCAGCTCACTTTTAACTTAATGTATTTCAGACAAATACGATTGTTGTTACTAAATTACGATTTAATTTACCCTACCAATTTTAATTGATGATTTTCTGATTATATCATTGCTGACATTATACTTAGTTTATTATATGAAAAAATTTCCATTAAATTTACAATGTTACACTCTTTAATTTAATGCTATATATTTTACAATTAATGTATACTCCATATTTAAAAACAAGAGAGCTAAATAATAACTTCTATTATTTTTAACTTTTTAATATTGGCACAGTAAATATAAATATAAAATTATATTGTACAATAAATAGACTTGACACTTATAGCTGTACATATATCATTAGATATTTCTGCTATAGTCATATTTAGAACATTAAATTGATGATTTTCATGGGAAACATATAAACGAAATATCTTGATACATCTTAGTATAATTTATTAAAAATATATGTATAAAGCAACATTTATATACATAAAAAATTTTAAAAACTCATTAATTTAAATAATTTCCCAATAATTATTTCTATTTTTTATTAATAGAATGTTCATTATTGCTATATATCAGTGTTTACATCATATAATATTTGTTACCCAATTGATGACCAATATGACCTGATTGAAATGTTGATTTATATATATATATATATATTATAAATTATACACAGATGTATCTACTTAATATTTCATTCATATTTAGTATGTGTACATATTATGTATATTAGTGATTATTTATCTTTTCTACATGTGTGTGGTCATGTGTATCAGTAGAATGAGATAGTGTGGATAGTTGAAGGTTACTTTAAAGTCTGAGTTCAAATCCCCTATATCTACAATAAAGCATTTCTGTCAGCAGTATGAGACAGTGTTGATAGTTGAGGGTTGTGTGAAAGTATAAGTTTAAACCCTCTATATATCACATATTGGAGTGCAGGTATGAAAAAGCTTGTACTGGAGAAAAAAATCATATATAATAAAGCATTAAGTAATTTTTCTGTTGAAAATGGTTTGAATTTTTTTTTAAAAAAAAAGCTTAACAAAAACTATATTGTAAACTAATTTTCTTACTTTAACTTAAATGAAATCAAAAAAATGTGCAAATTACTTAATCAAAATATTCAATCCTTCCCTTCATTTTTTTATATCAATGAAACTATGTCACCTAGTAACACATTATTGTACCCTATCACCTTGGTAAAAAAATTTAAAAATATATATAAAATTTCAACAAATTATATTGAATTTAAATTTATTAAACCTCAATTTTAAAATATTATTATAGTTTTAAATTGAAACCAAAAAAAAATCTCTATACCATCATCTTGTGAGTAAAACATTATTAATGTTTTAAGAACAATTTTTAAATTGAATATATTCAAAATTTTCCCAATTTCTGTTCCATATATAACAAATTAAGTCCCTTACCTAAAACATTGAGGTCCCATATTGCTTTGTTTGGTGTTTTTACTTAGGTATCAAATTTAAACTAATTCTATTGAATTTAAACCTATTAAAGCTTGATTTTAAAATTGTATTCGAACTTAAATGATAAAAGTGATTACAAAAGTTTACAAATAATCATACCAATCAACCAGCAGATGTTTTAATTTAAAACATTTAAAAATAGATGTAAATACTTAAATGATTGTTAATCATTTCATTATATATATATATAACCATTAGAAAACAGTCAACACTTAGACAATACCAATATAAATAACAATCAACAATTTCAAACTAGGAAGATTATGTAAATATACAAATGTGCTCAGTACAATGTAGTCATAAAATATTAATTGAATTTATTAAGTTTATCCAATTGTAACTAATTTTTTTAATGCTGTTTACTTTGCAGTTTAATGCAGAGATGAGAATAGAGAACTCAAAAGTAAAATATTTATGATTTTTTTTTTTTTCTGAAGAAAAAAAAAGTTTTACTTTGGCCAATTGAATCAAACTTTATGCTCAACCTGTTAATGGAATTCTAGAATGTCATTTGCTAACTACATGATTATTTACTTAATGCTATTATAGTAGATCTATTAATAGATTTTTTAAATAATCGTATCATCATAAAATTTATACTTTAATTTTTTTATATAAATTACAAATGTGATTAACAATTAGTGCTATGTGGTTTTGTTTTTATTGAAAAAACTGGCTAATATATTATTAAATGTGGAACCAAAAATACTGAAATTCAATGTAAACTAAAATATTGTAAATATACCGAATAATTAGGATTAATATCTATTAATGGATCCAATATATTAAAAATAATATTATGAATATCAAAACATTAATAAAATCAAAAGTAGTCATGATTGTGAATAATTAAGCAAAGTAGTATTATAAATGAAAAGGTTTAAGCATTTTAAATAAAAACATTAAAAGATATATTTTAATAATAGGATTTTAAATATCATTTATGATTGGTTTCAATAAAAGAATTAAACTTTAATCTCAGCTCTTTTTCCCCAATGATTAGAATAGCATTACATTATAGTTGTACTTTTTGTTTTACAGTCTATGCATCAAAATTCAAACCACATTAATCTTGGATCTTTAATCTCTACTTAATAATATGTAGATACCTATATACTGACCAACATTGGATATTTAATCATGTCCAAATACCTAAAAGAAAGTTTCCTAGATTGATATTATTACCTACAATTGTGGTGGGCAGATTCAATAATCATTTTACTGAGCCTCTGATATTATGTTGATTTTGAAGATATCAATAGTAAATTCTTTGATAAAATTTGCTCTGGTTTTTTTTAGAAAAATCTTAACAAATTTTGACATATGTATTATTTATAAATATATAATCTCTAAAATAAATCAATTTTTTTATGTTCTTATTTTATACCATAATTTTAAACTCCTAGAATGGATTGTTTTAGCCATAGAAAATTACTTATATGCAAATATAACCAAAGAACGATAAAAGTAACAATTTAAAATTATTTTGTAATTTAATACAGACTGTAATCCACTACAATTCTACAAAGTAATGATAGCTTAGAACTGCTTTCAACTGGGCAGATCATAATCATAGAACTAAATAAAGTCAGATTTGTGAGGGAGAGAAAGCAGAGAACAAATATATAAAATAACTCATATGTAAATTGACAGATTTACATATTCCATTTGTGTGATAAAGCAACATATGAATCTTTTTTATTTATTGGGTGGGTGTTATTAGTAATAATCCATGCAACTAAATTTTCTTTTTTGATTGTTGTGTTCAGCATAAACTGTTTTGGTGTTAAATGGGTGTGATAAGTAAAACATATTCATGTGTTGCCTTATCACACAAATGGAATATTTTACCTATTAATTACTTTATATGTTTGTTCTCTGTTTCCTCTCTCCCACCTACAAATCTGACTTTATTTAGTGCTATCATTGAAAGCAGTGCTAAATTGTAGATAATTTGTAGAATTGTTAATTTTTCCTTTGTAGTGAACTACACATCAAAGAAAAAGTACAAAAACTATATTAAAGTTACAAACTAGACATAATGAAGAAAACAGAGGAAAGAAAAGTAAATCTTTATTAATGTTAAAAATAATATTTTAATTACCAACACTATGATATTAAGCTAAACATCAATTTACATACAAGTTGTTTATGTCTATTTTTTAATATTCATTTAAGAAAATTATCCATAACATCTTATATAACATCATTACTTTACAATAAAATATATTAAAATAAAACCTTGAATATAACGATACCAACATAAAACAAAAATATCAAAATAAAAATATTATCAATTCTTCTTACATTAAAAGTGTATAATAAATGGTATATATTAAAAATATAAATTAGGTTCCAAAAATTAAATATTTTTTAAAACAAACATTACTGTCAAACTAAATTATATTCACCAATCTGTAAATGTTAAATTCTATGCCTGAAAAAAGAATTATTCAAGACAATTTTAACAATCAAATTATTGTTGCATTTGTTCATCATCAATAGTACTTTGCAATTGCTTTTACATTTCTTTAGCACAACAATTGAGTCACTAGTCTCTATATGCATATCAAGTATTAGGCAAGATTAATTTAGTTAATGTGATCCTTAAAGCACTAAAATTATAAATATTAATTCTCAAGCTTGATAAAGAAAAATATTTTGATTGTTTGTATTTTAAATGTTTAATATTATTGAAAAACAATAAACATTGTGATATTCCCTTAATGTAATATTCTTAGTAAAACATCAATAAAATTACATTTAACAAAATCTATATTTATTATTAAATGAAAATGATAGAAGTATATCTAATGCACATTAATAAAACTGTTACAATTTTAAATGTTTATGAACTCAAATTGTGATTATAATTCAAATGCATAAACTGATATATAAATATATTAATAATTTTTATTAGTCATTCATTAAACTAGAAATTATCCACTTAATAAATAATATTGTTTAAGAAATGCACAGTGGTTGATGCCTCTGTCTGTCACACCTATATTTAACCCTTTAAGAGAATGACATTTTCTATTGTTAGCCCTTCTGGCAATTTTTGTCAATGTTCATCTTTGATTTCAGTATAAAATCTTTATTCTATATTAAAAAGTCAATAAATTGAACTTGATTACATAAAAATTGAAGTTTTTAAATAAAAAAAACATTTAAAACAATCATATTTGGACATTGCAAATATTGAAAAATGAGTTCATAATGAAAACAAAAGACATTTTTGTCATTCAACAGTGAACAGGAAACAGTCTGAATGAATGACTCCAGAAAATTAATAATCTTTTTTGATTGAAGTTTATTTTGAAAATGTTAACTAATAAATGTTAATGCCTGATAAATCTATAAAATTCTGCTTTAAAATAATAAAATTGTTTATAATTTTTAGCTTATCTCAAAAGATCTTAACATAATGTTCACAATGAGAGATAATGACATTACATAATCTTTTTACAAGATGTGGCCATTTTATCAGCCATGATTTTTTTGTTAACATTATGGCTGAATTTATTAACTTTTATTTTTAAAAATAAAACATATATGAATAAAATCAAAGCATATATGTGTAATTTTTTGATTTTAAATAATTATTATATAATTATTGTGTAAAAATAATCAGAAATATTTACTAAATTATGAAAAAATCATATTTTTTGTAACTCCAAATATTTCTTGAAGTTATCTCACAAATGCTGGGAAATGTAAATACAAAAAGTGGAGGAACTACTAAACTTATGAAAATAGATTTTGATCTTTTCCAAACTGCCCAGAAAATATTGACCTCTGCAGCTGTTTTAAAATTAATAAATCAGTATTTGCTGGTTCAGAGTTTTAGCATTTTTTTAAAAAGTGTATAGAAATATCACTACATGTAACTATAGAAGAGCAATCTAAAGTGGCAGAACTACCATGCCATTTCTGTGGATCTCATATAAGCTGAATTAAATCCATATTATGTAAAGCATAAAAATTAACTCTCAGGTAATTAATTATCTATTTATTAATCAGTAAATTGTTGTTTAGGTAATATCAATCAGAGGATATATCATGAAGAGAAAACATTAACATTTTTATTACTCAGAAGAAATTAATAATATCCTCCCCTTAAGTGTTCTTTGTTTGGTTGATTATCTGAAAAGCTTTTGTTTTGCTTCAGTTTTTTAAAATTAACTTATTTGATAAACCTCTGAGTGCTAGCTATATTAATGCAGTTGCCATAGTATTAAAGTTAAATGTATCACTGATGAAAAATTGATTCACTTCCATCTGCTGGCCAAGTTTTTATATGGATAATATTAGCCAACTTGAACAAAATTGTAATAATATCTTAATATTTTTTGTTGGCTCTAACCTCTGATCTATATAAGAGTTTGGAAGCTTACAAAAGTGGACTTATTTTTTGTCTATATTGTGAGTGAATTAGATATTAAAGGCATTGTACTGATATAACTAGCTTGCATTCATAACTTAGTTAGATCGTCATACTTAGCCATAAGATATCATGTCTCTCCACTGGGTCTCCAGTTCTCGAGCGAATTAAATTCATCTGTATGACCAAAGATGTTGTTCATCTAGTTATAGATTTAAGGAATGGGCAAATAGGTTAAAATCCATGATTTCTCCTGACCTGTGCATCTCAGGCATGATTGGATTTAAGGTATTTTTGCTCAGATTCTAAATCTTGTTGTTTGGACATACAAATTGGACCAATACAGAGTTTTTCCCAAACTTTGTGCCTGCAATGTGGGGTTTCATAATATGTAACTCACATAACCCTGAATATCATTATGCACTCTAGTTATTATATTTTATATAATGATTTTTTATATCCATATTTCTTTCCTTTTTCCCCTTTTCTCTTTATTTCAATTCAGAGGGTGAAGGGAATGGATAAATATTATTTGAGAAGTGAACTATATTATTCATTCATTATGTGAGCTATTGGTGCGCTGATAAAGTGGGGTTAGGTAACCTGCATGTATATGAGCTTGGATAGCCCAGATTATTATTTTTATAAAATGTTAATCTTACTATGTTAGTATTATTATATATTATTAGAAATTTTGCCAACAGGTAATTGATTAGAACAACATGATTTGGGTAAGCTTGAGATTCAAACTTGGGTAGATGAGTAAAAATAGAGATTCATTTTGTTTATTTTATGTCAGGTCACTATAACCAATTAATAAAAAAAATTATTAGTTAATTTCAGGTACAAGAGAGCAACTAGTATATGAGGCAAAGAAAAAAAGCATGGGTAAAAAATTTTTCTTCCCATTAAAATGTAGTATGACTAAAAACAATTTTGATTGTTATTGTAACTGATATGCAGTATATGCTTTAGTAATATGTAATCTTGTAAAGTGAAAATAAGAGTAAATAAGACTAGGGCAAAGTAGCATAGCAAAAAGAGGGAAGCATGGCAGATATAAGGAAGGTTTTTGGGAGGTAAACTGGATGGTGATAAGGCAGGAAATGATTGAAGAAAGGTAAATATCCCATTGTTACTTGCAAATTTTAAAGAAATATGCTAGCCATAAATAAATAAAAAATGGTAACTAAGGAACAGAAAGTAATGACAGTGGTAAAAAGGTAAAATAGATAATACCATTCAGATGGAGAATGATAATGAAAATAACAATATGGAGTTTGATTAGAGTACTCTAATAGATATAAACCCATTGTGTTAAACAAGTCCAGAAATTATGGTTAAGGACTCAGGAAAAATTATTATATAGCAAAGATCCAAGGCCAAAGGTGTTAGAGGTTAATCAAAATTTGACAACCATAATGCATAGTCTGTTATGATGGATGGTTGAAGAAGAAAAAAACTATAATACAGAATGAAGAAGCTAAGAAACAAACTGGGGAAATAATAGAAAATAATAAAAAAGGGAAGATCTAAAACTTAATTACAATATGAGGAAATAAAAAAAATATCGACAAAATCAATGAAAGATTCCAGAGGATCGAAGAGTGGAGGCAAAAGATGGACTAGACTAGGTAATCAAGGAAACAGCATTAGCTATTCATGATGTTACAGAGGACTGTCAACAGGTTGGAGACAAAGTCCAACACTATGGGTCAATATTGGAGGAAATGCAACAAAATATTATGACCCAGGAGGAGTCTCAAAATGAATTGCAAGAAAAGATATATAAGTTCAAAGAAAATTCCAAGCCTGAATGTGGAGCATCCTAACAGAAGGTGCAAAAAATCAAAACAAGCTTACAGGAGACACAAAAAAATGCAACTTCAGTTTAAAGACACAGGGGAAGAACTTTTCCAGAAACTCGAGCAAAATGTTTGTGTTGCACCCTGCAAGCCATTGAAGTCAGAAGACTGGTAATAAACTCTCTGCCAAGCTCTAAATTAATTCTAAATCACTTTTAATCATTTGTAGGTCAATTTTAATCTTTTGTAAAGCTAGCTATATTATATAATAAAAGTGCACAAACTCTAAACTTAAATTACTCTTATTAATTAAACTGTTAAATAAATTTACTTCTAATTGTATAAATTTTATATAACTTTAAGCTAATCAAAACTAACTTGTAAAATCTTGCCTGATCTAAAATTTTCAAAATCTCTAAAATAAATTTTGGTAAAGATAATAACTGACTCCAGTTATTATTCTGGTTATCCTCATCTATGTTACTATGTTTTAGCTTATTGTAATTAAGGTTTGCCTGGTAAAAGGTTATATTTAGTTAAGTAATGACAAGAATGATATTTTAAGGAATAGTATAAGTAATTAACTACTTAAGTCCAAAATATGCTTTATTCCTCCTTAGTTCATTATTATAAACTATGTAGATTAGTTAGTAAACTAGATAATGTTAATTAATCCTTTTTGGCATGTTTTAAGTATGCTAATTTATGAACCGGTGGATGGTAGTTTTGCAGATTGAAACTATACATTTAGCACTTTATTAATTTAAAATTTAATATTTGGAAAGCATTGTGAATGTCATTGTGAAGCATATATGTATTATATGCCTTGCTATATATTTCTTATTAATATGGGCTGGGTTTTAAGGGTCATCCCATTCTTCTTAGTTCAGATCCTTCTCTCTTCCAAATGGGCTTTGGTTTTAAGGGCCACCCCATTATCTTATTTTAGAGCTGGAACATGAAGGTCCAGAAACATATATTAAGCTGCTCCAATCACCTGAATTAAATGTCCTAGGATTTTATGATAGCAAGTCATACAGTTTATGGGAACTGAGTACTTGGTACTGAATCCCATGAGTAACTGCACATACAGGCCATATCTCTTATTTACTTTATGTAGCACCATAGTCTCAGAAGTTATGTTACAAATTAACAGTTTTCCCTCCATAATATTCTTCATTCAGCATTGATTTGAACTTCAGATCATTTTTATATCAACAATTTATATCAGGAACACCTTTATTGTTTATTATGTAATAGTAATAAATAATTTTAATTAATACTGTCATTCTTGTAAGTTTTAACACTTAGAAAACCTGGTAGGGATGGCAGTGCATAATTAAAAAATGATTATAGATGTAGATGAAATTATTAATTTGTAATAATGTAAAATTAAATGATTAAGCAAAGTTAAACTTGGGATCTTGTAATTCATTTATTCATCCATACCACCTCCAAGTGGAGCATTCAAAGCACTTCACTATCATTGTTATTGTTATTTTGCTATAATTAAATGATATTAAACATATTGAAGTGTGTTTGTTGTCTTATTCACTTCAGTTCATATTGAATCACTTTCCAAATTTGTATATGTTTGGGTTGTATATATGCATTATCTAGCCAGGCATACATGTGTATGTTTAGTTAAACTATTATTGATTAGTTATTATTCCCTAAATCTCTTGATCTACCCTTAACTACTGACAGCATGTGAATTAAAAAACTCTGAGTGTAGCCTCATATATGTCATATACAGGGTAGTAAATCATGGAGCATTGGTGAAGAATCTGAGGTGCAATCATATTCGAGGTCTCAACCCCTCATCTAGATCAGTCTTGGTATAATTTGTCAAAACTCTGGATTTTGTTGGCCATTACAATATATACACACAGATGCACATTTTACAATATACAATGAATACATTTCAATTGACATTTAATAAAATTTAAAAAATGATTAAATTTTGCATATGTTTTTACTTGATTAATATACAAAATTCAAGTTACTATATTGTCATTTACATATATGTTCTAATAGTGTTTTCCTGAAGATTGTATGATGGTAGTGTTTTAGTTGTATTTTTATATTTGACTATTTCCATCATCTAATATGTGTATTTAATGTCTTTGGAAAATTTAACTTTATTTAAATATCCCAAATACCTTCAACTGTTAGTAATAGCACATCAAACAGATTAGTATATGGACAACATTTTTAGAGGTATTATTCTCCCCTTGTCTTCAGGTATTATTGGCTTTACCAGTAGCAGTAGTAGCATTAGATTCAAAAGTGGGTCCTTTTATTTGTGATTATTGAATTTTAAGGTAACACTATAACCAACTGAGCCATCCTGCCAAAGGCAATAGTCAGTAAAAATTTAATATACTTATTTATGAGGTTCCTCCTGATTTCTCCACTTTTTTCTAAGAGAAAAGTTTACTAGTAATTTCACACATTATACAAAATCACACTAGGTTGGTTATGGGATTTTTTGCCATTGTCATATGAGCTGCTTCTTTAAAAAATTTTCTTTGTACCATTTCTTCTCTATACTATATTTTTCTATTTTCCCAATTGAACATATGTTCAATGGTACATACATGATCTGCTACCTTAGACACATCTATTTTCTTTCTTCTAATCATCCGTTTATGTTTTTGCAAGTGCTTTTCAATGGGACAACTGGTCTCACCAATATATGTTCTTCCACATTAACATGGTATTTCATAGATGCAATTTTTTCTTTTCAGCATTTCAAGTTTAGGCTTTGCAGATGTTAGAACTTCTTGTAGTGCAGTATAGCTCTGAAAATCTGTTCTGATGTTATACTGATTCCAACAAAATTAAGGAATGGTTATGGTCTCACCACTGTTCCCCCTGATTAGCAATATTTACATGAAAGAACTTGGAACCACAGTCATAAAAACTATTCCATATAGAAGTTTGGCTTTACTATGTGGATAATACATTTGATGTGTGGTCACATGGTAAATCACTGCTACAAGCTTTCTGGAAACACATAAACAACATCACCTCTTACAATTAAATTCACAATAGAATCAGAACAAGAACAAAAATTGGCATTTTTAGATATTTGTGTGACAAGACTCCCTCATGGCAAAATCAAAACTACAGTTTACCAAAAACCTACACGTACACAAAAGTATCTAGCCTATATGTCCAATCACACCAGAAACACAAAACATAGAGTTATACTATCACTATGGAACAGAGCAAAAAAAGTTTGTTCAGAAACCACTGATTTGGAAAAAGAAAACATCTATATAGAACAAACTTTTATGAAAAATGGTTATCCATTAGCTGTTATTAAAAATGTTAAATAGACAACAAAAAGAACCATGATGAGAGAATACAATTATTGGTACTGTAGTGTACTCATACATTCCAAAAATAGCAGAAAAATTAAGGAAAATCTGCAATTAGTATAATATCAGAACAGCTTTCCAGAGCCATATCACACTATGAGGAATTCTAACATCTACAAAGCCTAAACTTGAAATGCTGAAAAGAAAAACTGTATTTATGAAATACCATGTAAATATGGAAGAACAGATATTGATAAGACCAGTGACCCCATTGAAAAGTACTCACAAGAACATAAACTTATGATAAGAAGAGAGAAAACATCTAAGGTAACAGACCATATGTGTGCCAATGAACATATGCTAAATTGTGAAAATACAAAAATATTGGATAGAAAAAAAAGGTAGGTACAAAGAAGAAAACTTAAAGAAGCTGCTCACATAACAATGGAAAAAGTCTTATAAGCCAACCTAGTGTGATTATACATAATGTGTGGAAACCACTAATCAACTTTGTTCTTAGAAAAAAGTGGAGAAATCAGAAAAAAACCTCATAGATAAATATATGAAATTTTTACTGACTGTTTTCTTTGACAGGATGACTCAGTTGGTTAGAGTGTTATCTTAAAATTCAATAATCAACAATCAAAGGACCCAAGTTCAAATCCTATGCTAGTACTATCACTGATCAGCTCAGAAACACCTGAAGAAGAGGGAGACTAATACCTCTCAAAATGTTATGCATATACTAACCTGTTTGATGTGTTTTTACTAAAAGTTAAATATATTTGGAATATTTAAATAGGGTTAAATTTTTCTAAAGACATTCAATACATATATTAGATGATGGAAATAGTCCAATATAAAAATACATGTTCTAATAGATTTACTTAAAACACATTCAGCACACAGACATGTGAATAATAATTTCTGAACATATTTGAATTTTTATAAAATAATAAAATAAATGATGAAAATTTATATAATGTGCCTATTTGATATATATATACATGTGACATAATAATTTCTGAACCTATTATAATTCTTATAAAATAACATTTTAAATTATTACTTTTAAAATGATATAAATATCTTATATTAGGTTTATATCAAATATATATACATATCATCTGGGCAGTATAATTTATTATGTAATATTGGCATAACTATATAAATGAAATTCATTTTATAATACATAATTAATAATAGAAAAAATCATTTTCCTTTTTATAGGGTAACATTTAATATATGTGTAGCAATTTATGCACACACTGTCATTTACATCATATCATATTTTTGATTTGACAAAATAATAAAGTTATTAAAAATATTCTTTTCCTAATTAATTCCTTGTTGAATGTATATAAAAGTTCATTCATTATTTTAATAATCAGTTTCTATTTATAGATTCATTTTGGTTTTTCTTTTTAAAAAACTATTCTATAACAGTCTCTCCTCTAACAGGTCACTATTGATTAAAATTTATAAACATATTTAAAATAATATACTTGCAAGTTTCTTTTAATTAAGCAAAATTATTTATTTTACACTTCTACAATGTCTTTTTTAATCAAATTTAAAATGATATCATTCTTTCTATATAGATATCACTATCACAGTTTGCTCTTAATAATAACATTTAAAAATTTAAAAATATAAATTTTAAATGACTTAATATTGTTATATATATGTCTATCACTTTTAAGATGTCATTTTAAATTAATTATTTTAAAAGAACTCACTTTATATAAATATGACTTGATGCATTGATCTATGGTTTCTTGCATTTAAACACAGCATATATATATATATATATATAAATAATTAACCGATAGTTTCTCTTGATGGGGGCCAGTTCAGGTTTGTCTCATCAGGAAAGGTATAGTCCAGGTATTATCATCAGCAAAGATATAATAGTTAACTATTGACATTTATTTGGTTCCACATTGACTTCAGGTCAGCAAGCTGTCTTGTCCATATTTAAAACTATAGTGACAGTGATTTCAGCTATCTCTTATCCAAGGCAGATATCTGTATGACTCTGAAAACCAACTAACCAAGTCTGCCAACTGCTTCTCAAAATATTATTAACCAAAACTAAAAAAAATAATCTTTGTATCAACTACTTATATAGTCAGCTGAGGTGACAAAAACACATTAAAAACTGTTTTTTTTCTTTTTAATCTTTTCAAATCACTCTTAATTAAAAGCTACCTTTGAATTTTTATCATGAGTATGATCTACAAAGATTTTTCTAAAAATAAATAGAGAAATGTGTACAAGCATTAATTAAGAGATTTCAAAGATAGATCATAGAAATGTTTACAAATATCAGTTCTATTTTATCATAAAACATATTTGTTTTAATTTCAAAATCAGAATACAATCAAAATATTGATTAGATCCTTTTAAACTGTTTAATTTATAATAAAATTTTATTTTAAATCCAGAATTATTTTACATTTTACTAATATTATTTTACTCCAGGAAATGTAGAAAAATATCTACAAATTTTTTGTCTGTATTTATTTCTACTTTTCCTTTCAATTTTATATATATTTGTGCACACACACTATGTTATTATGTCCTGTCGCAATATATATTTCTGTGTAAATTTAAAAAATAGTGATATAAGTAAAATTGAATGTAACTTTGTCCTTTTTTTAAAAATAATATAATATTGTTTAATAATCATAATGGTCTATGCTTATAGAAATCTATGTCATGTATTATATATTATATACTTATTGTCATTTTTGTCATCGATTTTCCTGAATTTTATTATTTTTTATTTTTTAAAAAAGTAGTTTTTTCAAACATTTCTGCAGGAATTTTAGCATGTTCATTATAAAGATAACTAGTATACAATGTTTAGAAATTCATTCTCTATCAGTGTTTTTCATTTAGAAAGCATTTAAGTTAATTTCTTCAATAGTTAAAATTTGACCCAATATTAGGTCTTGCATTCAGTGCAGGATACTTCCCCCCCCCCCACACACACATACGCATACAGCCCAATTTTTGTCTTCTTTATTACACTTTTCATTAAAATAATATAAATACAATTTTTTTTTGTATAGAAATATGTCACTATTGGAAAGTATTTAAATTCCTATATGTATCTCTAACAGAATCTCTTGAGATAAACTTGGGATCAGTAAAAGAGATTAATATCTCATTTCTAACTCTGATTATTATAACCCAACATTTATTTTTTAAAATAAATAAAATCTTATTGCACTATCAATATTTTTTTTAAGATGTAAATAATCCCTTGTATGAATAAATCAATCATGTTGATATGCCATGGAAAATATGAAATTATAGACAATATCCTAAGCTCCATGATTTAAAGATTATTTATTTCATGTTTCACGTCTAATATTAATAGGACAGTGTTGAATTTTGTGAAGTTAAAAAAAAAAGATGAAAAACTATTGATAGAAAAAGTGGGCATGTACTACACTACAAAAGTACTAATATTAGAAATACAAATGATATAGGATTTATTATAAATAAAAAGTGGAAAAATAAATTAATGGAATTTGATGATATATCAGCCAGAAATGCAAGATTAATTATTCAACTTAATAACAGATATCAAGTGCAGATAAATCAGGTTTATGTTGTAACAAGTTCTCATTGAGATAACAAAGTACAAAAATTTTATATGGATATACAAAAAGATTTTGGCCAGACAAAATGACATTTTAAAATTGTCACAGAAGGCTTTAATGCCAAAAACTGATAAACAATTGAAAAATTAAAGTGTTATGGGTAAATTTGGTTATGGTAAGAGATATGAGAGAGATCATAAAGTTGTGAAGTTTACAGAAAAGAAAAAACTTTATATTATGAATTCTTCTAAGAAAAATTCTAAATAGAAATGGACATGGAAGCAACATAATTGGCCTATATTTTGACTAAGAAAATATGTATTTCAATATTGTATTGTTCTTAACAAATTCTAACAGGAAATGATTACTAATTACTGAAATGTAAGATACATGTTTTTAAAAAAAATCACAAAAATTATTAAAAAAAGAAAAAAAAAATTCCCAGTTGAATTTCTAACTTCAGAAACATTTCAGTGCATTTAAATTAAAACTTGCAAATCATTTTAAAAAATTAACAGATTTTTAAAGATGCTTCAGATTTAAACAAAATCAATATAAAGATAACTGATGCAATATTAAGAATTGCAGCAAAGATTTCTGACACCAAAAAAACAGCATTTGATTAATATTATACTATGACAAGACAATTTGTGAATAAAAAAAGATATATAAGTACATTAAAAATGATCCATTAAGAAGGATTGGATATCTTAAATTTTGTAAAATGGTATAAAAAAGTTAATATCAGTATAAGAAAATACAATTGTGAATTGGAAAGAAATTTTACAGAAGAGAAGTGTAAAATAAGATATTAGTATTAGAGAAGATAGATTTCACAATAAAAAGAAAAGTTGGAACTATTATTAAAAAGAGAGATCATATTTTGAAATGCATAGAAGAGTTCTGTAAAAAATTATACCAATAAAAAGGAAAAAAAAATCTCTACAATGTGTATTCTACATTTTGCAGCATTTTAAATGAAGAAGTGAAATGTGCAATCAATTCTATGAAGAAGGAAAAGACTCTAGTTAATGATTGAATCATAACTAACACCTTAAAACAGCAGGTGAAAAAAAAAATGTTGGCAGAGTTATATGCCAAATGTCTAAATGGCAAAAATGTACCAGACAATTATAACAATAAAGTACTAATATTGATATTTACAAAACATGATAAAGATATTAAAAATTGCAGATCTGTCAAACTTTTATCAGTTGTATGCAAAATGTTTAGCAAAATAATTTACAACTTGTTTTACTTTGAATTTTTAATTATCAAGTAGGATTTAAAAGTGATTTTAGCATGGTGAATCACATCAAAGTATTGAGGAAAGTTATAAAAAAAAGCCAATGAATATAATTGCTATTATGTTTGAAATTTGTAGATTATGAAAAGACATTTGTTTTCATAAACATTTTTATAGTGATTAAAGCATTGGATCTTCAATATATAGACTCAAGATATGGACATAATCTGAAGAATATTTATCAGAATGCAATAGCAATGATTACATTATATAGTAATACTAAGAAGATTAATATTGAAAAGGGTGTACAACAGAGTGACTCTATATTACCAAGACTTTTTATAGCAGATTTGCAAGAAGTCTTTTGTGGATTTAAATGAGAAATAAATAAAAGTACACAGACATTATCTATTCATTATTTTTGCATATAATGCTTAAGAGTTATAGGAAATGTTACAAGATTTATAAGATAAAAATAAGTATATAGGATTAAAGATAAATGCTAAAAAAATTAAAGTAATGTTCAATGGTTTTTTTCAGAAGAAGAAAATAAAGATTGATAAAGATAATTTAAAAGAAGTTCATAACTACAAATACCTTGGTGAGATTATTATTACTGACAGAAACATAATGGATGAAATTAATCATAAAATTATACTTGGATGTAGTGCTTTTGTTAAAAATAATATTTAAATACATATGCATATGTATTTAAAAAGGATGGTTTTAATGAAGATCTTTTACATAATTCAGAGACAATACAGAGACATCAGACCTCTCAATGAAAAGTATTTTGAGATGTGTTAAGAGTAACAAGAAGAGATCAAAAATATAATATGTGTGTGAGAACAAATAGGTATTGTTAACATCATTGAGAGAATTAAAAGATGAAAGTGGAGCTCATCTAGACATATTGCTAATAAAGATAACAGTAGATGGACAGTTAAAATCTTAAACTGGATTACAAGAGATAGGAGAAGACCTAGGATGATATCATATATGTAATGAATTGATGAAATAAGTAAGTGTGTTAAGGTGATGTGGAGAGAACCTACAGATCAGAAAAACTGGTTTAAATATGGAGAGATCTTAATCTTTTTCAATGGATCAATAATGTTTGAAAATGATGAAATGATAAAGATGATAACATCATTATTTTATAAAAAAAATGCTAAATATTATTTATCTATATTATCATATTTTATGCAAAAAAATCTGTAATAATGCAAAAGTTATATGGTATATTTGAATTTATGCATTTAAAAATGATGCATGGATTGTAAATCATTAGTATCCCTTATAATGCAATATTTAGTATGTAAAATATCAAAAAAATTCCACATTAAGCAATAAAGTAGAGTTATTTTGGTGTTGATGTATATTATATGATTCTTTTGTGCACTGATGTGGGGTATGATTTATGAAGCAGACTTTTTTTCTTTCCTTCCTTTATTTTAATTAGCTAGTACATTTTCAACATGAGCACCATAATTATATATTATATATGGGTTCTAAAAGACTTTTGATACAATAGTTGCTTAATTTCTTATAAAATCTATGATTTGGGGTTAAATTCATATTGGATATAATTAAATTGTTCTAATTAGAGGTAGAATTTTTCTTCGGATAATTGAAGCCAAATCTAACATCCAATAATTTTATTTTTCAACTACCTTATCCCAGAAAAATTTCTTATGTCATTCATTTATTTAACAATGTTTTTGTTACATATTCTGCTATCACTTGATATCCAGTTTAAGGATTCAGTTATTTATTTAATAATCTTTTCTAGAAACTTCTCCACCACATTAGACTTAATTTTTTCAATAATGTCAGTGATATGTTTATTTTATCATCTAAGTATGCCACTTTTGTTACCAATATATCTCTTTCTATACTATATAGTTTCATTTCTTTGTATTGTTCTTATATTAAATGTTCAGGCTTCAAATACATAAAAAAACAATGGTGGATCCAGTTTTTTAAAAATTGTTTTTTTCAAGCACATAGATATAATTACATGAATATATCTTACTAAAAGCATTCCACTCAAGCTTCTTTTGTTATAAAATATGTTATCTTTAATTTATTACTATCAATCTTAATTTTCTTATTATTATATTTTAATCTTCTTAGCCTTTGTTAGCATTTATCATTATTCTTATTTTCTTGTTTTCATTGGCAACTTTTATAATATTACATAAAGCTCTGGGTGGTATTGTACAATTAATCATGTTTGTAAAAATCCAAATGGCTTAAATCATCTTTTTATCTTAACATTTCCATTTGAAGTTACAAATTATTTCTTATAAAACTGCAGAATCCATAAAATATTTATCATATAACTGTTTTAAAAAATCTGGAGATAAAAACATCATACACACTTATTGATATTTTTCTGCATCACCATGCAATCTACAATACATCACATGACCACTATCTCTTATACTAGCACATAATTATTTATAAACAAGGCAAAACTCTCTATACAGTACTGCCATCCTGTGCCATCCATTGATTACTCTGGTTGGCACAGGGTGGCAGTACTGTATAGAGAATTTTGCCTTGTTTAATCTACAATACAGTTGCATTTTCATAAATATTCTTTAGAATTCGCATGTCAATTACATAATGTTGTTTTATAAATAAGCATTTATTTTTATAGCGTCTGCATATAATTGTAATTTACATTCATATCGGCCTTTCAAACCAATTGTGCAAACGCTTTGCGAGTGTTAAATAATAAATGAATGCCTTCTGATCAATACAAGATAGAAGGTAAAACAAAATGAAAAAAAACAAACTCAATACCCAGCAATTAGCAAGCTTAGTGAGTTTTGCAATGTCTTTCCATAGCATATTAAAGAAACCTTTATCATCTAATAGTCTGTTTAATTGCTGTTTTGCATTCATATATGTATGTATTTCTCTTTTTACTTTTCCATTGAACTTTAATTTTATGAGAAATTAAAAAGTATTTTTAAAATAATATTATGTAATAAAATATCAAAGAAAAAAAAACATTAACGGTATAAATATTTCAATCTATTAATAATACATTCACGTTTAATAAAAAATCAATACACTGGGAAATAAGCCAAAACTAAACACGTCTCTCAGATTGCACTGATGAAGTGTACAACTTGACAATCATTGATTTTTAATCAAACAGCCACTCCAATGAATTTCTTATATTGATTTTTTTTTCTTGACCATCTGGAGAATTATAAAATAATTTAATTAAAGTTTGTTAGATTACCAAATAATTCTAAATATAAAATAATATATAATGTTTATATGTATATGCAGCAGGAAAGACTTCCTGATTTAGTACGTTTATGATAAGTTTAAATCCGAATGAAACTTAAACATTGCTTTAGAATTCTGGGAATTTTCCAAGCAGGGTTTTTTTTTTTTAGTATCTGTAATTAGTCAAACAAGTTTGTTTGTTTTTTTTTTAAGTGTCATAGCATCGGCCGGGACGCGAACCCGCAACCCTGGCAACTGCCTGCAAGTGCAAGGCAGTCGCGCTGACCTCTCGACTACCAATGCAAGGCTAGTCAAACAAGTTTTCTAATTCATTTCTAATCAATAAGTGAGTACATTATTATGAAGAGAGTAAATCATGATAAAAAAAAAAAAATTAAAAAAAAAAAAACCCACACCCATTCAGTATTTGACTGGCTGGTCAGTACTTTTCTTCTATTAATTCTTGTGGAAAATTCTTAGAAGAAATAGAGGAACTATTGCATACAGAGAGATATTAAAGCCGTTTAACTTTTATCTCTCTATATATATATATATTTGAAAGATAGCCAAAAAGACAGATAGTTAAATATGTAGATAGGTAAAAAATTTAGATAGATAAGACAGATATAATGAGTAAATAAGTGAGAAGGAGGCAGACAGACATACAAATATACAAATAAATAAATAGATAAGTAAATAAATACATAGATAAACAGAATCTAAATAGTTTATTGCATAATAAAGGCTTTCTCTCCACTACTCTAGAGTAATAATAATAAAAACAGTGCTCACTAGACTAGTAAAATAATGTTTGAAAAGAGTATATATTTTATCATCTTTAATGCACTTTCTAGTTAAGAATAGTTTCATTTCTATCTATATACTAATAATAGAATATTTATCTGAATTGATTAAAAAACAGTTCAAGTTTAACCTAATCCAAAATTGAACCAGGTAAAAGATAGAGCAGATACATTTGCTAATCACTACGCTGAAAGGTTCTTATGTTATTGAGATGTATATGTATAATAAATTATCATTAGTCAGTAATACAAAGCTGATTTTACAAAATATGATTAACATTATAATAATTATATATATAATAACATTATAAATTGAAAAAAAGTTCAAAATAAATATTCATTAAATTAGAAGTTACTGATGTGGAACTAAAAAAATATTAATGAAGCAAATGGTTTGGAAATTCTGATTTTCAATTATATTAAATGCCTTAGGTACTATAGTAAAAAAAGATAAAAAATAATTTTGGGTCTGTGGAAAAAAAGTTTTAAAAATTCTGCAGTACATCAATAACAACAACAACAAAAAACAACTATTGTTATTTTATTAAACTTTTTGTTTATACATATTTTAAAAGTTTTTATAATTACACTATAAATTTTGTCAAATTGAAACTAGAAAGGCAATGTGAAGAAAAGTGTTGAAAACAATAGTGAAAATACATTATTATTTTTATAAAGTGCTATTAAGTCAATGGTGTGGCTTCTGGTAACTATATGAATAACACTTTCCTTATGTATTCTCCTTTTTTTTTTCAGTTTCTTTAATGACACATTCATTGTTGTGATGCTACAGTGTTTTCATTTTTTTGTTGGTTATCCTTTTTTGTTATCATTATTTTTAAGTATTCACCATCTAAAAAAGTAGATTATTCTATAATATACCCAAAATAACACAATTTCAACGTTATATTTTTAAGTCACAGTGTTAGTTCAACTAGATGTGATTGACAAATTGAATTAGATAGACTATTGACACTGCATTCACAGTATATTGTGAATTATAAAATTTAAGTCAATACGTGGCTATATAACAAGACATGGAAATTCTATAATAGCAGATTATAAAATTTTAGATAAACAAATGCTTTAAAACTATAGCATTTATGCTAAAAATAAAATGTATCTTAAAATCATTTTCAATCTATTCATTATTAAATATTTTTTTAAGTATTTAAACCGCCTTTGTATCTTTATTTTCCCTATGACTCTTGAGTATATACAGAAAATAAAATTAAGTAGACAGATATAGAAGACATGTAAGTAAACTGACAAAAAATATCTATGAAATAAAAAAAATCTTCAAGGATCTACCATCTCTAAAGTAAACAAAAAAGTCTTGGTAGCTGTCTTTTTAATCATGTTTCTTTCTTTTTTTCTGATTAATAAATTACCTTTCTCATTTTTATACAAAATAAACAGTTTAAACAAGAAATGAATTGAATAGCCATTAATGTGCTGTTTATTATTTTTTATGAAAAATCTTTATATTCATAATTTTCATTTTAAAAAAGTCTTATCAAGACATTATGTAAATAAAGCATCTATAATTAAATTTCAATATATTCGACAGTGATGGATTGTTAATATAAGTTGAGAGAAAACTAGAAAATTTAATATATATTCAAATAGAGAAAAATAATTTGCAATTAAAAATATAAAATGGTAGATTATAAATTTATTATCTATACAAAGAAGCAAATATAATAGATCTATATTAAACACACAAAAATGTGTTTATATATACGTCTGTGTGGATGACGCCTTTGTAAGTGCATTTCAAAATATAATTAATCACATGTTCAGAGATATTCAGGCTTGAATTGGACTCAAAGAACATAATCTAATTCACTATCTGGATTTAAAATTAAAGCAGACACATAATGAACTTCAATATACAAAGGTTATAAAAAACCATTCATATTAGAGGATACATAGATGTAAAATCTAAAGTACCTATGTCTCATAAATTTGCAGGGCTAAACAATTTTTTATACCATATTATTTGTAACAATATGAATCGAATAGATCTGATAACATTCAAAATTACATGGCTGATATAATAAAAGCAAGTAACTACAGAATACACATACATAAATATATAGTGCAATTCAAAATCAAAATAATAAAATGGCCAATCATAGAAATAATATAAAAGCGGATTGCTCTCCCATATTTATCACATACAGGTAATAAAATAGCACAAGTATGCTTAAACAAATTTAATGTTGGATTCAAAACCTCTATAAATTTAAACAGAGGACAAAATTTTAACATTAGGCCAGTCCAATGTAGTTGATACTATGAACCGCAACCAAAAAGACTGCCAATATGTATATTATGGTGAGATCAGGAAAATTTTAAAACTAGAATGACTCAACATTCATTAATGTATAAAAAAATGTAAGATTAAGCTTGAAGCTGTTAATTTCACTGTTATTCATAATCATGAAAGACAGCATGGCCATAATTGTCTGATCTAAGTGTTGTTAAAGTTATATGCAAAGTAAGAAATTATTGCAAATGTAAAATGAAAGAGACATAGTTTATTACACAAAATCAATATGTAATGAACCAAAAATCAAATAGTATTCAAATCAGCAAAAAAATAATATTTTCAGCAGACTAACCATAATTATGACATGAAAGCATTGAAAGCATACTTGGTAAATTAAATGTTATTAAACTTTATATTTAAACTCTGTTTTAGTATTTTTTACACTATAATTTAGAATTACAAAGTATCAAAACGTAATTGTATACATATATGTGTTTTAAAAATTAACTATAGTTTATTTCACAGTCACAAAAGTAAATATATTCTGAATAATGACTGAACACAGATTGGTAAATAGTTTATTAATTAAACAGAATCTGATCAATGATTCTAAACAGTAAGTAATAATGATTCCACTTATTTTTATGTGAATGAATAAAAAAAAAAAGAAAGGTAAAATAATCTTTAAATCGTTCACTGCAGGGCAAAAACATCTACCATTTTTAAATAAGAGCAGTAAAGGAAATAATGATTGGGTAATCATTTAGTGGGCACTCGGGGATTTTGTAGACACTTAAAAGAGTCACTAAACCACTTCTAAAAATACTAAGCAATAAATGGAATAAGTACTGGGAAATGAAAATAAATAAAAAACAATGTGTGTGGGGGGGTACTTCATTGGAACAAAATTGAATAAAAGTAAACTTTTAACTTTTTAATGAATGAATAGTAGAATTAAGGTTGCAAAATTTTAATGAACAATTAGTTCCCTGCCATTAAAAATTATTAATATAAAACTTATGTAGTTTTAGTGAAGGGATAGTAAATCTCCCCCTAAAGCATTTGTATTAAGAGTAGTAGTATCCACTCACCTTTAAAATATTAATATAAAACTTGCAAAATTTTAAAGAACAAATAATAGAACCCCCCTCCCCAACTTAAACACCATTTGTGTTAAAATATTGCTTTACAATCAATAATAAAGACGTAAATAGAGAGAAGTTACAAAAAAAAGAAGCATTATAATATATAACTGACTTTTTTCTTGTTCTTCTATAATGTAAACTTGTTCGTTGGAATCAAAATGTTATCATGAATAAACTTAATTTTAAAAGTAAATAGAGAGAAGTTTCATTTTATCTTTAGAAAAAAAATATCCAAATGCTTTTTTGTTAAATTTTAAATGATAAATGCTAAATCTGGAGCATTCTTTGATATTACAATGTTGCTTCTATTTCATTTGCATTTATGACTTGTAGTGGTGGGGAAAGTTCCAGAGTGCCTACTGAATACAGAAGGATTCTCCAAAGTTGATACTTTCCACATAAAATCCAATAGCAAAGAGCTTGAATTTTTTTTCTAAAAATAAAATGAAGTTTTCACTATTTATGTCTTTATTATGAATATTAAAACAACATCTTAATACAAATGTTTCAGGAAAAAAAAATATTACTTGTTTATTAAAACTATACAACTTTTATATTATTATGTTTAAAAGAGAGGAAAACTATTGGTTCATTAAAATTTCACAAATTTAATTTACATTATCCTTTCATTAAAATACCAAAAGTTTACCTTTATTGATCCAAAGAAATACACAAAGCACACATTATTTGTTCTTTATTTTTATTTCCCATTATTTGTTTCATTTATCTCTTGTTTTTTCAGTAGTAGTTCAGTAGCTCCCCCAAGGATCTACAAAAGTCCCAGAACACTTACTAAATGATTCACTAATTATTGTTATAACAATATGATATTTCAATTTATACTTTTAAGTATAAACAATTAGATGATTATATATCAGCCAATCTACATGAGTTGATTACAAATATTCAAATAAAAAAATTGTAAGGCTGTTGGGAATCTGAAAAAATTCATTTTTAACTGCATTCATATTTGAATCCTGGTAGACATGAAGAATAGATGTGAAATAATTACATAATGATACTCTTTTATTGTATGCAGATATATGTACATCTTAATAATGTAAGGATACATTAAAATTTTTGTTTTAACCTTAATTTAAAATATTAAAATAAATTATGTTAAGGATTGGTAAAAAAAAAAAAAAAAAAAAGTGATTTATCATTCTGATCAATTATGTCAGCTCAACTATATTATCCTATTGTCTAATAATATCAATGTGCTTTTAGATGAAGAACAACATATGTGTATATGATTAAATAAAAAGAAAGGAATATAAAAAAATAACCATTAGATGTAAATCTACACCATCTCTGAAAAAAATATAAATTAATATCATAAGATCATTAACCTCAGATCTACTTAAATATTCCAAATAATTAAAACACATGATTCATGATTTTAAAAAGTTTAATCCTATGAGCTTATATAACTTTTATTTTTTAAATAGCTAATATGTATATGTGTTTAATAATAAAACATTATTAAATAAAATCTATTTAAATATATTTGTAATTAAACATATAATTATGTTATAAATAATACTGTGTGATATTTACTGCTTAACAAGACGTTATTCAATAAATAAAAATTGTTTCATTTTGATGAAGAGTGATGCTATGTCATTTAAATTTGAATGACATTCATATATAATAATACAAAATAGCGATCCATGCTAACAAAATTGAAGATCAGATTGGTTAAGTTTTAAAATCAAACAAGGTATATCTATGATATATATTTCTAAATGTCAGATCATCAACATAGATGTTATAATTCGTGTGCTTTAGACCTCTAAGTCAGGGATCCCAATCTATTTGATCTTCATATTGCCTTGGCTTTTTAATAAATTATCTCATAATCTCTATTCATAATAATAAGAAATAAACAATAATTAAGTTTTCATCAAAGTAGTGCAACTTGATCCCCCCCCCCCCAACATAAGAGGAGAACCATCATTGCAAATAAATTGTATTAATTCCCATGAAAGACCATTTGAATAAAAAAAAAAAATCATTCACCAAATTTATAATAACCACGGCTTTTGTTGTTTGTTTCAAGGATTTATAAAAAAACAAATTTCTTTTTTTATTTCATTCTGGTGTATATATCTATAAAAACAAGAAGCTGGGCACAGTTAAAGATATCAGTTGATTCATTCAACTGTAAAGTAATTCTTATCTGACATTTATGATTTCCTTCACTACTTGACAAATTCATTAGTTATCATAAATATTAACTAGGTATTTTGAGTTATCAGACCCTGCAGTGAAAAAAAAGTATATGCAATCTCACTATAGTTGTGTCTGAAAAGAGGTGTGGCTGACAGACAGTACAAACATGAAATAGCCCGGAAATATTGATAACATAACTATTTTGGGAATATATTAATAGCGTAATATATTTATTTATCTGCTATTCACCACATGTCAAGTTTCCTATATCCAGATTGGGAACCCTTACTCTAGTTCATCATATAAAAAGACTATTTATTAAAAATATGTATAATGAGTCCATAATCTAAAAGATTTTTTTCTAAGTGAATTGTTGTGATATATTGGAATTGAGTGATGCACTTATATTTTTAAAATATATTTGATTAAATGTACTTTTCGATTGCACTCATTAATTATTACATTAATATATATATATATAGTATCAAGATATAAGGAAATATGTGTACTGAGAAAAAGAGAAATTAGAAAGAGAAAAAAGTAACATATTCATTATTATACTCCTACAAATAAGATATCAAATTAACGAATAAGTCAACAGTCAGATCTAAATAGTTTTAAAACAGTAAAAAACTTATATACAAATCTTACTTGTCAATAAATAATATTTGGTAATAAAATAAACAAAATATCATAATGAACTGAGAATACTGGGATCACTTACACATAAAAGCTTCTTAGCAGAATTTTCTATATTGGGATTAAAATTTTAATACTACTTTACTTAATTAAATATATTTAAAGATAAATGTATCTATTGATATAAAATGATGATGATTAATTTAATTATGAACATTACTAATAATTATGAGAAAATTACTGTAAAAAATATCTATTATTTATTTTATTAAATTCCTTATTTTAAATTTTATTTATCTTTCATTAAATTTTCTTAATTTTTGTATATATAGTAAGATTAATATATCCCATTATCTCAAAACAATCAATTTGCTTACCCATGATTCAAAAAGTATATAATAAAAAAAATATTCAGAAAATAAAATTTAATTTTTTTAGTTTACATTCCAATTGCTTATGTGTTATTTTCAGCCCTCACAAACCATCACACCATATCAATAATAAATGATTTATTTTGTACTGGCATACATGTGTTTCAAATTACAAGCAAAACTTTAATATCATTTAGATATTATATCATTTACATTTTATTAACTTCACTACAAGAATAATGAAGAAAGAGATACATTTTTTTTCTTTTACTTTTATTTGTCTTTATGTATTGGAATAAATGATACATAATAGGAGTTATAGTAGTGTGATGCAAATATAAAGCAATCAATATTTTATCTTTGCACTTACTTAATTGCTAACATAACTTCAATGATAAATATATAAATATATGCTGAAACATATATATCAATGTCGATAGGCATCAATGCTCTCAGCAGTCTTGTATCTTGAGTGAATTGTCCATAAAATGTAATCATCATGGATAGAAAAAATAATTTACTACCTTAATGCTATCAAATAATTTCACAGGAAATCATATAGATATATACTTTTATATTCATATACATACACATTGCAAAAACTGTTATGTCCAAGTGAGTTTTATGAAATTTTTATAACTATTTACAAACAATAGGAAATATGTATGCTCTATGTAACTCTTTTCGGTTATGTTCAGATCTAGCTTCATATTGAAGAATGACTCTAGTAAAAGTTCACAGAAAACACATAAAAAAATAAAGAATTTAAAAAACAATTTCAGAAATTATTTATATATTTTTTATTATTATTTAACAAAATTAACTAATAAATAGAAGAATGCAAAAATGATAATGCAAAAAACCCAAATAATACATGTTATTAACTTCTCCATGCAATACACACATAATTTCATACAACACATGTAATTTTTATTCCTTCTAATACTTTTTAATTAATTAAAACTTAATTTAGATGAGTTATGCCTTATAATAATCAAAATACTATAAAAATTATTTCATAAAAAACAATTTTAACTTAAACCTTCCTTTTTTTTTTTTCAAAATTTTTATATTTTTCACTAAATAAAAAATATTCTAAAAAACTACTAAAAATTATTCAATATTTTTAACTCTTTATTATTTTTATAAAGTAAAAACTATAAATGTAGAAGTGTACATACTACAATATCTTATCCGAATATGATTTTTTTCTTTTTTTTAAAAATTTTTCTTTTTGTACTTGCCTCATTGATTGTCATAAATCTTACAGATAATATATTAGTTAATTCCTTGGCTATGTTTTTTTTTTGTTATTATAGCTTTTTTAATAATTATTTTCACTGATTTAGTTTTGTTTTCTTTTCATTTTTGTAGCTCCAAATTTCCTGTTAATAAATTATTGTCAGTTCAGGTTAAAGTAAATTGAAACAACCATGATCTTGGATATTTTCTTTACATTCCTTTTAGTAAGATTGGTTCTATAATTAGATCAGCAATGATCTGATTTCAGTAAGATATAGTACATGGTTTTTGTATGATCCATATATTATACTATTTTGCAAACATCATTTTTATGAAACTAAGATAAATTTAACAGCAGACCTCCAAGCTAAACTTATGACTGCTGAAATCACTATTAATGACTTCTACTGAATTCTATTAAATATATTACACTGATATCAATCTTTCATCCACCCATATGACTTCAGATATTACTGTATTAAACCTAGATGAATTGCCTTTTATAAGAAAGATTATCTCTTTAAAAAATATATTTTATTTATATACCAACTGATTCAGAACTATTCATGTAACAATTTTTTCAGAAATGAAGTTCTTAATTCCTTATTGTTTTTTAATATAGATATATACATAATGAAACTACACAAAAAATATCCTTTTTTTTTCTTTCACAGTTAAAAATTAAACATTTGTATTATTATTAAAATGTCTAACCTTTTAATACATATAATCTAATTAAATTCCTATTTATGTGAGAAGAATTCTTTTATATATATATATATGTTGAAAATACTAAAAATTTTAAGATTTATAATAGGATTTAGTAATTTATCAGACATTAACATTTCTTTGTTCACATTTTAAAAATAAATTTTAAATAAAAAGATTGCTTTGATTTCCTGATGACTTCATATTGTTGCATAAAATTTTATGTTCTTTATTCTTGTTAAAACTCAATTTTCAATATTTGCAATGTTTAAATATGATTTTTTAGAATGTTTTTTATTAGTAAACTTAAATTTACAAATCCAATTTGTTGAGTTTTAATATAAAATAAGGATTTAATATAGAAATGAAAGTTTGAGTATTGACAAAACTATCACCAGATTTATCACTAGAAAGTAACAGCATTTGAAAAGGTTAAAATTTGAATTTCTAAAAATAATTCCTTTTAATTTAATACAGTTTTAATATTGAAATTATATAAACTCTAATAAACTCAATATTTTTGGATGTGGTACCCTGAATTGAAAATACAGTCAACTATAGATAGATAGACCATTATATACTGTGTATGATTAGTATATTTAATGAAGTGTTTTTCTTATTTCTTCCAATTCTTTTTATATAAATACTTTAGCATATATTATTTTAAAAAATTATATTTAATACTTTTAATGCATTAATATAAAAATGATGAATAAAAATATTTCTATGTCTAATCAATGTAATTTTCTAAAAATATCTTTTTTTCATTTCTGATATTTTATGAAAAATGTATATTAAATAAACAAGTTTTAACTAGTTGAAAACATTCAAAAATATTCAAAATTAAGTGAAAATATATTATTATTTTTAATTATTATTAATATATAATTTCATATAAAATAATAATAAAATAGAACTCTAAAAAATGCACACTCACACTATTACAATATATATATATATATATATATATATATAGTGTAATAGTGTGAAGGATTAGCAATTATATATATATATATATATATATAATTGCTAATCCTTTGTTTTATATTCTTTAAACAAAGGTGGGAGTAGGGTATGTTAAAAATTCCTGGATTGATTTCTGACTAAAAAAAACATTTCAAAAAATGGAATTGTCATGTTCATCTGTCATTTTGGTACTCAACCATTTTTGCTTCTGAGAAATTGACCGTTTAATCATTTATTTAACAATATTTTTGCATCTTACAGACATAAAAAAGTTTTTATTACTTTGAAAATATTCCAAATAAAAAAGCTTATTAACATTTACAATATAATATCTCTAAAAATTAATTCCATATGAATTTCAAAATATATCAAAGTGCTGCCAATAATGAAAAAACTAATGTTATCATTTAGTCATAAGATCTCAAAACTTGCATTATGGCATAAAATATGCATACATGTGTATAAAGATATATCTATATATATATATATATATATATATATATATATATATATATATATATACATATAGGCTGTTTTCTAATTATAAACTTCACATACTGTGCATGTAAATCTATAACCATACAATAATATCTGGAATAGACACAAACATATATAAATATACAAAAACTTCAAAAAGCATTCCAAATAAATATAATAATTATTTTGGTGTTAGGAAAAAGGAAAAAGGTATCATTCATTTGCAGAATACTTACTCTGCTTCTTTATCATAACATTCAGACTTTAATAATTTGTCTTACAGATGTTAAAAGAAAGTGAATATATATATATTATCAAAGAAATAATTTTTTTTTCATATTATATATATATATTATCAAAGAAATAATTTTTTTTTCATATTATTTAAATTTAAATATTTCAGCTTGATGTATAAAGGAGAGTAGGTTTTAATCAATAACAAAAATCTAATTTTACTTATTTTCTTACCATTTAAAGATAAAAAAAAATTAAATTTAGTTATTAAATATATATATACAAACTTTCTTATATTTATTAAAAGCAGAACTAATTTTGTTAATTCTAAACTTGTTACTTTCATGGCTATTACTATTGTATGTGCTACAAATAGAATATCATTAATATGAACATCCATTATTTAAAAATTTTTACTATCCAAATAAAATTTCAAAATTGATCTTTAACATTTTACAATAAATAAATTAGTTTGTACATATATTTACAAACAAAATTTTAAAAAAGTATATATAAATATATTAATTTATTAAGCGCAAACAAATGATATAATAATAATGTGAAAGGTTGAAACCTTTGACAGAAGCACCTTAAAAATGCTTATATGACAACCAATCAGATGTAATAATGACTGCATAGGAAACTCTGAAGTCAAAATACAAGACAAAAATTTTATGAGAAAAACATGGTTCCCATCTTCTTCTCTACTTAAATTTATATATAAATAAGCCAGTCTTAAGCATTTTGAAATGAGAGTGTAAAGCTTTAAACACCTTCACATTTAATTCACTAAATATTATATATAAATAAACAACATGAAATCTTTTGATTTACTATGAAGTAATTTTTGAATCCAATAAATTGATAATAACAAATGGAAATATATTAATTTATTAATAAATATCCATAATTAATAAGCCAAAGTGTTGTGAATTGATTGTCTTGTTTTCCTTTTGTTGGAGCAGAATTTTAAGCTTGCAATGAAGAAATAAAATATCTATTCTGGAATTTAAGAAATTACAAATCCATAAAAACCCAGGATTAGAAATGCGATGTTTCTAGTAACATATATTTTTTATAAAAATATTTTCAATATTGTAGCACTATAAACATGTTCATTCAAGTAGGACATATTTTAATACATCATAACAACAAAGGTTTATCATTTTTCAAATTTCCATATAAATAAATTTATGCAAGAATTGTGAAATAATTTTTTTATTTTTGTCAGGAATTGACTGTATATGTTTTTTCAAATTTTTTTATGGATTTAAGAAACTTCTTCATGATTTTGTAATGAGAAATATTGTATATTTTGACTAATAATATTATCTGCAATTAAATTCTCTTAGAAAAAGAAATATTTATATTTATCAACCATGTATTTTGAAGCCAACCAGAAATTTTCCTATTCAATATATTACAGTAATATTAGGAAAATAGAATGGTTCTATTATTATGATATTATTGTCATCCACTTGCTAATTAAGTTTATAGTCAGCTTCAAAATAAACAATAAAAATGCAGTAAGTCAATGTTTTTGCGAAAGAATTTAAATAGAAATGTTACTATTAGTCAAAATAATTTTCACTATATATATGTAATTTCTTATTGATTATAAACATACACACAAGTAACATATTTATATAAACATCACATGATCACCATTTCTTATGCTTGCTTATAACTGTTATTAAAACAGGCAAAACTCACTATACATATTGGCACACACTGCAATCTAGAGTAATCAATGTATGCCAAAAGGCTTGTGCATAAAATCCCCATCTAGTGCTTACTCATCCAATATCTCCAGACTATTTTCTGGCTTGTGGCTTTTGTCGGTGAGAAGCCTTGGATCTGAGAGCACTGCATCTAGATCTTAGGATGTAATGCAACCCTCCAGTAGCTAACTTTTATTTCCACTTAACTATAAAACTATGAATCTTAAATTGAAAACACTATAAGATTTTCAATCCAAGCTCAGTAGCTTATATAGTCATATAGGTCTGAACTCAGTTTAGTACCTATACATTTTGCTATCTTTGGTTCTTTAAAAACTATAGCCACTACTATCCTAATAGGCAGGATTGGTTTTAAGCCAATAAACATCACATGATCACCATTTCTTATGCTTGCTTATAACTGTTATTAAAACAGGCAAAACTCACTATATATATTGCCACTCACTGCAAACAAGAGTAATCAATGGATGCCTGAAGGCTTGTACATAAAATCCTTATTTAGTGCCTACTCATCCAATATCCCCAGACGAGTTTCTGGCTTGTGACCTTCATCAGTGAGGAGCCTTGGATTTTTAGAACACTGCACCTAGATCTTATGATCTAATGCAACCCTCCAGAAACTTATTAAGTGAAAAATAAAAAAAATAGAAATACAATATTTACTCTTTATTCATGTTGGTAGCATGCAATTATATCATGACACTAATGCACACTTTTTGGAAGGACAGAATTTGGTATCTTTAAATACAGTCCACTGTATCACATTCTATGACAGGAAGGGATCCAATTTTATTATCATGACAATTTACCAAAAATATTGTGACAAAAATAATCACATTGAATTGAACTACTGTTAAGAATGTCTCATTGCTTCCCACATTATAAATAATAAAAAAAATGAAATAAAGCTTCTTAATGAAATTTATCAGAATTTATTCCTGTTTTAAAATTTAGCTACCAATTTATTAATTTTGTTTTAAATTAACAACTAATACATCTTCAGTAGATTATAGGCCCTTAAAACTATACATTTATCAAAAATATGAATGCCATATTGGTTAACTTAAAAACTCACAAATACCAAAATCGTTTAACAATATTTTAAAAATTATTATTAAATATATAAAATATTTTACAAATGTATCAAGTCTTAATATTGATACGTAAAAAAACTTTCATCTGAAACATTCCCTCACTTTATGAGTTGTTTTAATTTTTAAAAACAATAAGAAATATAAAAATTAAATGTTTATTAATAAAATATTATTGGAATAAATGCAAATGTATTTGAAATGTTAAAATAAGGTTTCAAATTAAATTAAAATTTAACTTTTTTTAACAAATATAACGTAATAAAGTTCTTACTGTATCATGCAAGGAGCAAGTGAATTGAGAATTTTGTTGCTTTTCTGACTATATATAACATCTGTGCATAAAAATAAAAAATGAAATGAAAATTCATTAAAAAAACAACTCTTACCTGGGAGAAAACTAGATTGAATGAGTGACTATTACTAAAGAAATATAAGTCCATAACAATGCCACAATAAATAAAATGGAATAGGTAATGCCATTTTGGCAGCATCTAGTATTAATAATGAAATTACATTGAAAGAATAATGAAATATTTTTTTGGATAAAAGTAAAATAGTCTTCAAATATTTTACTGCAGAATAAACGCTTTTTTAACAATCCTTCAAAGAGCAACATGTGAAGAAAAAGACAGTATCCCAAATGGTAAAAATTTGAACATTTCCCATTCTTGTTTTACCTTCTAAATAAGAAAAATTACATGTTCATTTATTGACCAGTGTCAAATGGTGATGGGAATCGGATATGAAGCAGCTATCTGAAGAAAAATCGCACCAATCTCCAAAACGAATCCTTTTACAAAATGTACTTTTAAACAAATAATAGGAATTTATTATTGAGTTATTAATCATTATAATATAATATTTTGTTTTACAATTTTTACAAGATTTGATTTTAGTTTCATTAAGCTTGATGTAAGATTGATATTTTTTAAAATGTGTTTGATAAATATGCTTGTAATTATAATAATCTATAAAATTAATATTTTATTCATATAAATTAATTACATAAGTAAAACTTTTGATCCATAACTTAGAAACAAATTTGAAAAAAAAAAAGAAGCTATCCTAACGCTTGCTAAATGCCTATTTAGATTACCTAAATATATTTAATCATTTCAAACAAGCTACCGCTGCATAATTAGCAGGGACTTCTCTCTATTTTATAAAAAGTTAAAGGACAAATGGCTACATGAAAAAATTCTCCGAAATAATTTCTGCCTATTTTTCTGTAAAAAAAAATGCTGCTTTGTATAATATCTGTACAGTATATTATTCAAACTTGTGCTTAATTCATATGATTTAACAATTGTCTTAAAATTTTTAACCATTTTGTTTGCATATCTGTACCTGTATAATAGGTAGACATTTAATATTTATTTTTGTAATCTCAAGTATAAGCAAACAACAAGCACTTTGACCTTTGCATGAATATAATGAATACTAAAACAGAACAACGCACGACTCCTCTAGTTTATATATAAACTGCATTAGGTAGCAATGACTTCTCTATTACTATAACCACTTACTTAATTATAACTCCACCATATCCAAATATGCTCTTTTCATTTCTTTCCAAATTTGACTAACAATGTATTTATTTATTATACACAGTCTAAATGTCCCATACTACTATAAGCCTAGTCTTTACAACATATTTATATGAATCAGATTATTCCATCTAATTTGCCACCTAATATTTCATTCATTCTTTGTGGCCATTGCTAAGAGTCCTTACAATGATTAGATACAGTACTGCTATTCATTGATTACTCTGGCTTGCACTAAGTGGCAATACTATATAGAAAGATTTGCCTGTTTGAATTTTGAGACATATCATAAGTATATAATGAAAATAAAGTATGTCTTAAAATATTTCTTTTAGAAAATTCACTTTTATAGAAGTTAATTTCAGATTCTTTGAATCTGTAAGAAACATAATTTGAACCATCAGTAAAATAAGATTTCATGGTTTATCAAAATCCCAAACAATCTAATTTAAATAATAAAATGTTATGGTTTACGATATCAAAAACCTTACTAAGATCAAATTATATTACAGCTAAGCAACCTTGTTTATTTATAATATTAGCTATATGATCCAATTTTTCTTTACTGATTTATTTGGAATAAATCCATGCTGAAAATTATGTTCCATCTCTTAACTTAAAATAATAAAAAATTGTATACATATCTTTCAAAAAATTTTGAAATATTGCCTAACACTGATATTGGCTTATAATATTTTGGATTATTTTTATATCCTTTCTTCCAAAATGTATCAATTCTAGATAATTTATACATATCAGGAAAACAGATGTTTGTAAAGATAATGTAAATATATGGCTTTAAGAAGAAGTGATAAACTTTGGATAATCCTTAATAATACTGAGCATAGGAATATCATCAAGAGAAATATTTATTACCTTTTATATCTTTAATAGCATCATATATCTCATTATTTGATATCTTGTCTATCTGAATAAAATCTGTAAATCTATTATGACTAGCAACAGAAAGAATTATAGTTTCATCACATGTTGCTACAAAATTATTAATTTGCATTCAAGAGAATTGTTTTCTAAAATCTTCTGCAGTTAATGAATTATTTAAAATATAATGCATTGATTTAAGTTTGATGTCAATAAAACCTCTAACATATGCTCAGAAATATTTTTGAACATACCTAATATTTCTTGGCATATTCATCATTAGCATTTTCAATCATTATCAATCCACTTCAGTATGAAGATCTCTCCAAGTTTAATCCATCTTCTCTGATATCTAGCATTCTTCACATCACTTAATCTCTTTTCCTTATTCCATTCTTCTATTTTACATGTGATCTCTTTCTAGGTCTTTTACAATATCTTGGAATCCAATTTAAGATTTTAACTGTCTATCTATTATATCTTCTAATAATATATCCAGATCAATTCCACTTCAGTTTCTTATTTTTTTCAATGATGTTAGCAATATCTATTTGTTCTCTCACCCATGTATTTTATTTTTAATCTATTCTTGTTATTCTTAACATATATGCCTCCATACTGAGTGGTCTGAAATTTCTGTAATAATCTTCTGATAAATGTCCAAGTTTCAGATCCATAAGTAAGAACTGGTAGCACACATTTATTAAAATTTTTCCTTTTCAAACACATAGACATATTTTCTTTTAATATTAAATTATTTCTATTAAAAGTACTATAACCAAGTTTAATTCTATGATTAATTTCATCTATTATGTTTCCATATATAGTTATAATCTGACCAAGAAATTTGTAGTTGTTAACTTTTTTAACTCATCATTATTAATCTTTTTTTCTTCTTTTGAGAAAATTGAGCATTATTTTAGTCTTTTTAACATTTATCTTTAATTCTACTTTCTTACTTTCATCTTATAACTTTTAAAACATGTGCTGTAATTCTAAAACACTATTTGCAAAAGCAACTACATCATCTGCAAAATCTAGATGACTTAAATAATATCCATTTACTTTTATTTACTTAGCTTCACATTTTAATCCATAAATACTTCTTGCAAAACTGCTATAAAAAGTTTTGGAGATATGGAGTCACCTTGTTATACTTTCTTCTCAATGTTAATCTTTTTAACATAACTGTGTAATCTAATTGTTTATGTTGCATTTTTACAAATATTTTTTTAGAATATGAGAATATTCTGGGTTTAAATTTTGATGATACAATGCTTTTATCACTAAAGAAATGTGTATAGAGTCAAATGCTTTTTCATAATCTACAAATTCAAAGCATAATAGCAACTCATATTCATTGGCCCTTTTTATAATTTCTCTCAATCCTTGGATAGGATTCATTGTATTAAAACCATGTTTAGATTGAGCTTGTTCTTTTGTTTAGTTAAAATCCAAAGTTTGCTGTAGATCAATTGTAATCATTTTGGTAAAAAGTTTGTATAGAGCTGATAAAAGAGTAATAGGTCTATCATTTGTAATATTTTTATTGGCTTTTTTAAATATTAATATTACTACTACTTTTTCCAATCATCTGGTATATCTTTATCATTTAGACATTTGGTATATAACTTTCCAAAAAAAATTCTATTACTTTCCTGCTTTTTTTAAGATATTCAATATAATTCCATCATTACTTGGAGATTTTCCTTTCATCAAAACATTTAATTGTATGTCTCACTTCTTCATTTAAAATCTTGGGCAATTCAGAAGATATAGTAATTATAGGAAATACTTTTCCTTATTCTTTATTCCTATACAATTCTTGATAGAAATTTACATATTTCATTATGTCATCTTTCTCTTTAATAATATTACCATATTTTTTATTATTGCAGAAGATGTTGTTTACACCCTTGAGATTTTTATTCTCTTCTACAGCTATCTTTGCTTGTTCACAATTATATTTTCTTGTACCATTATTAACTTTTTCACACCATTTACAAAATTTGAGATATTCAATCCTTCTTAAAGCATCATTTTTATATATTTTGATACTATGTTTTCTCTTTACAAATTATCTTGTCTCAGTAGAAGTTTTACTGGACAATTGCTCTTTTTTTGTACCAGATATCTTTGTTGCAGCTTTTGAAAGTGTATCAGTTATCTTTCTATCTATTTCATTCAAATCTAAATCATGTTCACAGTTTGTTAATATTTGAAAAAAGTTGTATAGTTCTGATTTAACTTCATTGGAATGTTTCTAAAGATTAGAAATATCAACTGTGAATATTGTTTTTCTTAATAATTTTTGTCTCTTTAGTTTTGCATTATTTATCACTTCCTGTATTTAATTAATTAAGAAAATTGCAATCTTAAAATATATATTTTCTGTTAATCAAAATTTAATCCAATTCTGCTGTACCTTCATTTGGATGCTTGTATATCCATTTTTGTTTAACATTTTTTCTCAAAAAAGGAATTCATAATAAAAAGATTGTTTTTTCTGCAAATTCCACAAGTCTATGATCTCTTTTATTTCTATCACTATAAAAAAAATTATGTACAGCATTTTCATCTTTCAATTGTTTACCAATTCTAGCATTAAAGTTTCCTGTGACAATTTTAAAATGTTTGTCTGATAAAATGTCTTTTGTACATCCATATAAAAATCATCTACTTTGTCATACAATTTGAACTTATTGGAGCATAAACTATTAAATTAATCTTGCCACTCTGCCTTATACATTATCAATCTCCACATTGTTGTTCTTCCACTTTTCCAATGTTTGTGCCTTTGTGGTATAGAACATGTCCACTTTTTAAAACAACAGTATCTTCATCTTTTCTACTAACTTCACAAAACCCATTAATGTCCTGTTTAATATGAGACAGTTCTGCTTCCAATTTTAGTAATATTCCTGGATTGAAAGTGATCCACTGTTATAAATAATCAAATGACAGTCCAGGTTCATAACTAAAAAAATTTTACCACCCTCAGCCTTTGGCAATCAACTGATGCTTTGGTTTGTGACTTTACAGTATCCTGGAATTAAGAGACATAATTTATTTTTGTCTATTATGATTGTAAATCTCTATTACAAAAAAAATCATTCACACATTCATTTTGTCTTAAAAAAAACTCAACTGATTACAGTTAAAAGCTCTCGGGCAACTGAGAAGAAAGACTACAGAGTTTCTTGTTCTTAAATTCTGTGGTAAAGCAATAATAAATTGACCATACTTGCTAATGTGTGTTAGTAAGACACTCATACATGTTCACATACTGTATAAATAATCATTAATAACAGTTAGAAGTTGTCTTGCTCGGTTCCTTTAAGGTCTCCAAGAGAAATCAAAGAGTCTCCTTACAGTTAACAGCAAATCCTTTTCTATAGCCCTCTGCATATTATCAATAATATATACATGATGACAGACTTTTTTACATGGAAACAATGTTTTAAAAGTAACCACATTGTTCCAAAAATATGAATTTTGTTTTTAGTACTTATTTTTTATTTATTATAATTAATACAAGCTTATTAAAAAACCAAACAGGATATTTATTCATACTACTTTTAGTTTGAGATAGTTTCCATATAGCTATGATATTTATCAATGCATCATCAAAGGTTACTTCTGTTTTATCAGCATCATTTAAAGAACAAATATTTTTTCATTCAAAATTCGAGACATCATAATAGAGACTCAAATAATTACCTTTTTAAAAAATATAATTTTTATATATTTGACTAACATTAGTTGTTTTAACAAAATTTATATCTATAGAAAATTCTAAATATGAGTAATGTAAGTCTTCTATGACTAATAGTGATCTCCTTTTTACAAGCCAAATAACTAAAATTAAATAAAACTAAATGAAGTATTTTATTATAATCATTACATACAAAATTGAATTGAGCCAAACCAATTGTAATAAAAAATTCTAAGTCTCATTGACTTTTCTGTAAATAATAATCTAAATAATCATTCCCATTTGATTAAAAAGATGGAATATTAAAATTCCGCACTTATAATATATAATATTTGTAAAAGAATAACTTATTCTTCAAAGTTTCCAATACTAGATGTGGTTGACTTAATGCAATATTTAGAAAAATATATGAATCACCAATTAATAATTTTTTTGTGTGTGTAAAACTTCAACTCTAATACAGACATTAAACTCAATAGTAATCTCACTACAAAACACTTATTTTTTTAGTCCTATAAAAACATCTCTACTTCTTGATCCAAGATCAAGTGAGCAATCTTTTCTAAAAACTTGATAGCTACTATCAATACATTGACTATCCAAATAAACTATTTAACCATATTTCTGATAACATGATTAAATCATAATTTTTTCAATAAATGACAATGGTCACTAAACTTAGTATAAAATCCTTTGGTATTCTGATAATTGCAATTTATACAGGCATTGTTTAGTTTTTGTTTGATTAGCCTGTGTTAAATGGTCCATAAAATGGATGTAATGAAGCACATTCAGGCTAGAACTCACAATTCAATAAGTCATTAATATAATCTTACTTAACAGTTATATAAAATTATGAATAATTTTTATTTTTTAATTTATACCAACCAGTCGCATCATTAAATGGACCACTTATATGAATTTCAATATCACTTACTGAAGTATCCATATGGATTCTATTAAAAAAATATTTTATATTTATTTTTGGTTTAACAGTTTTAAAATTATTATAGGAATCAATGCCTATTACTAGATTTTTAGACACATTTTATTATGCAATAACCCATAGTTTTTATTCTTTTTTGAGTAATGAACTAAAATAAAGTCAGTATTATTATTGTCACAATTTTAGTATTTTTAAAATCCATATTAGCATTACAATTATATTTCAAGATTGCTTATCTTAATGGAAGAAATTGGTTATATGTAGATTCATCATAATCATTTTCAACCAATATCAATTCACTGCAGAATGAAAGTCCCTTTAAAGTTTAAATGACTTTTTCCAATCACTAGCTTCTCTTCTTCACATCACCCCGCACACTTTCTTATTTCGTTCATACAACTCACACATGGTTTTTCTAGGACTTTTAAAACTCTTGTGATTTAGTTTAAAATTTTATCTATCCATTTGTTATCATCTCTTCCACCAATACGACTAGCTGAGTTCCATTTCAGTCTCTCAATTATCTCAGTAAAGTTAGGAATACCTGTTTTCTCATATATTTTGCTTATGATTTTTTTTGTTATTTCTAACATACATTTCTTCAATTTTGTTAATGGTCTAAATCTTTGCATTGTTTTTCTGTTAAATCTCTAAATCTTATAACCATAAAAGAAATGATAAAACACTTTCAAACACATAACTATGTTTGCATTTAATATTAAGTTATTTCTACAAAATGCTCCATCCATCCATTATGTTTCCATACAATCAGACCATAGATAAAGGTGGTACCATCTTTATTGCATTAACTACAGGTTGAGATTGTTGATAGCTTAAGAATTGACTGTTATTATCTACATTTATGAACATATTAAAGGGTTGAGTAATTGGTTTTATTGTCTTAGTAAATTATGTTTCCATTTGTACTAATAATCTGATCACGATATCATTGTTAATCTTTATTTTCTTCTTTTTTGAAAATTTATTGAACATTAATTTTTTAATATATATTTTTAGTCCTACATTCTTACTTACATTTGATAGCTCTTGCAATATTTCCTGAAGATTTGAAATAATTTTTGCAAAATCAAATATATCACTTACAAAATCTAGATGACTTAAATAATCGTCATATACTTTTACTATCATATTTTCCCATTTTAATTCACAAAATGTATAAAACTGCTATAAAATATTTTGGAAATATAGAATCATCCTGTCAAATACCCTTCTCAATGTTAATCTTCTTACTATGTAATATAATCATTATTTTTGCATTTTGATAAATATTTTTCTTATTATGATAATTCTGGATATATATTTTGCTGATCCAATACTTTAATCACTATAGAAATCTTTAATGAACCAAATGCCTTTGTATAACTTACAAATTCAAAACATATTGGCATCTCATATTCTTTGGTCCTTTCTATTACTTCACTCAATACATGGATTTGATCCATTGCAATAAAACCACTTTAAATCTAGCTTATTCTTTTGGTTCATTAAAATCCACAGTTCATTATAGATGAGTTTAACTTGGCAAACATTTTGCATGGAAATGATAAAAGATTGATAGATTGGAATTACTAATAACTTTTTATGACCTTTTTTAAATGTCAATATTACTACTGCATTATTACAATCATGTGGTACAAGTTTATCAATTAGACCTTTGGTATAAACTTTGCCAACAATTTTTCAGCCTTTTTGACCTATCTTTTTAAGATATTTGTAATTTCATCACTGCTTGGAGCTTTTTCCAGCTTCATAGATTTAATTGCACATTTATTAATTTAAAATGCTGAGCAATTCAGAAAATATAATAATTATAGTGATATATTGCTTGTTTATTCTTTATTGCAATGTAATTCTTCATAGAATTATTCCACACATTCCATGATGCTATCTCTCTTGTTGGTTTTAATTTTATCTTTTCTTATTGCAGAAACAACTTTTCTTTTCTTGCTAACTCACAATTTATATTTTTAAATATTATTATTAACTCTTATTTATATCATTTTACAAAAGTTTAGATATTCAATTTTTTATGAATGGATCATATATATATGTCGATATGAAGATTTTCACAGGTTGCATATATAAAATACATATTTTGTGGGTTCATCCATGTTAAAAAATTTAAATATTAAATACTGATATTTCGATTTGATAACACACACACACACATATATATATATCATGAGTGTGCCAATAGCTCTTAACAAGCTTTTCAGAATATCCTTATCCTCAGACTGCTTTCTAGCTCTGACTTATTTAGTGAGGCCCTAGGATATTCAAGCATTAGATTTAAAATACCAGGTAAAGCCCAGTACTTTATCTAATGGTTAACTATTAAGCAAAAAAATCTAAAATTTTCAGACATCCATATGTCTTATAAATCCAGCTATCTAACTTAAATAGTCATATGAGACTGAACTAAGTTCAGATACACCATATATTAATAGCTTTAGCAATATAAAATTGACAAAACCCCAAGAATAATAACAATAATTACAAGGAAATCAAGACATGTATCACGTGACTTAATTTAATAAGCTTGTATTGCAAATATTATATAATGAGCATGACAATAGCTTTTAACAAGCTTTTCAGAATATTATTATTCTCAAACCAGTCTCTAGCTTTTTTCATCATTTAGGCACTAGGATAGTCAAGCATTAGATTTAAATACCAGGTCAAGCCCAGTACTTCATCTAATGGTTAACTATTAAGTAGAAATACATTTGTAATTTTTAGCTTATTAAATTAAGTCACATGATATATGACTTGATTTCCTTCCAATTATTGTTACTGCTCTTAAGGCATTGGCAATTTTATATTGTTAAAGCTATTAATATATGGTGAGTCTGAACTTAGTTCAATCCCATATGGCTATTTAAGTTAGATAGCTGGATTTGAAGATGTGGATGTCTGAAAATTTTACATTTTCTATTTAATAGTTAACCATTAGATAATTTTTTGAGCTTGACTTGGTATTTTAAATCTAATGCTTGAATATTTTAGTGCCTCACTGGTGAAAGCCAGAGCTAGAAACTGATCTGAGGATAGGAATATTCTGAAAAGCTTGTTAAGAGCTATTGGCATGCTCATTAACATTTGTAATACAAGCTTATTAAATTAAATCACATGATATATGACTTAATTTGAGATATTATAACTTTATCTTTCTTACTGCATTCCCAAATCCATATAATATTAAATCATCTATGCTCTTTATTACTGTTTTGCAATGCTTTTATTACAATCCACTGACAGTTTTTATTGTCCTGGCAATCTTCTTCAGAACTTCTACTTATATTTCCAAACCTCAAAATTGTTGGTGGGTTACAATAAAAGCATTGTAAAACAGTAATAAAGAGCATAGATGATTTAATATTACATAACTTGATCTCACTGCAATTCTATGTATATATTCATATTTTTTCTCTTACCCATACATTGGTTTGTCTCAGTAAAAAATTTATTAGTAAACTGATGCTTTTTTATACTATCTTTGTTATAATTTTTAATAATATCAGTAACCATTCTATTCATTTCATTCAAATCTGAACCATCTTCAAAGTCCATTAATATTTACAATGATTTGAAAGTAGTAAAATGTTTCTAAAGCTTAGAAATATAAACTGTGAATCCTTTTTTGTGTTTTATTTTGCAGTAACAAATTTCTTACATGTCACTAATTGATGATCACTTTCTGTGTTGAATCTATTAATCACATTACAATATTGAAATACATATTTTCTATTAGTTGCAAGAAAATCAATACTTAATATGTAACTATTAGATAAATGCTGAGGCTTGCCCTGGTATTTTTAAATCGAATACCATAGTCAGAGCTAGCAACTGGTCTGAAGATAGGGATATTCAGAAAAGCCTTTTAAGAGCTATTAGTACACTCATTATATAACATTTCTGTTAGTTGAAATATAATACAGTTTTCCTTTGCCTTTATTTGGATGCTTCTATATTCATCTTCACTTAGCTTTTTTTTTTTTTGTATTAAATAAAAAATTCATAATATACCTGTTATTTTGCTGAAAATTCCACAAATCTGCATCCTTTCCCATTTCCAACACCATAACCAAATTTAACTATAGCATTTTTGATATTTTAATTTGTTTACCATTTCTAGAATTAAACTCTCTCATGAAAATTTTAAAATGTTGTTTGTTTTGATTAAAAACCTTTGGTACATCCATATAAAATCCTACAGCTTTTCATCACAATGAGAACTTGTGGGGAGATAAGACTAAATGATATGCATTTGGTATTTTCTATTTAGATAAATAAGTGATCTCATCATTCTATCTGATACTTCATAAATCTTCTTAATGTTTTTCTTCCACTTTTGAGTTACAATAAATTCCATTTCAATTGTGGTTCTAATGCTTGTGCCTTTGCAGTAAAATACATGTCTACAATTTAAATCAATTGTCTCTTTATCTTTTTTTCTAACTTCACAAAGTCCCAACAATGTCTTATTTAATATTAGACAGGTTATTCAATTTGTGCAATCTTTTTTCACTTGAAAGTGTCTGCAGTCCTAAGTACCTAAATAAAAATATGTTGTTTAATGACAGCCTGTATTTGAAATCAGATAATTTTTAGTACCCTCCACTTTTATCTTACAACTGCTGCTTAGCTACTGACTTTACAGTCTTTGTAAATAAGAGCTTCATTTAATTCTGACTATCATGATTGTAAATATCTATTAAAAAAATTATTCACACCAATTCATTTTGTCATCTTAAAAAAATGATATTTCAGTTAAGAGCTATCAGACAAATGAAAAGAAAGGTCATGGTATTTTTTTAATATTCAACTCAAAAGAAAAATCCTATCACCACATTGGTTGATGCTTATTGATGGTCAGGACAGCTGCAATGCTAAGAACATATAAAATTAACATAAAGAATTTGGCTTATTCAAATTTTTAAACAAAGAGTCTTCCTCCAGTTAACAGAAAACTCCTTTTCTGCATTCATATTTGTAATATCAGAAAATAAATATTCTTGGTAATATAGATAATGGTAAAATGACAGTCTCAAAAGCTTAAAAATCATAGATGAATTCACAATGGAAAAAAAAAATCACAATTTGGTTAAATGAAACTGATGCCCTCAGGCTATCGTTTAAATGGCCAAATATAATATAACTTATCAAGAAGCAGATTATAATTGTTTTTAATTTTTAATATTGATGATAAATTTTATATTATTTATAAAGAAAATTATTTGAAATTATTGGAAAGGTCAAAATAAAAAATACAAAAATCCATTACAGTGATCAATTTTTTCCCTGAATTAAAAAAAACAATTTAAAATGTTTGGAATGATCCAAAATGTTGGAAATGAGAGTTCTTAAGACAGATAATGATGACCTAAATCTGATATGCATTAACTATCTAAGTCTTTTTTGTCTATTAGATATACTTTTTATTTAGATTTGTCTTCCTTCTTTTAACAATATTCATAAAATAGTCTTCACTATCTTTTTATTATTTGTTTTTACTTTAATTTTAGTTTTTTAAAGACTTAATATCTGTATTTGTAAGCAATAATTTAAGACAATAACAGCAATAGTTGGCCACAATTATTATAACAACTGCAGATCAAGAGTTACTATTTGTTCAATACATCTAAATTACCACAAGAGATTTCATCAATTAATTTAAGAAAAAATACATGGTTTAGAAGTATCATGACTATTTTCCATGCTACAACTTAGATTTAAATTCAATCTGTATAGAATGAAAAATGTATTAAAATACTAATCAATCTCAGGATTTTTCTCTCAGGTGAGCAGTTAGTTCAGTATTAGTTAAGAAATGAATATTTAACTAGTTTTAGCAATTTTTACTATTTCACTATCCGGTAATTGACCAACCTGATAAATAATATCTTTTCTTTCACTGTTATTCTATGAGCGGCTGATGAAAAGTCCACATTCTGAACAGAGCTATTTAAAGGTTAATCTACCTTTTATCATCAAATGGTGTTATTTAGCCATAAAACGTAAACATTGAAAATTAATCCATAGTGAAAATACATATGTTGATTTTTTAAAAATAAAACTATTCTACAAATTTGCATGGGATACCAGTAAGGTTTTTGTAACTTATTTTAAATGGTGCTCCATCATTCCGCAAACCATGTTCCATCAACTTCAGAATGCCAATACAGCCCATTTACTTTTCAATGATTTTTTTAACATTTAATTTAAATTAAAATGAAACCTATATTTAACGTAGATAATGAAAAATACTAAAAAAAATAAATAAAACTTATTTAATATATAGGGTATATGAGCACAGACCTTCACACGACCCACCACTCTCCACACTATTTTATAACACTGATACACTTGAACACATATATGTTGAATAGATAAATAATCACCAATATACGTATTTCATGCTAAACCAGCAATCATCAGTTGGTCCAGATTACCATCTCTACACATATATGCTATAAGTGGTCAGATATATATTAAGATAGCCAATCCTCATACTTCAATGGACAGGCTTCACTACACTCCTCACTGTAACTCTTCAACCGTCCATCCAATTAAAAATCTGATGATGGAACGCTCAAAGGCCACCCTGACGCTGAAATTCTTGTCACACCCATGTTGACCTGACGCTGAAATTCTTGTCACACCCATGTTGACCTAAGGTCAATCTGACCCCTCATATACAGGACATAATACATTTAATACAAGGGATGGGCAGACATCTCTACCATGTAATAACTGAAACATACAGGTTTATTATATATATAGTAAATAGTGTAAAAAATAATAATTTTTAAAAGGACAAGATTTTCTTTTACAAGTTTTTGTTTTTATCTTTATACTACCTTCCTGAATGTAATTTTTAATTCAAAATATTGAATTTAAATAATCATTTTAAAATTTAAATGCTTTTACAAAATCTAAACATTGATTTTCTTTTTTCTTTAGTTTAGTCATCTGTTCAGATGTTTTTTTCCCCTTTTTTATGAATTGTTAAAAAATTTCAATGAAAAAATTAATAAAAATGCTTCTACAGAAAGATAGTAAGAACAATTTGCACTGTTGAGGTAAAAGAGTGATTTAAAGAGGTTCTATAAAAAGCTATTGTAAACGTTTTACTTTTTTTTAGAGCGATTAATCAATAATGGCAAAATATTTTATTTTATTAATCAATAATCTCTATCTCAAGTTCAAATCTCTTAATTTCTAAAAAAAATAAATAAAAAAAAAAACAAACAACTGATGTTAATACAACTTATAACAGTTTAAATGTATGTAAAAGTTAGTTTTTATATTAAATATTATAGACTTGAATGCTTTAAAATATGACTCTAAAATATGAATTCATAAAAAAGCATATTTATTAAAAATATTGAAGGAAATAAATATGTGTGACAATATAAATATCAGACAAAAATACTAGTTATCATTAATAGACATTCATTTTATGATGCAAAGTTATAGCATTGGTTGTGTAGAATCTAGTGACTGAAGTTTTGCATAGAATGTAAACTGACTATTCTAAGAGCACTTTGCTTTTACACAAAAAATGCTATAAAAGAATATGGATGCATCTATGCTCAAAACAATGACACTTAAGGAATTATGTTATGGGTAGCAATCTTATAATAAAAAGTCAATATTACATGAGAACTTATAGGGTATTATCCACATTATAGATTAGTACATTAGGGTAAATTTAATGTTCCTTTTTTTATATAAATAAATGCTATTCATGCTAAGTTACAAAAGCTGTTAAATAACAATTTTGATTTACAAACTTGCTTTATTACTGAAATATGGAATTCTCTTAACAAATATATCATGAAAATAAGCAAGTCTCTTCATGGTTTATAAAAAAGAAGAATCATAAGTGATTGTTTTATTAGTGATTCAACTAAAAGGAAATGCAGGATATTCTATGCTTGGCTGAATAAAAAATGAATGTGGCAACTCATGAATAAAATAATTTTAAAAATAGTAGTTCAACAAATTATTCATATATTAAAACTACAAAAAATACAGCCATTTGTTGGTTGTGGTTACATTAGATAACCCATTGAAAATAGTAACATATGAATGTGAAAAATGACATCATTACCCCTTAAATAAGAATAGGATACTAATTTATATGAGAATTTTTATTTATTTATTTAAGATATGGATAAAGATAATAATATAGTTATAAGATCTTGACATCACATGATGTTTGGATCCAAATGACAGACTAAGTACTTGACGGTTTAGTTGCAGTTAAATTAAGCTGATTTTTTTTTAATATTATGATATTCAGTTTAAAACTGAAGCTGAAACTCTAGTCTAATATTGCATTAAATTTCTCATTGCATAATTTCAGTTAGTTTAGAACTACAATAAGAAAATTTGCATTACTATTCCTAATGATATATCCATCCAATTGTCTCTAAGATAACCAACTTGATATTAAAACAATTTTTGTTATCTTAAAGCTGAAAAGTCTATCATCTTTATGGAAAGTAAATTGTTTCCACTTTTAGATGAGTTATCAAAGGCTCAGTGCTATGAATAAAATATAATATTGGTTTAAACAAGGAATTTAACTCACAATAGTATGATTGATAATGAAAAATCTGAGATATTTATAAGAAAATATGGTATTAAATAGTGATGTACACCAATTCAAACTTCAATTTCAATTTTTATGATAATCTTTATTGGATAGTTTTTAAATTGTTTTATACAACAAGCATCAAGATTTTATGTAGAATTGATGGTATATTTTAAATTTAATATTGAAATTAAACATAGAAACATCATCTTCATGGCTTTTAGACTTTTCAGTACACTAATAATTAAATAAAGATAATATACAAAATGTTCTTAATATTTTTAAAAGAATCAATAAAAATTTTAGTAATGCTTAAAATGCCCAAATGTTTAGGATCCTGTGATAGAAAAAAAATTTCAGCAACTTTTAGTTTGAATAGGTGGGAATCAGTTTAAATATTTTGAAAAATTGTTTTAGAAAGATTAACTTGAACAGAATATAAAACACAGACAACAAAATATTGTTAAAGAAATATTTTATCATAAAATGTCTATGTCAGACTGGATATATGAAGGGAATAAAGAGCATATATTTTCTTTAAAACATATTATGTTGAATATAAATATTAGTTTGTAGATTATAGATACCATTTACATTCTAATTATTCCAAAGGTGCTCTAAAGAAATGCAATATTGACGAATTTAAGTGGGGAATATATATCTGAAAATAGAATATAGTGGTAAAATGCAACTGCACAAATAAGTTAAAGAATTTTAGAAATTATTTATTTATATTAAAAGGTAAAACCAATCATTACAAGATGTAAAATGTATATTTGTGATTTGCATAATTTACAAAGTAAAGATGTACTAACTTTTAATTTTCTGATTTTTTTTCTTTTTCTGCTAGAATGAGAATATTCTCTTATTAATGGCTGATAATGAATGAATGAAATTAAAAACAATCTTTTCACTACCATTTAAACTTTTCAGAGTTACAATCAATCTAAATCATTTTAAAACATAATTTATTTAATGAATTGTTATAATTTTATTCTATACACATTATATATATATATATATATATATATATATATTGTTTTTGTTTTTCATAAATGTACCTTTAAAGTTTTCTTGCAATGATATATATTGCAGAGACTTTGATTATATGGTGATACTGAACTGAGATCAGACCCATATAAATATCTGGCTTGCTAGGCTGAGTTTGAAGACTTTACCGGTCTGAAAAATTCACGCTTGCAATCTGATAGAAACGTTTTGCATAAACACTTGAGAGTCAGTGTTTAGATCTAGTTTCTATACTCTATCCCTCACTGAGGAGAGCAAACCAGCTTAAAATCAGCTGATCTGGGGCTGAGCAAATGAAAGAGGTAGTTAATTCTGACTCTTTTTTCGTTTATGTAAACAAATTTTACACTTGTTCGGTGGTTTTGGTAAAGCGCCATCTTTTGAACATATATATATATATATGCCTTATAATTAAATCCAGAAATTCCTAATATATGTAAATTTCAGTCTGAATTAATTAACTAAAAGTTGTTAATAAAATTTGAAAAATATATGTTCTTACAAGATTGCTAAGCCAATGTGAAGTGAGCATTTGCGTAATAATAGTTTATTAACAATGTTTGGTTATTAGTGAAAATAATTTCTTATAATTTTGGAAAAAAGTTGTATTTAATTATATTACACATATTTGAATTAAACTTTTTTCATGTACCTTGGCATTAAAGTGAGTAAGAAATGAATTCTCCATTAAGTATAAGAGTACCAAACTCCCCATATAGTAGTGCCACCAAGAGTGCAAGGCTATGCAATCAATGGATGCAGGAAAGTTTATGCATAAAATTTCTATCTAGTGCCTACTCATCCAACATCACCAGACTAGTTTCTAGGTTGTGGCTTTCATCAGTGAAGAGCCTTAATGCTCCCAAATTCAAGACTCCTCACTAAGGAAAGTCAAAAGCTATAAACTAGTTTGGGAATGTTGGATGAATAGGCACTAGATAGGAATTTTATGCACAAACCCCCTGCATTCATTGATTACAAAGGCTTGCACTTGGTAGCAACTACTGTATGGAGAGTTTGATACTCCTATTAATGGATACATAGGCAGATAAAATGGTTCTCATATGACATTTTGATGGTTTTATGTTAAATAAATAATGCTGTGGTTGCAATGGATTTCATCCTTGTTTAAAAATATGTTAGATCTGCTAATCCCTATATGCATTTGAGGCAACCAATGCTAATAAAGGGTGCTGAAATTTTATTAACCGCATTTGGTTAATTAATCAATAGTAAAGATTACTTAATAATGTGTAATTTATTTGTGTTTTTTTAATAGTTATATTAGCAATTTTGCTAAAGCACTTTCTAAATTCTAAACTAGTAATTTAAGAACTTCAAAGTATGCTGTTAGAGTATCTGCCAAGCATATAATCTGAAGTTTGAACTTATGTAAGGTAAAAAAAAAAAAATTGTGAAGAGGCTTAGACCTTTCAGGCAGTCAGCTTATAACTAACTTAACTATCCATTCAATTATTGATTGACAAAGAAATATTTATCTATTTTTTAGAAATGATCAAATTATTGAAATAAAATCTTAAATTCTCTTCATATTTCAGTTACCTACAATTGTAAGATATTTTTCTCTGCTGTAATGGTTATTTAAAAGTTATTTTAATTTATATCTTACCTGTAATTAATAATAAAATTAGATTAAGAGGGAGGAGGGGATAAATAGATTTAAAAGTATTAATTTATTTTAGTCTTAAATTATTATACTACTTTTTAATTTCCGATTTTTTTTTCTTCACTATTGATAACAATGTAATATTAAATACGCTTAACGTATATAGTTGAATTTAATTTCACTATATACGTTAAGCGTATTTAATATTATACTACTTTTTGTAAAAACAATTTCTACTAAAAGTTTAAATCAATTGCATAAAACTAGAAAAATAATAAATAATAATAATTGTTAAAAACAAATACATAACTTTTAAAAATATAAATATGAAGCCTAAATTAACAAATATATTTTTTGTAGAATGAAGACACTTGGAGACAACAATTAAAACTTATTAGAATAATTTTAAATATATTAAATTTAAGCGTAAACAGATAATATATAATAACGTGAAAGCTAAAAGACCTTCAAACAGATACGCTTTAAAAATGCTTAAGTGACAGCCAATCAGATGGAATAATGGCATCACATGGGACTCTAAATTCTAAAGCACAAGCCAGAACTATTAGAAAAAGATGGGACCCCATCTTAATCTATGCCTCAATTATATTTAAATAAGCCAGACTAAAGCATTTTGAACTAAGAGTGTGAAGCTTAAATACCTTCACATTTAATCCACTAAATAATTGAGGCATAGATTAAGATGGGGTCCCATCTATTTCTAATAGTTCTGGCTTGTGTTTTAGAATTTAGAGTCCCATGTGATGCCATTATTCCATCTGATTGGCTGTCACTTAAGCATTTTTAAAGCGTATCTGTTTGAAGGTGTTTAGCTTTCACGTTATTAGAATAATTTTAGAAAAGTATAAAATTAAAAGTGTTTTAGTTTAATTATTAAAGCATTTCTTGGATTTAATATTTTATAAAAAATGAAAAAAAGAAAAAATAATACTGACTTAATATAATATTATTAGTCATTTATTTCAATCCAATTTATGAGAGGAAAAAATGCAAAAATTGTTTTAGAAGCAAATTTATTGATGTCTTTAATTACAAGGTGATGCATAATAGGCTATTTCTTTAAGGTTGTTCACTGTAAATGTGTTATTATGGATAGTATGCACATAATAAAAATTATATTGACATAAAAAAGAAACTAATTTTTTATCTTTAGAAAAACAAATGCAGTGAATCAGATCTGAAAATATTTCAGACTTTTTTATGACTTAATTACAGAATATTTTAGATTATTTATTTATAAATTGATTTTTAAAAGTGTATTATTTATTTATATAATAAAAGTCTTTAACTTATATAAAATGGATCAATTCACATAATGTATAAAAATCAAAAAGGTATGTTTAATAATAAATACACAATATAGGTACATATGCAAAATTAAATAGTATATGTAATAACAAATACTGTATCTACTATATACAATATTGTTTCAAAAATAATAATAATAATAAACATTAATTTTGACAAATTCTTTTTAAAATGCTTTTATTTAAAAATTTGACTACTATATGAACAAACTCAGGTTGCACTTTAATAGATTCTTATATTGTTTTACAATATCTGCCTCACTCTATAGGTTTCTATAACTTTTTTTTAGGTCAATAACGTTTATACTTATAAGTACTAGCAATCATGTGAAGAGTTAATTTAAGTAAGAGATTACTTATAACAGTCAGGGAAGTATTTGATCTTACTGTATCTGTCATACAGGACACTGCCAGGTCATTTTAACCTGGAAAATTTATATAGTAGTCAGATATGTACTGCTAAGATCCAAATTTCATTAAATATATTTTATTATGACCATTAGTCCATGCCACTAGTTCGAGGAGATGCAGAGATTTGTAATAAAACTTCTTAAAAATATATTTTTAATATTAAAAAATAAAACAAGCCACTGCCAGTAATAACACACAAAAAACATTTATTAACACTCATATATAAATATTTAAAATTGAGGAATAAATTTAGACTTTACTATTAATTTTAAATTAAAATTATTATTTTAGACAGTCCGCACAGATGGACATTTTAATAACATTTTTACTTTAGAATGTTGAGTATAGATAGCCTATATAGATTACTCAGTTAAAAACTTTTCAACACCAATCATTCAATCTCAGACTAAAAGTTTGCAGCCAACCCAACACCTGCTTCCAGATATACAGATGCAACCAATGCAATATGAAGATGATAACATAAAAACACACTGTCATCTGAGCGTGATATTATTTGAAGGGCATGATCCTCATCCAGTACAGGAATGTGCATCTGTCTGGTGAGGTAATCATGTATATAAAATATTTAAAGAGAAACGCTGCATATGGGGGAGAGCAGTCTAGCTGTTGACTTATAGTTCCTATCCATAGAGCTAAAGGAAGTCAGTGTCACAGGAAACACATCTGCGTACATTGCAATGCAATGACTACACCTTTAGGTCATGCATTCAGTTGAGCTTTACCCTGTATGCTAACATGCTTCACATTTAAATTAATATAAACACCAATATATCTATCTACTAGCATTGACCTAACTACAAGATAAATAGTCTGAAATTTAACCCTTTTAAAGTAAATATAAATGATTTTAATTATAAAGTTATTGATGGAATTGTTGAGGGAAATTTACAATAAAGTAAACCCAATGGCACTCATCATAAGGTGCCACATTGACAACAACTTAAAAGATATACCAGTAAATACATTTAGACTTTCAACATGAGGTATCATATTTACCGACATATACATATATTTTCACGTATAAAAATATTAAAACATAATCAACATAATGAATCTAGGCAGCCATCTACACCCAACTTAAATTTAAACCATTTCTAATAATTTAGTTATTAAACAAAACATAAAATAAATTATAACTTAAATGCAAAAATAGAAGTGATTAGCAAAGATTATACAAAAAAAATGACTAGTTTGAATTTACGTTCAGTCAGATAAGAAATTTTCTTAGAGATTTATGTATTTGAAAAAGTTCTTTAGATAATCAGATTGAGAGTTCATTTAAAAATTGTGTTTAGTAGGCACATTAAAAAAACTTGTTTGAGAGATCTAAAAACTCATATTTATAAAAGTATGTTTGATGCTGGTGATTTCTTAGACTTTGTCTGTTTTATGAATTCCTTCATTGATTATATTATTTGCCAAAGTTTCTTGGAGATGTAACTGTTGCAATCCATTCATTCTATCAGGAGTTTGTCTCAGCTGGTGCAGATAAAGAAAAAGAAATATATTGCATGACCCTTACATCAGGGAGTTCACAATATATTTAGCTATAAGATGTTTTAACTACGAAGTATTGTTCTATGAATAGTCAATTCTCTTTTATTTTAGTTTTAAAATAATGTAATGGAATATGTATACCATTACATTATATTCATTTATAAATAAGTAAATAAATAATTTATCTATTTATTCACTTATAAATAAAAATATTTTTCTATTATTTAAATATATTTTTATAGCATAGGATTCCAAATTTATTTATTTCAATTAATCTTTTATTATATTATATCTTTTAATTAAACTATCTACTTCCAGAAGAAAAAAAAAGCTTTTCCCAACCAATATTTACTTGTGGAATTTTTGATATTGTTTTATGCATGCAAGATCAAATAAATCAGTTTTTGTTTATTTATAAAAATCATAAATAAATAAAACAGTGTTTAATTATTGGATTAAGCTTTAATCGAGTTAAGTTTATGAGTATTTTTTTTTCAAAGGTACAGAAGTGGTAGAATGTTTTTATAACAAAAATAAGCATTTTTATGACATTGGATAGTAAATGCATATTAATAATATGATTTTATATTTATGTGTATATATTAACTTAAATGGACTTTCAGGAAAAGTTTATTCAATTATCCTCAACAGATAAACAAATACTTAGACAATTTTTTAAGCCAAATATTTAGTTACAAATGTTTTATTTTTTAATATAGGGTTATTAGTAAAATAAAATTTAAAAATTATTATCCACTTAATTGTTTTTAACCTTTCATTAAAAGTTTGCTAAAGAAAACAGTTTAAAAAATGTTTATAATTAGTCTACTGCAAAAAAATATTTTCCAAATACAAAGCTAAGTAGTTAGAAATTTTTGACTAAATTGACAAAAACTTAAATTTGAAATGATGATGTGATATTAAAATTTTTTTTGTTTTGTTTTAAAAAAAGAAAAACAAACATGGTAAGTTTATAAATTTTAATTTTATAAATAGATCACAATTTTATAAAACTGTAAGTATAATTTAATGTTTTATATGACAATAATTTATGCTGCTATATAAAGTATTGCATAAATTTAAAGCAAATTAAAATAATTTGTATTTTATCTATAATTTTTTATATTTGCTTTAATAAAAATAATTTAATATTACGTAAAGAGTTTTTTTTTTTTTTAAAATAAAAAATACATTTTTATATTTATTAAAATATAAATTGACAGGTGATATATGATTAACATTTGATTTTTTTAAACAAATGAGAGAGGGGGATCTGAACTTACCCATTTGAAATAATATTTGATTTTTTTCATTAACAAGAGGTTTTTGTATTAATTAAGAATAAATTTATGTTAAAAGATAATAAATCTAATCAAAGTATTAAATATATCAACTGCTATAAGTTTTTAACTTATTTAATGTGTATATCAACTTGTTTGCTTAATATATATATATATATATATATATATATATATATATATATATAAGCAAACATATATATATACACGATATATATATATCTTTGTAACCTAGTGTTATTGACACTTGGTTTACTTGGCATTATTTCTGCAGGAAAACAATGCTATTCTTTAAAGAAATAAAAAAATAAAATAACAATAGTAATAATTGATTAATAAAGTATGCTATTCACTCACTTTGGCATGTTTTGGGTGAATAACTCAATGTCATTTTGAAAGAGAGAACATGAATAATTTAATTGAGATATTAATAATTAGAGAAAATTAATATGGTATAAAAGCTAAACAGTAATTGATTTTGGATGGGTAGAGGGGAGAGTGGATGAGTGTCTTATCATAAAGCACAATAACTTCTGGTAATTTCTTTTTGTAAAAAAAAAAAAAAAAATTAAAAAAAAAAAAAAGAAAAAAATAATGTTTAAAGAATTATACATCACTGATTGTTAATTTAATGTATTTATTATTATTTTTTTTATATTGTCAAATTACTTTGTAATCTAGGTAAATAATACTAAAACTATATGATTGTAATAGGTTTTTCCTTTCTTTTGTTTATGTTATAATCAAATGATTATTTTTCTGGAAGAGGTCGCTAAAGTAAAAAAAAAAAAAAAACAACAACAAAACGAAACAACCAATTTGATAAGATCATTTTTTTGAAAAATATAGTCTGCTTTTAGTTTTCAAGGAAGGAACAGTGCTGAAATTTGGTAACTCAATTTTTTCATTTTATTTTGCAGAAATAAATGTAATCAAAGTAAAATTTTAATAATATAATGTGTGGCTAAATTTTTTTGATAAGATATCCTGATTTTCTTTGCCATCTACCTATTTAAAGACCTTTTATACTTAAAAGTTTATTGTCTCACGCTAAAGTTCAAAAATGACAGAATTAACTAAGGGAATCACGAAAAGTGTTATTATGTCTAAATTAAGGAAGATAAATGATTTCCAAGTGAGAAATAATTATTTATTAACTTTATGTCATTTATTGATATTTTCTTGGTATAGAAAGAAAAAAAAATAATAATTGAAAGAAATATTTTGAAACCAAGGAAAATCAACTAGAAACATTTTTGCGCTCTTTCTCAATATTGTCTGCCTTTACAAGTAATGTAGTTACATATGTTAAAATATGTTTTATTCACCAAGAATTGTCTGGAAATAATAATAATGATAAATAAGATTAAATTACGCACCTGTATATATTATTTTTTTTTTAAAAAAAAAATATATAAACTTTCTCAGAGTAAATATAGGAAAAGTTATATAGGGGAATTCTTACGGAGAAGTTACCGTTAAAAAAATTTATAATTCCTAAAGTATGAACAAAACCAAATATCTTAGTGACTTAATGATAAAAATAAATGATATATTATATTACACATCAGTTGGAGTTATTAAAACTTCCTATACATGTAAATCAGCTGCAGTTATTATCATAATAATCTCTCGGAAAATTGCGCATTTTCGTCCATAAGTAAGCTAGCTAATAAGTATACGTATCGTCAATAAATAAAAAAAATATTGTGTATGTTTATCATCTATAGTCAAATATTCGTCTATGTTAGAAGTCTATTCTTTTTTCTTGGATCCCAAAATTGTAGTAGTTTAATTCAAGTAAGAATTAATCTTCAATTCTGCTATATTTTTCTTTACCTAATTTATTAAACGCACAAAATAAGAAAAAACTTTTATTTAAAGGAAATAATACCATGCGTTTATTGTTTTTAAACTTGCTTCATGAAATACGACTGGATAAAGCTCTTCACCTGGACCAATTGCTCAACAGAAAAACATTTTCTAATGAGAGAGTATGCACTTGTTAATTAATGATTGTTTAAAACTAAGTTATAAATGATATGTATTTTTTGTTATATCACATAGGTTAAAGTCTGTATGGTCAAGTGATATTTAATAGCCTTGTAATGACAAAGGTGTGTTTTAATATAATTATTATAGGTTAAGTTGATATTTAACACGAAAAAAAAAAAATCTATAAAATATGTTTTAATTATTACATACAATTGTAGGTAGAAATTTTGTATGTTAGATACGTAAAAGAAAAATATTTAGATATTTAAGGGGTAAAATAAATATTGAAAATTATCAGAAGTAACTAAAAAAAAAAAAAAATGCTATAACAAAATATTTCTTGTTAAAGTTTTGAAACGAATTTATACTGTATTAATTGAGGAATTTATTCCTAATTATTCTTAAATAACACATCCACTTTATTTAGTTTAAGATAGTATGCTACCAACAATTTTGAATGTTCCTTTATTAAAATTAAAAAAAATTTTTTTTATCCTTTTATTCTACGATGTCCATTGATTTCAGATGTTGATCAAAGTATACCCGGTAACATAAGTTTATTATAATCAGTGTATTTACTTATCCTGCCCAGATATAGCATTGGTATATGCTTAATATTCGCATAGGTAATAATTATAATGTATTTATTTTGTGGGATGAAAAATGATCTCCCCAAAAGCTTTGTTTTCCATGAGAGGAAGATTTTAAATATAATGTTCGGGTATGTTTATAGCCCAAGTGATCGATTCTCATAGATAGGACGATCAAGAATTTATCTAGCATTTAGTATGCTTCATTCGTTTAAATCCCAGGAGAGGATTGTATTTGGTGTGTGTTCGTTGTATGCCCAAGTAAGAGGCAAGAAACCACCAAAATATTTTAATGTAGTAGATTACTTTACAGACCTTCGTGGTTATTCCATATTCCTCATGTGAAAATAAAGATAGCTCCACCATGGAAGGTGTTGATTATTGTGATTAATTTTGAAAGTTCGGGCAAGATAAAGGTTATATTGGAGGTGTTAGTTCCTCAAGATCCACTTTAGTATAAATAGTGCATTGTGCTGCTAAATATTGCTAGTATTTGACAAGTAAATCAATGGAGAAAGTAATTAAAATTGCGTAGTTTTAAAACGCTTATTTACTGAAGGAATATTCAAATGCAATATTTAATTCTGGTTAGTAATTAAATAATACTCATATTTAAAATTATACGTATGAATAAAATTTGTATCATAACTTAAGTTAGCATTAAGTTAAATGTAAGATGGTAAGTGTAACTTCTGATAACTGGCCTATAATTAGAATAGGTTATCCCATTAAAGACCATAAATAAAGTAAATGTATTAGAAATAAATTTAATATTTTGCGTATTGCATATGATGGGATTAATCATTTAAAAAAAAAAAACAAAAAAAAAAAATAGTTAGTCAATTATTTTTGAATAAAAGCTTCTACAAGGTTACCAAAATGTAATAAACAATGTATTGGTAATGAAATGTACTTTTAGTTAATCAATCCATATGATTGCATACAGGAGAAGTAGTAACCTCTAGTCCATAACCAAAAGAGTATACAGATTAATGTCAGTTATATTTTATATTTTTGTATTACTATGGGATTATTGAATAAATGTTCATATATTTTTTTTTTTGTGATAATAATAAATTATAGTCTTGTTAAAATTTGTTGTAGATTCATTTTTTTTTTTGTTTTTATATGCTAAATATAAGTGTTTGCACAATATTTGCAAAACCTTTTCTTGAGTCCGAAATCATTCCAAATTCTTAAAAACTTAATATACCAGATAAATAAAGTTAAGCAGATCGGAATATGTCATTATATTTTAGTTTAATGATAATTATTTATGGAGTTGAAAACGTAAGACTAAACATTCACCTTTGTGTAAAAAAAAAAAAAAATGAATTTATTCCCAAACCATTAACTTTGGTTGCACATTATTCCATTCCCATTTAGTTAAATTGTCTAAGTAATAAATCTTAGTTATATTATTGTGTTGTCATGGATGATGGAAGGACACAAAAAGCACCCTTGTCTTTTTATTATTCTGACTGAGATTCTAAAAAAAAAAAAAAAAAGGCTGTGTTATTCAAAATTATATGTCATTATTGAATAGAATTATCATCTCTTTAAATAATATAGCAGTGGATATGAGAGATGAAGACACATTGAATTTAAGTAAAATAAATGTTTCCTATAGCCGACCAGAATGCCAGTCATATGCGACAACACAATACTGCCGAGCATTTCCTTACATGAAACAAAGAACCCTGAGATTAATATTATTATAATTATTCTTTAAATTAATAAGTGATCAATTATTGTTGTTATTACAATCGTGGCATGGCTTAAGAGAATTGAATGTACAATTGTATTATATGAAAGGTATTTTAGATCATATTGGAAAATTAATGGATATGTTGCTTTATTTTGGTTGCCTTAACAACAACCTGAAAAATTAGTGTCATGTGTGAAAAGTGCAAATAAAATAACAACAAGTGCAAATAAATAAACTAATTAATTATTGGTTAGAATATATATATATATGAAAAACAAAAACAAGTTACTCACGTAACCTGCTATATATAGTTAATATGTTATTGTTTATAAATACAAATTAAAAATTCAATTAAATAGTAGATGTGCATATACAGAGGCAATATATAGCAATTATTTAAAAATTATAATAAGTCTTGCTATCTTTAAATCATATTAACTTTTATTAAAATTACTAGTTATTTGACCTCAATTATTTCTAAATTAATATTATGGACTTTTTCAGAAACTAATTAAATTTGCATAATTTATTCTTATAATTGCAGTCCAATTTAAAGAGAATATCCATCATGCAAATTTTTCTATAAGTAATTAAAAAAAGTAGTAAAAAAAAATTGAAATTGAAATATATTACCATAATTAATTTTACTTTAAGTAAATGGTCAAGGATTAGCCTAAAGATCTAGCTACATATCTTTTATTTATTCAATCAGTGCTTTACAAATTAGAATAACAATCTTGCAAAAGGACATATAGAGATTTTAAAGAATAACAAACATTTAAAAAACTTTAAAATGTTAGTATAAAAGTGATGTTTAGCAGCAATAGGTAAATTTTGGAAATGATAGCAACAACCAGTTTTCCAATGATATTTTTTATTATTGACCTTCATTAGTGATTTATCTAGAAAACATTTTAATGGCTTGAAAGTTTAATATTCTAAGGTTTGAACTTAAACCAAACAGATTCATTTAAGACCTTGACTAGGTATGATCTTCCTTGACTTTTTGTCAAAAGAATAGAATACACCAAAATAAAGCATCACATGACTCTTTTAGTTTGTATTTTATAATAAGTGCACATAATTTCACATTATTCTATTCTAGAAATATTTATGTAATCATGAGTAATCAATAAATACCAGATGGCAGTGCCAGTTGGAAGAATCATGAAGTAATAAAAAAATGAGAGTTAGTAAAAGTGTAAAAGAGAGGAAAAAAGCATGCAGAGAATATAAGTGTGCTATTAAGAATAAAGAAAGTGAAAATGATATTAATGCTAAATGGGGAAAGTACTTAGAAAAGGAGAAGGTAGCTAAAATGGATAATTATAGAGAGAGGATGAAGTTAAATAATAAATTGTTGGAGGATATTAATAAAAGTGGAAGAGATGGGAGTAAAAAATTTTGGAATTACATTAAAAGGAGAAATGTAGAGGAAAGAGAGATAGTATTAACAGATGATAAGGGAATAGAATGTAGCTCTAGAGGCGAGCTAGAAAAAATCTTAAATAGATATGTAATGGATATAGAAAAGATGTTAGATGTGAAGGAATTAGTGATAGAAAACATGAAAGCAGTTAGTAGTGGGAATATTAGGTTCACAAAAATGAATTGAATGAGGCAGAAAAGAGATTGAAAAGTGGAAAGGCGAGAGGTTTAGATGGATGGGCAGCAGAGATGGTAATGAATTTAGGGCATAGAGCAAAAGCAAAGTTATTATCATGTTTTAATAAAATGGCGCAGAAGAAAGTTTTTCTGGGTAGTTGGAGTAATACAAGAATAAGATTATTATTTAAAGGAAAGGGTAAGGATCATAGAAAGTTAAGTAATTATAGACCGATAGCAGTAACATCAGTTTTATATAAAGTTTTCGCATATATGGTAGCTGGAAGAGTTGTAAAATGGATGGAAGAGAATAATGTAGTGGGGGAAATGCAAGGAGGTTTTAGGTCAGATAGGCGTATAGGAGATAGTTTGTTTGTAGTTACACAACTTATGGAGATGAGTAGGAATTCAGGTAGATTGTTATATATGAGTTTTATAGATATAGAGAAAGCATATGGTAGAGTAAATAGAAATAGATTATGGGTAAGATTAGCCAATTTGGGAATGGATGAAGCTTTAGTAAATATTATTAAGAAATTATATGAAAATAATTATTATACTTACCAATTAGGGGATATAGAATCAGTTAAAGTTAAAAATGGAGTGGGATTAAGGCAAGGATGCCCTATGTCACCGATTTTGTTTTTGTTGTTTTTGAGTGAAATGGAGAAAGCAATAGAAAGACTAGGAAGAGGGGTAAATATACCATTAATAGGTGGCAAAGGAGTATATACTTTGTCGGGTCTTTTTTTTGCAGATGATATCTTTTTTTATGTGGAGAAAGAAGATAAGATGTGGATATTATGTTGAGGACATGTGTAAGGGTGGGTAAAGAGATGGGGATTAAATTTAGTGAAGAAAAATCAAATATAATGATGGTTAATACTGGGGAACGAGAGGATGTAGTTTTTTATTTGGGGATATAAAGTTAAGTGTGGTAGATAGATATAGGTATTTGGGAATCATCTTATGTAATCAGGAAAATTGCTTGGTTGAATGGGAGAAAAAATTGTTAAATGAAGCAAAGAAAAGAAAAGGTTTGGTAAAGAAACTAACAGTATTTTCATATAATAAATATGATGTAGCTAGAATTGTATGGAAGGGAGTTGCAGTATCAGGGTTAACATATGGTAATGATGCATTATGTGTTAGTAAAAGGATTTTAGATTATTTAGAGAAAGTACAAAGGGAAGTAGGAAGACATGCATTAGATGCAGAGATGTGGACAGCAAAGGAGGGAATTCAAGGAGAAATGGGATGGTCAAGTTTCTATATGAGAGATGCAAAAAGTAAAATGAAAATGTTTGGTAGGTTGCAGTTTATGGATAGTAAAAGAATAGCCAAAATAGTGTTTAATTGGGTTATGAGTAAAGGGAAGGTAACAAGATGGGTGAGAAAGGTAATGCGGTATGCAAAAGATTTGGATAAAGAATTTATATCGGTATACTTGTATAAAAGGTGGGATGAAGGAATGGGATAAAAGAATAGAAGCATTAACAAAAAATAGGGAGTTGGAGAGATGAAGAAGTAGTATGGAGGGTAAGAAGAGTTTAAATATGTATAGAAGTAAACGGAATATTGGAAGCGAGTTAATTTATGATAATAGTAAGGAAAGTAGTTTATTGCTTAAGGCTCGAATGGAATTTTTAGCAACAAGAAAATATACATGTAAATGGAAAACTATGGTCGATTTAGCATGCAAATTGTGTAAGTAACGTATAGAAAATATTAGGCATCTGTTGATTGAATGTAAATGCTTGAAAGCAGAAAGGGTACAGATAATGAAGTTATGGGAGAATAGGTATGAACAAAGTGACAATACAGAAGTGAGTTATTAGTTTTTATGCTGGGTTTGTGAAAAGATAAGGGGGATTTAGATTTAAAGGCCATAGAGGTGACAAACATTATGTTGTGGAAATGGGATGGGGCAGAATATGGGAAGACTTAGAGTGGGGAATGGAAAATAAAGTGGCTAACAGGTTTATCTGGGCATAGTTGCTGAGATATTCTTGACTTTGTTTAAGGAGAAGCCAAATATATCACTTCACCTCACATCATGAATAATTATGTCCATCCAGAAGTCTCCTTTACTTCTATTACACCATTCAAACTAAAAATAAGGCATGTGATTTGCTTTAGTTTAGTTATGGTGATAGTTGTTAATAATATTTACAGAAAATATCAAACTTTCTCATGACCATCAGCTCTCCATGCCACTTCATGTTGCTGACCCACGTGATCATACACATGTTGAAAAAATAATCACCAATATATGTATTTCATGCTAAACCAGAAATCAGCAGTTGGTCAGATTACTCTCCACCATATTGTGCAGGTCAAAATTGTGTATTCGTTCAACAAGACCAATAATCCAAGCCAAAGTACCTTGAATCCAACCATGCACAAGATACAGATGTCAGGGCAAAGGTGAATCCTAACCTATTTGCTTGAACTATTGCCTCTCTGATTAATGGATAATGTTTGTGATGACATGAGCAGTGCTTGATTTTATTCTGTCCCAGCTGGAGGTCATGGTTCACAAAGAGACTCAAAATAATAATGGGGTTATATAAGAAATTAATGATTTAGTGAATTGCAGAATGGTACAGCTGTGATTGGATATTGATTACTAATGGTTTGAACCATAATAATTGTAATTCTTTCTGGCAACATTACAAAGAAGTGAATTTAAATCAAAGAAATATTATAAATAAATAGAGTAATTAACCTTAGAGATTTGGAGGGATGATAAACTAAGCTAATTTAAAATAATAATATTATAGGAATTTATTAAGGAATTGGTTATTGTTATACAAAATAATTTGAGTTATGTTTATACAACTAGGTTATTATATTTCCTGAATTTGTTTTGATGTGGCTTTGATAACAATGTAAAAATTTGTTAATTGGTTTGCCAAGAACCAATCAGCAATAAAATATTATTAGCCCTCATTAAAAGATTACAAATAAATCTATTTTATATATAAATATAGATAGATAACAAGATATGAAAGATATGCATTTATAACACTATTACATTTAAATCAGTTGTCTCTACTGAGTGTGGAAAGCAAGATAGTTCATTTTAAATCAATTAGATAATCATATTTAACTAATTAATGGGGTTGGTTTGTGAAGGATGTGCCATCATGGCAGAGAGCTTTTCAGGTTTGTATATATATATATATATATATATAGATAGATAGATAGATAGATAGATAGATAGATAGATAGATAGATAGATAGATAGATAACAAGATATGAAAGATATGCATTTATAACACTATTACATTTAAATCAGTTGTCTCTACTGAGTGTGGAAAGCAAGATAGTTCATTTTAAATCAATTAGATAATCATATTTAACTAATTAATGGGGTTGGTTTGTGAAGGATGTGCCATCATGGCAGAGAACTTTTCAGGTTTGTATATATATATATATATATATATATATATATATATATATATATAATGATAAAAGCAGTATGATATAGATTACAACAAAAGTATAAATGAGGTCTGTTACGAACCTCTGGGTAGCTTTGCTAAAGGAAATTCCTAGGAAATACAACTAGATGATGAGAAATGCTGGCCCTCCAGCCAAAACATGTCTCTAAATAATCATAATAATAGATATGATGTGCCAGACTTCCCATACACATCTTAATGGCAATGCCTGGAAAAGAATCCCTAGTAGGAAAATATATCTACTATTAAGGGAGAGTTAAGGATTGGACTGGTCTTATTTAAACTTCCGTAGGTCCTGAGAGGTATGTAGCAAAGCAAGAATAACAATAATAAAGAAATGGTTGTAACTATAAATACATAATGCCTCAGACATATATAGATAGATAGTATATCACTAACGAAAATAATATCTTAAATCCTGATTAAAGTAATTGACTCCCTGACATAATAAAAAGTCCCCAGAAACCTTAAGCCATTAATGAATGAATCATAAAACATAATATAAAAGGGAATGCAAGAATTAAAATTTAAAATATAAATTGTTTTCCACACTTTCCAAATATTTCATTTATTAGTAAGTTATTAAATAGTTAATCATTGAAGATTACAAAATAAATCAGTCTTTTAACTAACATAAACAAACTGAGCATTAAATATCAAACTCACTTCTGGTGAAGTTTGACAATATGCAGCCTAATAAATTATACATCGCATATTTACTATTTTTCTGACAAATAAAATATATATGTATGAAGCATATACTGATAAAATGCTATGATAAATGTGCTTTCAATGATTTTCTTTCAAGACATTTGTTTTACAGAAATCGTGATAGATTTTACTTAACTGATTTAATAAAATTCATTATCCTTTCAGAAATAATTATGAGGGCACATTTAAGTTGGAGATAATAATAACACATCTAATTTTTTAAAATAATTTCGATCATTTAAAATAAATTTATAATATAAAAGGTACAAAACTAAATGAGCTTTCTCTATTAATTTAAAGAAAATAAGTCTCCTGTAATGATTTTAAATGGAAAAAATAAGAGGGATGGTTTAACTTTAGTTGCTCATTGAGTTCTGTACTTGGCAATTTCAGTTAAGTTAATATTATAAATCAGCAAAAAAATAAGATAAATTTGCCGCATCAAAATAAGGTGAGATTTTTATAAAAACTGATTTTTTTAAATTTAAGAAAAATTTTAAAAGATGTATTTTAAAATTAAGTTGTATAAACATTAAAGATATATATAATATAAATTAATATTGATTTAGAAAACAAGTAAATAGAATCAGTGGCTTGCGGCAAATTGGACATTACCTCAGAATCAATCAGTAGACATTCCATGGCTTGAAGCAGGCAATTACACAGTCAGATCATTTAGCAGGCTTCCTTGACACCATACAGTCTCTGGCTAGGTATTGAGAGCACTGGAAAGGCATTGATGAGTTGGTGGAAACAGAGCTCTGGAAAGCAATAGCTTATCTTTTCACCCCATCATTTCTTTAGTCATGATGCACTGTAAATATAAACTACTCTCTTCAGTAAACTGTTCTTCAAATAATAATCACTTTTTATCAAAAATTTCCACTATTTGTGTGATCTGGCTTTATCTATAGGATTCAATCTACAGTGACAACTCCCAATTGCAATTGCTCTAAGCGGTTCTCTGAGGTTGGTATCTGCTTGAGAGGGAAATCTATAATCCTGCATTCAACATGCCCCAAGGGTTCATTTGCTAATTAAAAGAAAACAGCAACAAGCCTGATTAAGTTTATCAGTCATTGTATTAACAAAGCCTATTTAATTAAGGTTTAGATTAACAAAAATGTAAATTTTATTCAGAAAAATTTTAGGAATATGGTACAATGACTTTCAAATTTAATATATGATATAAAACTTAAGTAGATATTTACAAAATATTTCTTACAAATATTAGATTGTTTACATAATTGATCCTTTAATGTACATTTATCAAAAGATAAATATAAAATGTTACCAACTGATTTATTGAAAAATAAACTTTAATAAAAGAATTTAAAATATTTGTAACATTTTATAGATATCTAGGATTCACTTATTTACTCTTGCCAATTTAATAAAATAAACACAATATACATTTCTACAAATATTATAAAATAAATAAACTATAATAAAAAAGGTTAGTTTTAATTATAAATTAGATAAAGATTATAATATTGATTACAAATATTGATTATAATGAAAGATTATAATATTGATTACAAATATTGATGGGTGTCAGTTAATATAAAAGGTTGGGTTCAAACTCATACTAGTGCTGATGATATTGGCACTAGGTGAAGCAGAAATATGTACGATATTCCCAGCTTCAATATATACAATCAGTGCTCAGCTTTATATTAAGGTAGCCAATCTTCATACTTTAATTGCTTTATACTTTTATAACCCACATCTCTTCAGCCATCCATTTCATTAAAAATCTGATGATGAAATATTCAAAACCCACATGGACTTTGAATGTACCATGAAGTAATTTGAAGCCATTAAAGTGGGCTTGAAAGTTCCATTATCAGATTTTTAATGAAATGGATGGATGAAGAGTTGTGGGTTGGAGTAGTTTGAAGCCATTAAAGTATGAAGATTGGCTATCTTAATATAAAGCTGAGCACTGATTGTATATATGTGTGGACATAGTAATCTGGACCAACTGATGATTGCTGGTTTATCATGAAATATGTATATTGGTGATTATTTATCTTTTCAACATGTGTATGATCAGGTGGGTCAGCAATATGAGATGCCATGGAGAGCTGAGGGTCATGTGAAAGTCTGAGTTCATGTGCAGGTGAGTGTAAGCATGTACAGTGTATTAATTTACAGAAAATATCAAAATAAAAAAAGGGTTTGAGAAGCATATTTAAATATAGACATATTAATCATAATATAATTATCATGCAATAACTATATTCTTTAAAAAGATATAAATACTATTACTAATATTAAATTTAAAATTAAATATTTTTTTTGCTGAAGCAAAACTATTATTTTATATAGAATAATATCTGGAAAATGTAATTACATAATAAATATGGATTTAAGATATATATTTTTTGGTTTTGAAAAGAACAAAAGTAGTTGGTTGATTTTTTATTTATTGATATTTTTGAGAATTATATTAAAATAAAGTTTGATCAAATAATTAAATTAATAGATTAAAAAATCTCGAAGTCTTTTTTCCTAGTAATGGAATATAAATTTCTAGAAAATCACAGCTTTATATAGTTTTAATATGTCATTCAAATTTTCGTGGTTTGTGAATTATTGCCACATTTTATTTAATAACAGTTCAAATTCATTTAACAGTGTATCTAAACTGTATGTAATGGAAATAATAATTTTAAAAGTTCAACATTTATTTAATAAGGACCAAATGTCATTTAATATAGCATTACTATTTGTTGTACTTAAAATATTAAAGCTTACATGTTTTGTTGGTATTAATCTTTCTGATAAATTGATAAAAAGGGTCTACAAATTTACATAACTATATGGGTAAGTTGATTTGGATTCAAAGCCTAATGGCTTTTGAATTCCAGAACTTATCTTGAGTAATATAAAAGAGTAAAAAAAGCTGTTAGATATATGGTGCTTTACTTCCAAATTTAAATCATGTCACCATTGCTAAAAGCAAATCCAGAAATCGATCTGAAGATATGAAGAATAAAACCTTATTATCTAATGTTTATTAATTACTCAAATTCACAGTAGCTATTTCTTAAAGAGAGTGAAGAGAATTATCCTTAGAAACATGTGTTACGATTAAGCTAAGATAGACATGAAACATTTTATTGATTTTCACTTTAAATATTATTTTTTATAAAATGAAATATATATATAATCAAATAATTACTAAAAATTTTACATTCAATCACTGCTCTAATTTTTTCTACACCACAACATTAAAGAAAAAGACAATACTTTATGAGGCTAATCAAGTGCTGAATAGAAAAGATTCACTTTGCTAAAAATAATTAGATACTCATTTACTAAACACTAATTGAATATCACTTTGGTTCATTATAATCTAGCTATCTAAAAAAAAGATTAAACATTCTTGGATAATATATAAATGTTAACTTCCTTAAATCTGTAGTGATAATAAAAATGACATATACAGATAAATTTCTATTTACAGAAGCTCGACTTATGTTAATCAACACTTATGTAAAAATATCTAAAGTATACAAAATTTACAGAAAATGACGAAAATATTCAAAATATATCTTATCCTTCAAAAATAAACAAATTAACTAAAAAGGGGGAGAAATCTGTCTTTCACTCATTAACATCAGAATAAACTTTATCAATTACAAAATTATTAATTTTATGCATTTCTTACTTACAATATTATTATGTATGTGTTGTTTCAAAATACATATCGTAAAAATATTTTCAATGCAGAACAGAAAAACAATATGAACTTTAATATGTTTCAGCAATAAATGTTATAATTTTTCACTATATGCAAAACATTATGGGATAGATTTATTATGTAAATATACAACTATCTTTATATAGTGATCTGCAAATGCTTGTGTGTTTTAACATTTCTCCTCTTATTGCCTTTATTGTTACAGCAACAATAAAAACAGTAATGAAAATAAATTGTTAATGTAATTATTCCATAAATTGAAACTATTTTGAACAATCTTAATAAATATTAAATAAATATTTAAATGGCCGATACTATGACACATGAAAAAAAAAAAAAGAGAGAGAAAAAAAATATTTAAATGGAATATATAAATGTATTTTTTTTTTCAATCATAATATGTAAATTATTTATGTATGTTTTTAAATAATTTAAGTTTCTTTGAAATACAATAAATATTCTAGTTTTTCAGTAATAAAATTTACTTTAATGTTAATATCAATTTAGAATTACAGTTGAGAAATCATATGTTCTGAAACATATATAAATAAAATAAAGGTTGAAGCTATAGAAAACATGCAAAAAATGAAAAATTAATAATAAACATAGCTGAAATAATGTTAGTGATCTTTCAAAACAATTGTCTGCATCAAAGCATAATTGAGAGATAATTAGCAGAGAATAAAAGTGTTTCCAATTATTAAACAATAAACTAGGGGATGTTATGAAATTAACATAATTGCATGTATAATAGTTGGGTTATTAAATGCTGTTTATGTTCCACATCTCTTTGATTTTACATTTTCTATGATTACTTTTGAGGCAAACAATCTTGGCAGAAGCAGATTTAAAAGCCTGTTCCTCCTGAAATAGCAAATACTTCAGGAAAATTCATACCAACTTAAAATCCAGAATATTTTGGCACACTTATCTATATAACAGAGCTAAAACAAATCAATCTTACAGCTTAGTGGTTGTATAACACACAAACCACCAGTCATGCTTTTACACCTACTTCTTCAAAAATTGTTTGTCTCGAAAGTAATCATAGAAAGTGTAAAATCAAAGAAGCTTAGTGTATAATTAATTCCACACATACAATAAACATACAAGTCAATAGTGTTCCCCCCAACAAACACTAAGTGTTCAATTCTGGAACATAGGTGGCACTTAATAACCCACATGTTATACACGCAATTATACAAGTCTCCTTTTATAATCAGAAACATTACTACTCTCTAATAATTATCTCTCAGTTGTGCTTTGATACAGACGCTCCATGTCAAAAGTTAATTTAGCAGATCATTAAACATTATTTCAGCTGTATATTTATTATTACTTATTCATCTGAAACACACACACATATATATATATATATTCTTTCTAAATATAATTACATAATCTCTGTTATGCTTTCAAGCTAAAGAGTCTGTGGTTTGATCAATTACATGGAACTATTTTGTGCAGTCAGTTAATATATTGTTGGAATATCATTTGACTTTCTGAATAACTAACAATACAATTAAATTTTATCATATTCAATCAACTTGCCATAGACCAAAATTATTTTTTCATACCAAAATTTGCATAATCAATAAATAAAGAGAAAAACAAAGATTTTCAAAATCTATCTTGAAATGAAGCCTCTATTTTTATTCATATTATTATTGAATATGGCTACCAAAAATCTATTTTAATCGTAACTCCATATATAAAATTCCAAAGTGAATCATACTATATATTACATCAGCTGAATTATTCTAGAAACCAATCACTAGCACAACAGGAGACAAACAAAAACTCACTAGTTTTATTCAACCCACCCTTATAATGCATTGTGTAAACATATTTTTATCCAGTAAATAATGTTGCACTATTTATATACAGTTTAGATTATAAAGGGTTTACTAGTCCTATACCATTCAATAACAGATATTTGTTTACATCTAGGAAAATCTTGGAAAATTTTCTTATGAAGGATTTTTCTTGATATATATATATTAAAATATAATGTTTCATATTCAAAACATAATATTTAAAATAATTTATTACTGAGCATATTCAACATAAAAACATATTTTATTAAAATTACTCTCAAGTAGTTGTCAACCATTACATTTGGAGAATTAAAAACAAATGTTTTTAAAATCAATTTTACTCATTGTCCTTCTTGGTCCTTTTATTACTAAATTTTTTTTTAACCAATAATTAATTTATTTAAAAATTTTTTTTTAAAAAAATGAAAGATTTATTACTCAGTACCAAGCAATGATTCTTGGATCTTGGTCACCAAAATCCCTATTCTACTATTGCAGCAAACCAAACAGATTAAACTATTAGCTCAACACACATAAATATATGTTAATTATATTACAATCACTTCTTTTGTTTTATAGTCAGTATATCAACATTCTCCTGATCTAATTAATAATAGCAGATCCATATTTACTTTCAGACTATATAAAAATATGAAAATATTATTAAGATTAACAAGAAGAGATCAGAACAAAGTGCATAAATGAGTAATAATAAGGATATTCTTTCATTATTGAAATAGCTGAGAGGCTAAAATGATTTTCTTAACATGTCACTAGCATAAATGGCAGTAGATGGACATTGAAGTTTTATATTCCAAGAGATTTTAAAGACATAAGATGCGCGATAAAGTTTTTGCTTAAATAATCTGAAGAAAAGAAGCTATTGGATCAAAGAAATTAGATTGAACTTGGAAATAATTTCATTCTAATACATAATGTCAGTGTTTAAAAATAATAGCGTTGATGATGACCCATTTACTAACCACGCTGCTCAAGACTGATTAACTGAAAACAAAAACAAACTTAAGCCCGCTTGTAACTTGGAAAAAAAAATTATAGTTTGCCCAACCGGACTTAAAAACCAGTTTGTGGAAATACCAGATATATCAACAATTACCACACATTTCCCTTTAATAATCGCTTGTTTAAAAATAATACATTTTTTCTTTCAAAATTACTTAAGAATTCTTTTTTTTTTAAATGCAATTTAATGCGTCTTAAGGATTTGCATAATTATCACAGCTGTTAAGATAATTAATTATTTAAACAAAAAGTTTTAAAAATGAGGATTAGATATTTTTTTTCCTTTAATGTTTGTGACCATTTACCATTGTCAACATTTGCCTTTTGATGATAGGTGAAAGAAATACTCACCCCACACCCACCCCGTTTTTAACTTTCTGGTATTGCAAACAATTACGTTATGTGAGGAATTAACTTGAGTTTAAATACCGTAGTTATATATATATTATAAATGATTGCAACAGAAAAAAGGTATAACATACAATTTTTTTCTCCATAAAAATCATATCTTTAGTATACTGTGCTTTATGACAATAGGCAAAAATAAAAGGCTTGCCTTAATTTGATATTTTAAGGAGAAAATATTGTAAACTATATAAAGCTTGTAACATAGTATATGCTATGCCAATAATCTGGACTTTGAAAATTAGTAAAACTTTACAATTTTTTAGATAGCTAGAGTTTTTAAGAAAACATTTTCTTTTATATAACTGGCTCATATCAACTTAGAAAACATTTTTATTATTTGATTAATAATGGATGTTTGGTGATTCTTATCTAGCAGGTAAAATAGAAAAAGATCAGCTAAAATCATCATCATTTAGCAGCTGACTGTTTTAATGAATTCTACTTTACTGATCTGTTAAAAAGCTAGAAGAGGTCTTTGTCCTGCAATGGACTTTTCAAGATTATAATATCTTTTGCTTTATTATACTGAAATAGATTAAATTATGAGTCATATATTTGATACATGTAAGTGAACCACTTTTATGTAACTTGTTAAAAGACAGTTATTTTAAAATAAGTCAAAACCTATTCTGTGTACACTAGCTCACAGTGTACTACCATGTCTAGTTTTCTAGAAACACAGAATATTAAAATACCCAATTCAGTTCAATTCAATTTAATTTTATTAAGCATGTAACAACAGACTAGTAATAATCCAATTATAGTACAGCTTTTACAAACTAGTTTACACTGATTTAAGAAATCATGACAATTCAAATGAAAAATATCAACATCCAATAATATCTTATTATACAACATAGGCATTTTAATCAGGGCAGTATTTTTATAACATTTATAATTATATATATTTTAATATAAAATAAATTATTATTTCTAGTTATATTAGAAATTCTATTATTTTGTATTATGAACAAATTCTATTATATCATATTTACATAAAACAATTTCTCTTAAAAACATTACATCATTCATCATTCTTTTTTCATATGTTACGTTTCATTCCCCATGGGTAATTGTAACTTTACATACTTAAAATATATTTTCATTATATTTTGAAGTTGTTCTTCATAATATTTTATGTTAGAATTCCAAACAACAGAACAATAATTAATTCAATTATTACATAAAATAAATAAATGCATCATTGTATATGTAAACCTTTTTGATCTTGCTATAATTCCAGTAATTCTATTACATTTTTAAAAAAAATCATTAATGTGTGTTAAAAAAGATCATTACTATTAAACTAGACATCTAAATCTTTTCTCTTATCCTTTCTAAAAATAACAAAATTATTAACAGAATAATGATAAAAACTGATTAATATTTTATTACAAAATGAGACAACAAATCTTTTCTCAATATTAACAAACATCTGTTTTGTTTTTTTTTACATCAAATCACAAAGTTATTTATGTAACTCTGTAACCTTAAAGGATCAGATAAACTATCAGTTTTTTTTAAGTGTCATAGCATCAGCAGATAAACTAGCAGTTTTAAAAAATAATTTTATATCATTAGAAAACTGTAAAATATTACATTTATTAACAATTACATTAGTATCATAATCAAGTTTGCTTGCAAAGTGTCAGGCAGTGAGTCTATATAAAGTGATGATTATACATAAAACCTTATAATAACAGATACATATTAGAAATAAGATACAATAATACAAATATAGTACTTTTTATAAGACTCCTCATATACACTCTAAAGCAAAATTTTTTATATAATTCCTTTAATTTTCTAGCAGTTTCGATTGTCCTGCAGTCTTCATCAAATCTTTTGCATTAGAGTGTATATGTGGAGATTTAAAAAAGTAATATATATATATATATATATATGAAGTAATGCAAAAAAAAGTAAAGGAGAAGATATAAGAATAATACAAATACAGAATATTAACTAAATCTCCATAATAACAAAATTCATCAGAAAATCATTGTTAAAATATGTCCATCATAATATAAATCAATACAGAGTAAAAAATAAATATACATCCACATATAGTTTATTTATTACTTATTTCATTAATTCAATGATTATAATAGTTTATTTATAATAATTATATAACACTAAATGATGGCAATGCACATGTAATTATTTCTATTTAACCTAAAACATATCAAGGGTGAGTACAAAATTTATTCCCACTTCAATTTTATAACTCTAGATATACAATTTCTAAAAAAAAAAAAAACGATAAAAAATACCTTAAAAAAAATTAAATTTAACAAAACATGAGATAAATATTAACAGGATAAGTTTTAATGGAATTAATCATATTTTACTCTCATAAAATATTTAAACTTTTAAGATTTACTATTTAGATCTTTATATAAAAAATGATACTGATATTTTGGAAATATTTTACATGTTCAACTATGGTAAAACAGTTATCTGCAGGTCTTGAAAATTAAATATATGGCCCTCTATATTGAGTTTTTGCAAAAATAGTTTTCAACAAGAAAAAAATTATGCTTTATTTAGTTGAAGTTCAGAATTTAATAATTTTTTATTATAAGTTCAAACAAAAAGTCAATAGTATGATTTAAAATTGGATATCTTATTCAAATTATAAGTATGCCTTTTTATATGAATCCATCATAAAAATGTGTTAAGCATATTAATTTTCTCACAAGCTTTACATTTCTTTACATATCTTAGTCCAATTTGTTCTTGCACCTGGAAAATCAAGAAATATATACCACAAACAATGTACTTTTACTACAGCTATTATAAAAAAGTATGTCTTATTTTCTCCTATTCATCCTAGTAGGTCACTGGCCCTTAATATCACAGCACTTTGATTACCTCTTTCTAATTTAAAGTCACAGTTTATTAAGCTTGCCTACAGTTAGTATTGTGAACAGTTTTCATATCCTTGGGATAAAATATTTCTCTGTTAAAGCTCCCTTTGAGAATCAAATAACAATTAAATGATGAATGCTGGAACTATATAATGAAAAAATAAAAAATGAATTTATCATCAGTCACATGACAGTTTGATTGCTTGCATTCTGTTTACTAAATTGGTCAGTGATATTTATTTTGTTTTTTTTCTATTCAATAATACTTACAATTCCTAAAGACAAAGCACAACTATAAATAAACAAAAAAATGTGCCCATTTAGCTTTATAAAATTATAATTTTTAAAATTACATATAATAAAATAAAATGAATATTTTTAATTTAAGAATGAAACTTATTGTTTAATGCAGATTTGATCTTTTTTATACATAATTTTTTCCAGACATTTTCCAGATTGATTTGTTTTACGTCTGCCAAAATATTATATTATATAGATTTTTTAATTATTAATGCTTGGTAATTAATTGTAACAAAATTTTTTTAAAAAATTAAATCTTTTCTCAATTATTTACAAATGTGTATTTTGGATGTTGCAATAATTGGAAAATACATCTACTCAACATATATGAAAAATGCACATATATGAACATATCTTGCATAAGCATTTTGCTGCTCTGTATAATTATTAATAATAGGAAATCATTTCATGTGTTACTGCTCAAAATATACCATTATTAAAAGATATTTATAAAAAAAGTCTTCCAATGTAAACAATGGTGATTTAAACTAGACATAGTTGCTCCCACATGCAACTTTGATTAAGATATTCATGATATAACTTTATTTTAGTTTTGTGACATTGGAGTATTAATATTCTTTTTTTTAATTTCATTACTTTATTATATTATATACTACTTGGGTTCTTAAATTATGATGTAAAATAGGAAACTAAATTATCTTAGTCTACTTATATATATATATATATATATATATATATGCCTTTACAATATACAAAGAAGTTAATTATGTATATGAATCAAAGCATTGAAGTTTTTTCTATTCATCGATTGTGAAAATACAATATTTTATGATATATATAATAGGCTACTTTTAAACATGTAATGCCTTCATCAGCTGTTCCAAATCCTTATATATGTTAAGCTACTTAATATTTGTTTAAGTGAAATAAATTGGAAAAAAATTCCCCAAAATGCCATATATGATGATATTTTTTTTTAGAATAGTGAACATAATACATTTCTTAAAGAGTCTTCTAAAAAAACCTTAGCTAATCACTTGAGCACATACTTGAATTTCCTTTATAATTTATATTTTTAGCCTTACTTTAAACTATAAAATAATTAATGCTAGATAGGCATATACTTTTAATTTTTTTTTATTTTTACTCCTCCCTCTCCCTATATCTTTAATGTGTACAGATGAAATCTAAAGAGTCGAATATTATGAAGTTAATGACTGCATCAATAAATCTGGCATGAGGTTTTCATGTACAGCAAAAATGACTTTCATTTAATTATAGAAAAAAATATTTTTCAAAATTTAATCTGATCATTGGAAGCTAGAAAAAAATACTCTTTTATCTCTCTCTATACATATATAAACTTCTATCATACAATATATTAATTAATAATTTTGTATTTGAATAGATTAATGTAAATTTAAAAAAAAAAACACTCTGAAAAATTCATTTTGCAACCCTGCTATATCATGATAAAATTTTTCTAATAAAACTAACATAACTCCCATTATGACCTCCATTTTTATGCAAATTGAATGTGATACATATGTATTATGATTTTAATATTATGCACTATTATTCATTTCATTTAAGCATGCTATGTAGGAAAAATACAATAACAATATCATAAAATCAAATGATATGTTCTGCAACTTGCTTAATAAGATGCTACTTAATCTACCACTGCAAAGCACACCTTTAGCAACACAGTAGTCACAGAATCAGCCTACATGATGATAATCTGAATATATGATATAAATAAATGGTATAAAATATTCTAAAAACATTTTCATGGTAAAGTTGAGCACAATTAGTAAAAAGCTTCGATTAGAAATACTTTAAAATGACCCAACATTGATTCTTTTTGCTGGAAAGATATAACTGAAGATAGAAAGCAGTAGAAAAAAGTATTACATCTTAACAAAAGAAATCCAGCAGAAAAAATTAAGACAGTCTTGTAAAATATCAACTAGATAAAGTAAAACAATATATAGTACATATGCAAATTTATTTTTGCTTTATATAAGGGTTTATACTGTCATCACAGAGAACATAATTTAACATTTTATTCTGTCTTTTTACACTTGTTTGTGTTTTTTGCTAGAATTAGAATGACTATACTCATTTATGAATGCTGTTAGTGACAACTGTTTAATATTCTGGGAAATGTGCTTGATAAAAGCAAAATACCTATAAATTGTCAATTTTCTAATCATTAATGGTTTAACAAGATAAATATAATCAAAATAGATAATTTATTTTAAAAAAATAACAAGTAATCAAGGGAAAATAATTAAATCTTTTTTGAAATTAACTTACTTATCTGTGAATTTTATCCCTTTAATCATATCTATATTAAAAGGGATTTTAAAACATATAATCCTCAAAATAATCTAGTGTAAAATAAAAATTGCCCAGAATTTTGAATGAGGAAGTAAGACATGCGATTAAATTTATGAAGAAAGGGAAGGCTCCAGGTAATGATGGAATTATAATTGATATATTAAAAGAAACAGGTGAAGAAATAGAAAAAAAATTTAGCAAAGTTATATAACAAATGTCTAAATGATAAAGATATACCAGATGATTGGAAGAATGCCATATTAATATTAATTTTTTAAAAGGTGATAAAGAAGATATTAGAAATTACAGACCTATCAGACTTTTATCAGTTTTATACAAAATTTTTACTAAGATAATTACAACTTGTCTACAGAAAACACTGGATTTCCACCAACCAAGAGAACAAGCTGGATTTAAAAGTCATTTTAGTACAGTAGATCATATCCAGGTATTGAGAAAAGTTATAGAAAGGACAAATGAATATGAGTTGCCATTATACTTAGGATTTGTAGATTATGAAGAGGCATTTGATTCTATAAACATAAAGCATTGGATCATCAAGGTGTAGATCCAGGATAGTGTCATATTTTAAAGAATATTTATAAAAATGCAACAGCAACAATTAGATTACATAATGATAGTAGGAAAATCAACATTGAAAAGGATGTAAGACAGGGTGACTCCATATCTCCAAAACTTTTTACAGCAGTGCTGCAAGAAGTATTTTGTGAATTAAAATGGGAAGCTAAAGGATTGAAAGTAAATGGAGATTATTTAAGTCATTTAGATTTTGCATATGATGTAGTTGTTTTTGCAAATAATGCTTTAGAGGTACAGGAAATGTTACAGGAGTTATCAGATGAAAGTAGAAAAATAGGACTAATGATAAATGTAAAAAAGACTAAAGTAATGTTTAACAGATTTTCTCAAAATATGAAAATAAAGATTGATTATGATGAGTTAGAAAAATTTAACAATTACAAATACCTTGGTCAGATTATTAATACAGATGAAAACATAATGGATGAAATTAATCATAGAATTAAACTTGGTTGGAGTGCTTTTGGTATAAATGACTTGATACTAAAAGGAAATATGCCTATGTGTTTGAAAAGGAAGGTTTTTAATAAATGTGTTTTGCTAGTTCTTACTTATGGATCTGAGACTTGGACACTTAATAGAAAAGCAATACAGATACTTCAGACCACTCAAAAAAGTATGGAAAGATGCATGTTGGGAGTAACAAGAAGAGATCGAAAATGCAATGTATGGGTAAGAGAACAAACAGGTGTTACTGACCTCATTGAAAAAATTAAAAGACTGAAGTGGAGTTGGGCTGGACATATTGCTAGAAGAGATGATAATAGATGGACAATTGAATTTTTGAACTGGATTCCAAGAGATTGTAAAAGATCCAGAAAGATGCCACATGTGAGATGGATGGATGAAATACGAAAGTGTGCAGGGGTGATGTGGAGAAGAGAAGCTAAAGATAGGAAAAGATGGTTTGAACTTGGAGAGACCTTCATCATGCAGTGGATTGATAATGGTTGATGATGATGATGATGTTTTGAAAAGTTGTTACTATTTTGTTTTACAATACTGCCTTATAAATAAAAACTTATTATTTACTTTTATAAAATAAGACATAAATTTATGATAAACATAATTATGTTTATAGTTCTACTGCTTTTGTAGTAATATTATTAAGTTATATATGAACTTTATCAAAATTTGAGTATTATTATTAGCATAAATTTAATATTAGAAAATATTCATAATTAGTACTAAATTCAATAATTTCACAAATATTCACTATTTTTAAAGATTATACATAATATTCAATAAATGCCCATAATCATCTATTTATTAAATATAATATATATATAATCATCAATCTTTTTATTCACTTTTTACAGAAATGCAGCCAACACACCTCTATAATTAACTATGTCTAGAAAAACTATTATAAGTTAAACAAAATGTGCAATAATAATTAATTATTTTTCTCTTCACTAGTAAAATTGTAATTATAAATATGCGACTTTTTTTTTTTTTTAGCGCTAAGCAAACCTATTATAAATTACAGTAAAATTATAGCTTCACTATTTAAAGCGAAAAACAGTCCCATATTTATAATAATAATTAATAAATTAAAACATCTAACAGGATAACAGGTTCATTACAAGATATGCCTCAGCCTTTCTTGGGATTCAATATGTCACTATCCCCTACAGCAATGAGGATGGAAATACAACGAAGACTACTAAACAAAATAGACATCACCATAACATGCCTCTCAAGAATATATATAACCACATTTGGAAAGGTTTCACTCTTAAACTCCCTCATACTTCCCAAGATTATATATTATCTTGTGGGTTTTAAACCAACAGAAGCTTTCATTAAAAAAGTAGAATCCCACCGTCTGCGACTCTGTAGAGGTGGGCGCAGATCATTTATCAGTCTGCACACCCTTCAAAAGCCAAGAGACATGAATGGACTGGGACTGCATTCAATAAAGGTATTTGCAATACAGAGAACTTACAATATAATCCATAAACTTTATTCTGATTGCAGGACCTTCCAATGTCCGCTTCCCAAAGAGCAAGTGCTTCCCACTGATAGACCGCCCCCTCAGAGGTTCACTCCCATCTAGCTTCAAACACAGATCTCATATTTTTACGCACATAGTACCTTCCATGACCATGTTCAATTCAAAAATAACTTATTGGAAAGCCTTCAATCTATCCAACTCAAATACCCAGAAGGCACACACTTATCTTCCCATCGACATAAACAAACTGCGCCAACTAGCCCGTAGATTGAAACTAGCACCTAAACACACAGACTTCCTTCTCAAAATTAAACTTGGTAGCCACTCCACTGCTATATTTCTTAATAGAAGAGGCTTCCGCATAGATCCCATATGTTGTCTCTGTCTTTCCAGCCCAGAAGATATGGACCATATCCTTTGCCTTTGTCCGGTCTGGCAAGGACTAAGACAAAACTTCCAGAAACACATTGATAATAATGGTCCAGATCTAACATATCTTCAAGGGTTTTAAATAGAAGTATTTTTGCTGAAATCAGGTTTGCCACTTACATAAACTTTGCAATCTGGTTGACCAGATGCAAGGTGATTTTTCAAAAATTACCGCTTAACGAAATCAATAACTGCTTCCTCAGCATAATTAAAAATATCCAAGAAACAGACAAGAGAGAGAGGCTGATCCATACCTGAGCACATTAATCTGAGAATTCACAACTGGTCTAAACAGCACCTCTCCAACCAACCCCTAAATAATTTATATGAAAATATCTATTATGATTTAATATCTATTATGATTTAATAAAACCCTCCAACCATAACTTGCCAAAACAGGGTTTACTAACAAAGATATTTCGTTATAGACTAGATGAATAATATTCACCTTGCATCCACAGACTAAGTTCTCCACTAACATTCCTTTTGTATTCTACTGACTTTTGGATCATTTCTTCTTTGTATATATCACCCTGTAACCTCGTCTAGTTAATTCTTGTTATCTTTTTATTTTTATTTTTTTTTGTAATCACTTATAGGTCAAATAAAATTATCTTGAAAAAGAATTAAAAATTAATAGAAATTAAATTATAAAGATTAAAAACCAAGTTAAACAAAATGTACAATAATAATTAATAAATGAAAAATTGATAGAAATTAAATTATAAAGATTAAAAAACCTATAGATTCATATCCAAATAAATACATACCTCTTCTTCACAAATAAATGGGGTATATATATATATTTCAATTAAGTTTTTTACTATTATTATGATCAGTGCATTATTCTGGTCAATCTATATTATCCAATAACACTTTCTACTCTCTTTTTAAATAACTAGATGATTATTTAATAATTTAATAAACAATTTAAGTTGATTTTGTAATTAAGCTTCATATTTTTTTTTTTGCTTTTAACTGCCTATAGTCGCTCCAAAAAGTTATCCAATTATTAATACATTAAGTGGTTGTCTAGATATTCTTAGCTAGAGGTGAAAAATAAAAAAAAATAAAAAATATTACTCCCTGATACTTACCTAGCCTATAAAGCATTGCCTTTATTATTCATTTTTCCCCTGACACAGGGATGCTCATAAACTCTTGACCTGCAGTAAGCCTTTTAAAATTATTTTACTTACATTGGCTAGTTTTCTGACTTTGTCTTGGACTAGTTATCTATAAATCTTTCTGAAGTTTATAAAAAAAAATGATCAATTACATAAAAATAAAGCTCCAATCTGAGTTTGATCCTTCCATTAGATATACAGACCAATGCCTTAATCGCATCACCAAGAAGACCTTCCAAACATTTTCTTTTATATGAACATTTAAAAAAGTATTAGATGAAATAAAAAAATTTATATAAATATACTGTAGTTTGGATATTGAAAAATAATAAACTGCAAAATAGTTTCAAAATAAATGAGGATGTATATAGATAATAATTTCATTAAAAAAGTTATAAGCAGAAAGTAAGTAATCAAAGAAAATCATAATTTTAAATTACAACATTTATGATTTTTGGAAAATTATTTTTTTACCATTCATTATTGATAAACAGTAAACTGCCATAACTCAAATTGCATCAATCAAAAATCTGTTTAGCACAAAAATTTTCGCAAAAAATATATTTGTGGCACATACAACAATAAAAAAGTTGAATATAATATCAAATAAAAATGTATTTAGATATATACCTGTATTATATACATATAACCAATGAATTTGCATTTCTAGTGCTAAATGTTTATGATAAAGACATTAAAAAAGTTGTGGTGGCATGTTATTATGTCAGAAAAATATTATTTCAGTCTAAAAGAAATCAATAACATTTAATTATAGACTAATGCTCCCTTAACACACTTTTTAATGAATTAATTTATTCATAAGCTATATGAATATATATGTTTTCACAATTCTGAATGACAGCTGAAATAAAAAAAAAATTGTGATTCTGTTCTAAAAATCATTTTTTCAAAAGAAAAATGATAAAAAGTAGCAACAGTTTTAATGTCTGTGCAACATCATATCACTAATTAGTAAATATATCAGAATGCAATTCCTCTTTATGAAAAAAAAAATATTAAAAAGTTATGTTAATCTGTTCAATATTTATTCTCAGCTCTATACAAAATAGAAAATCTCAGTTTTATGCTATATGTTTAACCTCATAATATCAGCAGAAAATGAATTTTCTTGAAGTGGTCATTTTTTATGTTAAGCCATATTATGAAAAAAACATGCAAAGAAATTTCAATTTTTTTTTTCCACTTAATAATGCAAAAAATCAAGTAAATATAAGTTGGATAATAGATTTAAATATATAGTTTTACTTTTTTTAAAGCAAATCATGTGTTTACTAATAAATAAATCTTTTTTGAGCATGCCTCTTTTACTATCACTTTTACTATATATAAAATGCAATTTTTTATAGTACAATATTTAAACTTCTGCCATTAACTAATGAAATTTCTTTTGGAATAAATAAATATATTTACTAATTAGTTATAATTAAATTATACTATATTCAATTTGTAAACATTATTTATTTTACTAATGCAATTACAGGGTTATATTAGAAGGATTATGTATTTCTGAAATCATTTTTTAAATCTAGGGTTTTGAAATAATGGTAATCCATCTATATTAGTGAAACAATTAATTGAGTTTTTGCATTCATTGTAATTTTTTACTTTTTGTTTATTTTATTTCCTTTTAAATTTCAACTGTTTATCCAATTTTCCTCAAAACTAATATAGATAATACATTACAAAAATAAAAATTAAAAAGTGCAAAACAATAGTTTATAAATAAATTTAAAAAATCAAAACTTTATAACTAATTTTGTCATACTTTATTACAACTGTGATCACATTATCAGTTGACATTTCATGTTTAATGGTATCAGCAGTTTATACTATAGAATGATGTGATTTATCAATCAGTTGATGCTGACCTCATGTGTAAAGGCTTTCTTAACTTTTCTATTTCTCATTTTAACTTTTCTATTTCTCACTTTATCTATCACATAAACAGATATTGCAAAAAAGCTTCAATTTTATTAATGATGAACTTTGTGTCAATAAATCTTAGATTATTTGCAACTATATGAAATTTAAATATTTTATTTGATTCTTAATTAAATCAGATAATAGAAGTATTATATCACATTTGCAAAATAAAACAAGTTTTATGCGTCTATTTTTTGTATGTAATATATATATATATATATATATATATATATATTATCGTATATATATATATATATATATATATATATATATAAACGATAAGTAACACATCTTACAAATTGAAGACTTCTTGAAAAGGTTTCTCCAATATTCACCATAGAAAGATAGAGAAGAAAGCATTATTTACTAGGCTTATCAACTGGCAGATTATGAAATTTTGAACAGTTTTAATTTGCTTTATTTTCTAACTAATAATAACTATATATCCACCTCCAAACCAATATAGATAATTATCTAAACTGGCTAGTTAAAATTTGAAAAAAAAAATCAAGTTTTATATAATCATTATCCAAATTCAAGTCAGATGCACAAAATGTTGATATGATAATACCACACCATAAAACCCCTTGTGCACTGTAAAACCTTTAATTTTATTTTTATTTTCAAATATAAAAAAATTATGTAAAAATGACGGAAGTCACTCAAATAAATAACAGTAATTACAATGGTAAAATAAAATAATGCTTAAAAATTGTTAATATACTTTAAATATAATACTTATTAGTGAATTTTTCTTAAAAATTAATTAAAAATAAAATTTATATATTTAATTTCTTTATTTATATTTAATTGATTACAAAAAAAAATTGTACCACTGTGTGGCAGGAATTTGATAATATAGTTTAGAAGAAATTTGGCCTATATAAAAGTAACCAATAAAAAAAGAAAATGCTTAAAAAGTATTTCTATATTTGTTAAAAAAGAAATTTTTTTTTTTCAAAAAAAGAAGTTTAATCAATATTAATTAAACAAAATTAGATTAAATTTATGTACCAATATTGCTTTTAAACAATATCCATTAATATACAAATTAAAAAGCGTGTGAAGCACTTGAACGAGAAGCTATAAAATTCCACAAATTATTATACACTAAGCGCTTTCGAGGATATCTGCCTCATATTCATAGCGGTAATGCTAGATGCAGTATGAGGAAATAAGGAAAGGAAACAAAGTGATGTGCAAAATGTATGCAAATGAACTAGATAGTCCAATGTTTGGAGATGTCAAAGCAGGTGTCACATCTATTGATAGAGTTATTATTGCCATTAATGAAGTATGCTTCTCTGATTTTCTGCTTGATATCGTTTTCCTCAATGCAGACTATTTTGGGGCTGGAGGATTCAAACACATCGTCTGTCTTTTTGACATGTTCTAAGAATGTTGATGAGTTGTTATTTTTCTTTGCTCTATTATACGTGTATCTATGCTGTGCTGTCCTGTTGGTTATGCCTGCTTTGGTTTCCCCAAAATAAATGGCCTGGCAACCAGGTTGTGGGCATGATATGCTATAAACGATATGGGGGGGGGTCTGAGAAGGTTCGATTTTGTCCTTAGAGTTATTGATTAGATGATTAGTGCAAGGGAGTGTATGAAAACTGATTTTGAATTTGTTGGCCAAAACCTTAATTAATTGGTGGGAGATTTTAGGTATGTGTGGAAGAGTAATGTATGGGAGTTTAATATTGTTATTATTGTCTGTGATTTTCTTATAAAACTGTTTAATTTTGTTGTTAATAGTGTTGAGTTTGTAGCCTGCTTGTAGTAGGTCTTTGGTGTAGAGATGTAAATTATTCTTTCTATCCGCTTCAAATTTGCACAGTTGCATATTTCTGTATAAAAATGATTGAAGGCCTGCAAATTTGTGAGAGCTTGGTCAATTAGAGTGTGGGTGTATGAAGCCTCTAATTTCAAAGGGCTTTATTATCATTTAGTAATTTATTGTTCTCTCATCCCATGTTAGATGAAGGTCAAGATATTTTAGGCTTTGGAAAGCATCTTCTGCTGTGGAATTGATAGTTAGGTTAGTGTTATGTGATAAATCTTGTATGATACCATTTGCAGTGTGTTGGTTGGCTAAGATGAATATATCATCTACATACCACATGTATATAGTGTGAGGGCAGTCAGCTTGATATTTGGATACAATTAGTTTTCATAGTTATTAAGGAAGATACTGGTGACAATTCCACTGAGTGGAAGACCCATGGGCCATCCACTTTTTATGTAGTATCAACCATACTCAAATGTGGTATAGATGTGTTTGTCCATCCATGCCAAAAAGGTAACAATGAAATTAATGCATTCAGCTGAGAGCATGTTAGTCAGTTCTTTTTGGATAATTTGAATGGATTGTTTTCTGTCAACTGATCTGTATAATTCTTTAACATCGAGGCTAGTCATGTAGAAGTTGTTCTCGATCGTGGCTTTTTTGATTTTTTCCACAAATTAAAATGGACTGCCCCCAAAATCCATCATTAAATGCAGTGGTTCTCCAGGTTTATGGAGTTTAATGTTAGCAAATATTCTCGGAGCTTTAGTGGAGGATGGATAAACTCGGTAGTATTCTGCAGTTTAAATGCCTTTGTTTTTATGTGGATGGAGAAAGGATGAAACAAATTTATCAGGGTTAAGCTTGTTGTTGTATTGTGTGACAGGAGTGAGTTGTAGATTTGAAATTTGTTCGTTTATTTTCATCTTATAATCCTGGGAATGTAAAAGCACAAACCTGTTGTCCTTGTCTTCTTTAAGGCAGATTAAATTATTGTGATCTAGAAACTGTTTAGTAATTTTGATGTCGCTATTCCAGATATTATCCTTTATATATAACTGTTTCGGTTTAATAGATTTAGCTGTATCTGTTATAATGCTATCTCTATGTGGGTTATTAATTAGATTTGCTTTGATATCAGCGATAAGCTCCAGTTTGGGTTGTCTCCATTGGCCACCTATGAATCTCAGTCCAAGGAAAAGAACTTTTGTTATACTATTGGGGGGGGGGGTGATAATGCTAGTCCTATTAACATACGAAGCTTGCTGTAAGTCAATATTTATGTTTTGTTTATGAGCTAAAAATTTGATTTTAAGAATAAAGTGTTTGCGGTGGTTTATTTCTGTAATATTGAGTTTATCGATAATCCATTGGGGGAGGGTACTATTTGCTGTTATTGTGAGCCATCTTTTTCTTTCTTTATGTAATGCATTCTTGCATCCTAAAATGATAAAAGTCAAGAGGTGCTTTTGTAGTTTATTAATGATTTTGTCACAGTTATATATAGAGTTGTCTATTTTTATTCTGCAGCAGTTTGGAACAATGTTAAATTTCCTGCATTCAGACAAAAATGTTAGACACTGTTCCAATGTTTTGACTGAAATGCCAAGGCATAATGTAAGCCTTTGTTGATAAAAGTTCATATTTGTAAAATATTAAGGATTTTAAACTTCTCACTCGATAATTTAATATACAAATTAAAAAGTGTCTGAAGCACTTGAACGAGAAGCTATAAAGATTCCACAAATTATTATATGCTAAGTGCTTTCGAGGCCATCTGCCTCATATTCATAGTGGTAATGCTAGATGCAGAATGAGGAAATAAGGAAAGGAAACAAAGCGATATGCAAAATGTATGCAAATGAACTAGATAGTCCAATGTTTGGGATTCAAAGCAGGTGTCCCGTCTATTGATAGAGTTATTATTGCCATTAATGAAGTATGCTTCTCTGATTTTCTGCTTGATGTCATTTTCCTCAATGCAGACTATTTTGGGGCTAGAGGGTTCAAACATGTGGCCTGTCTTCTTGAAATGTTCTAAGAATGTTGGTGAGTTGTTATTTTTCTTTGCTCTATTATAGGTGTATCTATGCTGTGGTGTCCTGTTGGCTATGCCTGCTTTGGTTTCCCCAAAATAAATGGCCCGGCAACTGGGTTGTGGGCATGATATGCTATAAACGACATGGGGGTCTGAGAAGGTTAGATTTTGTCCTTAGAGTTATTGATTAGATGATTAGTGCAAGGGGGTGTATGAAAACTGATTTTAAATTTGTTGGCCAAAACCTTAATTAATTGGTGGTAGATTTTAGGTATGTGTGGAAGAGTAATGTATGGGAGTTTAATATCATTATTATAAATATGCTTTATTGACATTTTAAATAAAATCTAAATTACATTACTATACAAATATATTTGCACGCGAATTATGTCTCCATATCAAATGGTTGTAAATTTAATAAATTTTTGATTGAATTTTTATATTTGTTAATAGTATAAAAGTTCATATTTGTAAAATATTAAGGATTTTAAACTTCTCACTCGATAATTTATTATACAAATTAAAAAGCGTGTGAAGCGCTTGAACGAGAAGCTATAAAGATTCCACAAATTATTATACACTAAGTGCTTTCGAGGCCATCTGCCTCATATTCATAGCGGTAATGCTAGATGCAGTATGAGGAAATAAGGAAAGGAAACAAAAGTGATGTGCAAAATGTATGTCAAAGCAGGTGTCCATATTTAAAAAAAAGATTTAAACAAAAATAAATGTGATATATTAGTATATTTTATTGCTTTGACTGCTTTATAAAAAACTAATTAAAATAAAATTTTAAAAAATATTATATATTTATATTTACTAGACTGTGAAGAAATTTAATAAAAGTTTTTTTTTTTTTTTTTGTGCACTGTTTCTGAACTGTGACCTAAATAAAAAGTGATACTATGATCAGTTTTTCATTTGAACAAAATGGAAATATCTCATAAGCTTTTGCAATAATAGTCTGAAACATAATCCTATTCATGTTAGTGAAGAATAATCTTGTATTATAAATTAATTTTTTTCTTTTGTCTAAGATTAGATTAAATTTAATTTTTAGCCATATGGCTGTGTTTGGGATTGTAATATGAAAAATTTACAGACAACTTCTATATTATTAGCATATTCTGCTGATGAATATTGTACCCCTGTCTGAAAAAAGTTTCTACATAAAAGTTTTAGATAATAAATTAAATATTACTATGAGAAATATTATGGATACACTCAAGTTTACTACTTTACAGTGGCTTGCTGTTCTTGCTCCATATACTGAAGAAAAATTACCTCACAGAAAATGTTTATAAAGCTGCCAAGCAAATCAGATTTTCATAGCCAAAATTTAAGTTTTTACCACTTGAGACTTGTCTTAAATCAAGATCCCATTTTTGTAAATCCATATATACATCACACCTATCTGCTTCATAATGGAATTTAAAAATCAATGACTTCTGTAAATGTGGAAAATATAAATTATGAATCATGTAATTGATGACTGTTTAATATATGAATATAATAATATAAGTGAAGGATTTAATAAAACCATTGGTATATCTATCTTCTGGTTGGAATCTCTTCAAGTTTTTTTATGATATTTTATTTATAGTTAGTGTCTTAAAATTCATATGCTAAATAAAGTGATCATTTCACTGAAAAAGATTTTGTTGATATTTTAAGGATTAACATTTAGTACAAAATTTCAAAGTTTTTACTTTCTTATTTTCTACAAATTGAGAATCATCAATGAATAAACTGATATGTTTTTAAGCAACTACTTGCTACATTAAGCTAGCTGAAATAATGGCATTCATTGTCATTTGTTTTAAAAATGAATTTTAGTATAGAATTGCAAATTTCATTGTCTTTGAATATTAGACACAAATGTAAAGTAAATGCATTATTTATACAGTATACAAATGAATTATAACTTCTTAATAAAAGAGGATGTTGTGTATATGATACTTTTGGACCACCATATTTTCTTACATTGAGTTCACTAATACAAATGTGCTTAAACATTAAAACTATAATATTTTTTTATATTTATTTTTAAAATGACCTTTTTTTTTTGCAAAATTGCATCCTTTTTTGGATTTTATATTAAACATAATTGAAAATCAATATTATTATAAGTATCCACATAGATATAAATTAACAATATTTGACCTAATTTTTAACAATTCATTTTTTTCATTGATGAGTGCACTATGACCATATTGAAAAACCTAAAAGTACTTTGAAAACAGAAATTTTTAAATTCATAGCTTCTGGAATAATAGTTAGAATGTATGTATAAATTATTTAAAATTCAATACATTTATTACACAAAAATAATTTTTAAATGGTCTTCCCTGTTTTAACCAATTGAAACCAATTTAATTGCTAAATGATCAATATTACTATTTTTTTCTGAAAACCTTTAGCTGCAATTAAAGCCTATCTCCCAATACAATATATTATGACATTAGTTTAATTAACTGGCAGTGTTTAATATTATGCATAATAAGATGGTATCATTTCATTTGTATCTAATTTTTATTTGTGAAAATTTTCATAATTGTTATATATATTTTTATTTATTGTTGAGTTTTGCAAAATGGTGCAAAAAAGAGTTGATAATAAGAAAATATTATCTATAAATTGGCAAGAAAATTACAAAACATCTTGGTATTGAAAAGAAAATTGTTTCAGCAATACAAAAAAAAAGATAGAGCTATCATTAAAAAAAAAAGATGATGTCATAAAATGGATTAAATTTTTTTATAAAGAATTATATAGTTAATAAAGTATAAGAAAACAAAGTATCCCTTCCAATTATTACATCTTCTAAATTGCCAAATATTTTAAAGGAAAAGGTAAATAAATCAATTAAATCTACAAAGAAGAAAAAAAATCTAGGAAAAATGGAATTAATCTTCATATTTTAAAACAAGGAAGTAAAAAAATAGAAAAATTATTCCCAAAGCTGTATCTATGTATAAATGATAAACATGTGCCAAATAATTGGGGAAAATGTAGTAATTATAGATTTATCAGTCTTCTAATAATTCTATACAAAATCAAGATAATTGCAACTCATGTACAAAAAAATTTGAATTCTAGTCAATCAAATGAACAAACTGGTTTTAAAAGTGGTTTTAGTGTATATAAATGATTAATGAATATGAGTTTCCATTATGGTTTGGATTTTGGCTATGAAAAAGCATTTGATTTTATAAACAGTTCCACACTGATTTAAAACTTTGAGCTATTAAGATATAGACCCAAATTACTGTCATATTCTGAAAAGTATTTTTCAAATGCAGCTGCAGTTATTAGAATCCATAGTGTATTCACAAAATTAACATTAAAAAAGGTGTACAACAGGGTGATTCTATGTCTACAAAATCTTTTACCACAATATTATAAGAAATTTTGTGGACTAAAATAAAAAAACAAGGAAATTATTTAAGTTATCTAGATTTTGTATATAAGTGGTTGGTTTTGAAAATAATGCTTTAGAGCTTCAGAAAATATAACAAGTTATCAGATAAAGATAAGAAAATAGGAATAAAAATAACTGCTAAAAATCTAAAATAATGTTTAAAGAGTATTCTTAAAAGGAAAAAATAAAAACTGATAATCATGAATTAGAAGAAGTTAACAACTATAAATAACTTTGTCAGATTATTAATGCAGACAAAAACATAATGGATGAAATTAATCATAGAATTAAACTTGGAAGCAGAGCTTTGAATAAAAATAACATATATTAAAAGAAAATATTCATATGTATTTGAAAATATATATAAATGTTTTATCAATTTTTACTTATGGATCTGAATCTCAGAAAGTTAATAAAAAGCCAATCAGATAGTCCAGATCACTCAATGAAATATAGAAAAATGTATATTAGAAATAATAACAAAGATCAAAAAGTATATGGATAAGAGAGCAAATAGTTATCATTGGTATTTCTGAAAGAATTACTAGACTGAAATAAAACCAAACTAGACATATTTGCTAGAAGAAAAAATAATAAATATACAACTAAAGTTTTTAATGAAATTCCAAAAAATTGTACAAGATTAGAATATATGAAATAAAAAAGTATGCTGATTTGATAGAGAAAAGAAAAGTTATGAATCAGAGAAAATAGAGTAAACTTGGAGAGATTCTTTTTCCTACAATCAATCAATAATAATTGAAAATAATGATGATGACATTTATTATAAAATTTAAACTGGATACTAAAAATCATTTACTTAATTATTTCAACTTATTTATATATACTAAAAGTATTTTATAAATAGAATTATCATTATTTTAACTTAATCTGAAATTAATGACATTTAAATGATCAGTACTCCATAACTGTTCTATCTGTAAATTTAACAATGTCAAAATAAGAGTCATAGATCACATGACCCTATCTCTTAAGCTTGTAAGTTATAAAACAATGAGGATTGCCAATTCCTCTACAAGCTTTGTGTTAAATGCTTATCCAGAGCCAGAACTTAAAATATCTCTGTCAGGAACCCCTCCCCAAACCCCTGACCATGGTTTTGTGCTTTGGCACTCCTCAGAGAGGTGTCAGGGTAGGTTCAGACACTAGATCTAAAAATACCAACCCAAAGCCACCATTTAACTAAAAGTTATCTATTGAGTGGAAAATCTGAAATTTTCAGACATCTAACAATGTATTGATATGACAGAGATTGGAGTATTCAGATGGTTTTTACTACCATAATAATTTATCCCTTTATAGAAAGAGTTTATTTTTTTTTGCTATAATCTTTTATAACATCTATTAATCAGTTTTGGGAATCAATAGTTTACAACCACATTTGATCCTAAAAGGTTCACTCCTTCATATTCAGTAAATTCAATCATCACTTTAACATTATTAATCTTAGAATAAACATTTAACCTGTTTTGAATACTTTTGATCTAGGTAATTAGGCACAAACAAATTAATCTCTTTTAAACTCAGATAAATTAAACTTTTTTTCTTAAAATTATAAAACTGTTAAGTTTCTTCCAGATACTTTTTACTAAATTCTAAGAGTTAATAAAAAAAAATGTTAAAGTGATAAACGTTTCTATTTTTTCTCATACATGTTTTCAAAAGTAGAGTGCTAATACCTCAAGTGATTTCTGCTATTCTGTCCAACTCCTATTTGCACTGATGTATACATATAATTAAATCACATGTACACTTGGGGACTAACACAATTAATTAATTAAATACTAAAAAAAATATGTAATAATGTTAATGCTATATAGGTACACTCTCTATAAATATTTTCCGATGTTTGAATAGTAACATTTAATGAAAAAACAAAAGTTCTAGTTGGCATATGTTTCTGTCGATCAAACCTGATATCATTATTAGTAAAAGAAATCAGTTGAGATTACAACAAACACAGCCAGCTATTTCAATATTAAATGTGTTCTCTAAATTCAACATGATCTTAAAACAGAAATTAACCTATATGTAATTATAGAAATAATACATTTCTCATGTGGTTTATATCAATGCTTTGCCCTCTACTGTCAGACTTTAATTTGAAAAAAATAAAAGAAATTCGTTTGTCTTTGCCTTTTTTTAGTTTTTATTGAATAGTGAATCTGAGAAGTAATATTAATTAGAATGATTCCAATCATATTCGGATATTAATAAAATCTTATTTATTATGGCAAATAATTTAGCTTCATAAAACAGAATTAATTACCACCGATTTTAATACACTAATGACTAAATAACCACATTTCAAATATGTAAATATATAGTATAATGATTCTAATAATATATATTCATGTTTAGTATTCCTCTTATTACATACTACATGCACCATATTTATTAATATTTAGTAATATGTAATCATGTTTATCATTCTCAAGATTATTATTAAAAGCATTGTGATAATTAATACTTAACATATTCAATATTTGTTTGTTCATAAGTTCAATAAAATGACTAATATTTAACTTCACTTTAAGAATATAAATTATTTGTCATACTTTAATAACAGAGTATGAATGGAAATTGCATTGATTATTCTTACAAGAATTAGGAAAGCAAATTCAATTTGAATCATTAATTATTATCAAGTTAAAACTTGACAACAGAAAGAAATATATTGATATAAACAGCATAGAGAAAGATTATTATTCCATTTATTGTGTGTGTATATAAATATTATATAAAGAGATAGAGAAATAAGTAATAAGTATGGCCAAAGTAAGGTTAGAATTAATTCATTTATTACTCTTCTAAGTTACCTTTTGACACAGAGGGTCTGTTTAAAATCATAATTGGTAGATAATTAGAAGATTGTGATAGTAATTCCAATTACAAAAAATTAAATTTAGTGGTAATAGATTTGCATAAATTCATGTATAATAGGTAATGGTGAAGTGTTGTCTACATTGTCAGATTAAATATTCCAATGTCTATTGAGGAAAACACCCATAGATTTATTGTGTGTGAAATTAATTATGTGTTAAGCCACTTTTATTTTATGTTTTTTATGGTTACTCTTCAGGCAAACAGTCCTGGCAGAAGTGGGTTTCAAAGGGTGATCAGCAACTCTTATGCTCCAAATACACTGATCCCTATGATGAATTCATTTTTGCTCTATTACACAAATATGCATGTTGGGAAACTTGATTTCAAGCTGGCACTGATATCTTGGTAGTATTTAATGTTGCAGGATTGGCAGTCTATGGTATATATCAATTGTGCCTTGTCATCACTGCAAACTTTATTATTTGAATTACTGATAAGGGTATTAAGAGATGGATGGCATATGAAGCCAATATTAAAGTCTTTAGAAAGAATGGACTTTAATTTCAAGTGGTTATTGATAATAAATTGCATATTGATCCAGTGTTTCAAGTCAGGTAGTCTGACATATTTGTGTTTATTGTAAAGTGCCATAAATTGGTTATTGATCTGGGTTCAGAGTAGCCTGCCTAGATTAGGTCACTTTTGTAAGCTTCTAAGTTATCCTTAAAATCTGCTATAAATTTGCATAGTTTAAACTTTTTAAATAAGAAGCTTTGAAGCTAGCTAGCTTATATTTGAATGAGATTTTTGATTGTGGGTCTAAGTAACTTTTAACACTGATGGACTTAACCACCATTGAATAGTCAATGCAGCGAGATTGTCTAGTCAATTTTAGGTCAAGATATTTATTATGTTGTTGATGATATTTGACCTCACATGTCCATTTGATTTCAATGTACTGCTTGAAATTCTCAAAAATGTTGAGAATCAAAAGGGATGGATAGCACAATAAAACATTGTTGATGTACTCATGTAGATGATGTCTTCATGAGAAGTTAATAGATATTTGATGGCACACTAGTTCAATATATGCCACATTCAAACAGCATATGACTCCACAATAGTCTCATAGGCCAGTTTGTAGTCATGGAGAATATTTTTATTCCTAAATGTAGCTTGTAGATCATTAATTTAACATATTATGTCTGTAATGAAGTGAACTCTTTTGTCACTAACTGTGTTCAACTTTAGCATTTCTTGAATAATGTTTATGGGTCAGATTCTGTTGACATAACTTTTTAAAATTTGGTGATATCAAACAAAGCTATTCTACAGTTGTTATGGATGTTAGCATTTTTGATAATATATATAAAGTTGATAATTTAATTATTAGATTTAATGCAGCCATGAATAGCTTTGTAGCAGTGCTTTAATATGTGCTTCCAAAGTTGATTATAAACATGGGTGAGTGGTTCTGCTTATGGAGTTTTATATTGGTGAATATGCAAAATGTAATGGTAGTGGAATGATAAATATGAAGAGTGTTGCTGTGCTCTGCTATTTGTACTTCCTTTGAATGTTAGAGATAAATTTATCATAGTCTGCTACACACTTAAATTTTAAGGAGTACATTTACTGCTGATTTTTCTCTAGGTAAGCAGATTTTTGTAATAACACAAAGTGTTTGCCTTTGTCTTTTTTGAGGCAAATGATGTTATTGTGCATAATAAATGTATTAAAATTATTGATTTCAGTGTCTAAAGAGGGAAGCACATGACAATAATTGAGAATGAGGTTGATATTTTTCATTAACAAATCTTTCTTTGAACTTTTACCTAATATGCACTTGATATCAGCAATTAACTCTATTTGAGGGTTGGGCCAACCACCTCTGATGAATCATGGGTGAAGTTGTAATAAAAAATTTGTGAATAGGTGAGAGTTACTTCAATGAGGTTGATCATGTTGGAAGCTTGAGGCAATTTAGATAAATGTACCTCTGTTTATTTGCCATGAAAGAGAGTTTTTCCAAATATTTCTTTATGTTTAAGGCATTATTGGAAGAATGATAGCCACCTTTGTAAGTGAATGTTGTTTTTGTTCAATGATAAAACTGACATATACATGCAATAGTGAGCTATTAATGAAATGAAAAATATGTAAAGCAGAAGTTTGTAATAGAGAAATAAGTAATAAGTACTGCCAAAGTATAACTAGTAGATGTAGATAATTACCTGAAGTGTAATTACAATTATAAAAGATTAAACTTGGCAGTGTTTGAGAGATTTGCATAATTGCTTATATAACAGGTAACTGCAAAATAAGAAAGGCTTAGCACATAATTAATTCCAAGCATGCAATAAATATATGAGCCAATGGTGTTCTCTCAATAGACATTGGTTATTTAATCTGACAACTTAGTTGGCACTTCACAGTTACCTATTATAATGCAATTATGCAAATCTCTTGAACATCACCAAGTTTAATATTTTATAATTAGAATTACTATCACACACTCTTCTAATTATCTACTAGTTATGCTTTACATAGACACTCTTTGTCAAAAGATAACTCAGCAGATTAATAAACAAATTTATTTTATCCTACTTTGGCTGAAGTTATGACTTATTTCTATATTACATACTTTCTAAGGCTTTAAACTTCTGATTTATATAAAGAGATAGAGAAAGAGAGCAAAAAAGAGATTGAATAATTACTTAAATGTTTGCTTTTATAAAATATGAGATGTTGAACACTTAAAATAATCAAATGACTCATCACTAAAGAAAATATGATAAAAGAGATAGAAATGAGTTTTGATTCATACACATTTAGCTATTGAATCCATAAAAGCAATATAAATAATACTAATTTAAATGTATATGTATTAATGAAAGAATTAAAGAAATGAAAGAATGGAAGCAAAAAAAATATTTAAAAAATTGGCCTAGATAAAATAAAAATGCATAACAAACTTGAGTCTTGCATAAAAATGTGACTATAACGAGATGTTGTATAATTTAAATAAGAAGTGACAATAAATGTTAAACTACAGCTAATGATGATCAAATGTTATTTGAGAAATAGTGAGTCCTAATAAATAAATGGAAAAAAGGTAATGTTTATAATTGATGCAACACCATTTAATTGATTAAAATCCAAATTCTTATTTTTTATTTTATTAATATGAGATTTCAATTAATTTATATGAGAGTGGTAAACTGCAGCATGTTATCACCAATGTCAGCCATTACTCTATGTGACTTGGTCATGTAATCCTTCAGTCTAGATTTCTAGATTGTTCTTTCAATTTTATATAAAATGTCTAGCATCATTTCATATTTTCATTAATTTTTATATTTTTTTTATGTTAAGACAGCTTTAACAATCAATTATAATTCTGCACAACTAATGTAAAGTTTCTGATTACAACTAATTCATTCCTATTATTCTTTCTAGCTGCGATATAAGCTTTTAATTTTTTTCTGTTATCATTGTAAAGATCTTCTGTTTAAATTAAAATCTAAACTGATATCTCAATGCAAATTATCATAATTAGTAATTTACTGACAACTTATTCTAAAATATTTGTATTTACAATTCAAATTATCTAACAACAGCTTATGACTGACAACAATAATAGAAGTGGATCATTCGAATAGATAAAATAATATGATATCAAAAATATCGATTTTTTTTCAATTAGTTCTTGAGTTATCTAGCTTTTAGTTATTTTTTCAAATATATGCGTCTATAATTTAAGTACTTTTCTATAGTTAATTAATTATTCAAGACTTTCATAATAATCAAAAATTGAAAAAGAAAAAAAAAACTATCATTTGATCATATTCATTGTTTCAAAAATAAAAATCATGTCTAATTGAGTATATATATATATAGTGCTAAAGATTGTAACAGCTAATACAGTTTTAAGCAATATCAGATAGAATTTTTTTTAAGCATAACAAAATGAATCAGGTTACATTGGTTTTCAAATAGACTATAATATTTTTAAAATATGCAATAGCCTGATCAATTGTTATTCTGATTACACATTTTTTACTCGTTGTTGAAGATTTTTGCATGGTATGTCCCCAAAGACTTATTTTAAAATCACACACACAGATGTATGAACATATTTTCATATATTCTAAAGAATCACAAACAGTTACTAATAGTTAAAGGGACTGACAAAAATGTAATTATCTTCATAGAATTTAATTCTGTATCTTTTTACTATAGATAAATTATACTTTCATATTTTCCTTAACAAATAAGTTTGTTAATAAAGTTAACACATAAATATCCATATGCAAATATTATACATATTTTGTAATATTAACAACATTTAATGAATGTAATGAAAAATCAAATCTGTAATTTGTGTTACACAAATCTCTAGAAATTCTGATGTTTACTGCCTACCAATTGTGATATACTGTGTTCAAGCATTAGAACTTAATAACTAAGACATATGACAAATCTTTGGCTAAAAAATAAAATAAGTTGTTATTCCAAATCTTATAATTAAATGTTTTTCAGAAATTAGATAATTTAATTTTATATTCCCCACACATTAAAGATTTAATCATTTATTTATTGATATCTTAATGAATATGTACAGTGAAGATGTGACACAATAGCATCAATGTACATTAGTTCTATTGTATGCTACCCCTCCCCCAAAAATGTAAATAAACAAAATAAGCACAAATAAAAATAAAATGAAAACATTAAATTTTATAAATTTTATAAATTTTATGAGTCTGTTTTACATAAGATATGATGCAGACATTTTTTCAACTTGAAATGCCCCCACTAAGTCCAAAAAACTATTTAGAATTATACTACCTTGTTTATTGATTTATGCTTTTTCAGGTTTCATTAAAATGCATGCATTATTTTCTTCACTTTCTTTTTCCAAAAGTTTGATATAGTATAAGCTCTATAAAATTTGAGTGAATTCATTGCTTTTCCTAAGCATTAAAATGAAAGTTCTTGATTTCATAAAGACAGAAAAAAAATGGTAAAACATTTTACTAACACTTTTATATTACAATCAAAAACTTATAGCTTGTAGGAAAAGTTTAAATGAGAATCTAAAATAGATTACTGCAAGTAAGAGTGACCATATAGATTCCTAAATTGATGCACCCTTAAAAATAAAACATCTGAAGAAGCCATGACTGCTGATAATGAAGTGTTATTTTATCAAGTATTTAATTGTAATAAAAGTAGATTATACTTATAAGTTAACATCTTCAAAAGATTAATGTCTGACATTTTATTTATTTCATTTTTATTTTTTTAAAGACATGGTTCAGTAAGATTTTATTACAATTATTTTTTGAGTAAATGCAAATGGCTAAACTCACACATCAAAAATATATATGTATATCCATTTTCTCAATTTATTGGTTAATAACTACATTTTATTATATTTTTTTAATTTGTTTATACTACTATACTAATTTGTAAGTGCATACTGTAATAAAACAAAAAAAGTTGCATTATTAGATATATGTATGCACTGAAAATTACTGTGTACTTATAGGATTTATAGCACACAATATGTACTAAAGCATGAGCTATTATCCATTATGTACAATATACATTGGGTGGAGGGAGAGATTGGAATAAATTATAACAGATATTGTGTTCTGTTGTACATATAGTATTTTTATTTCTGATTTATAATAATTGTTAATATTAAGTTTTAAAATATTAAATCTTTGATTGAAAATTTCAAATAACCAAATGATTTTCACAAAATACTTTCATTTGCAGACATTGTGTATATGAAATTATTATATAATGGGAATCCAATTATATGACAAATAAACTGTTACTAGTGTATCTATTTTATTTGATTCTAAAGTCTTCAGCAGGTAATTATATATATATATATATATATATATATATATATATATATATATATATATATATATATATATATATATATATATATTTGTACCCTTACTTCTCATATATAATATAGTCTGAAATACGTCTAGCTCAATTAAATTATTATGTTTAATTAAAATTTGCATATCTATCTTTAATATACTTTTATACTATCATATTCTAATTAAATTTATTATCAATTATCAAAATCAATATACTTCTTTATTATGTATTAATTAAATAAGTATTTATCAAAATCATGAGACTGTGAAGTAAAGTTACAAAGCAATAAGTAGATTTACATTGAGTCAATATCTCCCAAGACATTGTCTCAATGGCATAAGAATACTGTTACCTCTTTATTAACTTACTACTACATCTACAGCATTCTTATGGCTTTTTAAAATAAAATAAACTATCTTTAATAATAATAAAATAAATAAATCTTAACTTTTAATTTTAAAATATAATTAAATAATATCAGGCTCTTTTAATTATCTTAAAGTAATAATAATTCATGTAAATAAGTATGATAAGGGATTTTATATCAAACCTAAATACACCTAACTTATTCTAGTAATAATCATAATGAACAATACTATTTTTAGGGTATAACTTAATCTTATCTATTTTTATTATATTACTAATTATTAAATAAATAAATAACCATGTGTATATCTTTTATTTTCATATAATATCTTAATTTTGGAATAGATCAAAATCTTATAATTTAATAATCTGTGGCAATAAATAATATTGTACTCTTGTATTGTGCATCATAACCATCTTATGACCATTACAATATGATATATTAATGTCAATCAATTCTTATAAATGATATCAAGAAAATATTGTGTTTATTTCTAATACCAATAATAAATTCACATTGTGCAAATATTATGTTTATTCAAATTATCTGCTGTCAAATGCTGTGGTGTAAAATAATGAACTTGACACACTTTTAAAACAAATTAAATAAATTTATTTACATTAACTTCAACTAAGAATTTATTTACAATATTTACAGTTCAAAATTAGGAAAACAAAGAAAAATAAAAATAAAATAAAAAAATAATAATACAATATGTTTACACTGTTATTAACTCATACTCCTAGTAAGTAATTATACATTCTTTAAAATACTGTACTAATAACATTGAAGTATGTTTTCAAACTTAGACTTTAAACAAGCATCAGTAAACTTCAATTATTACACAGAAAAATTTATGTAAACAATATTTATGTAGCATATGTAAACAATTAAACTTTACTAATTAAATTGCTACATCACTTAAGTATTACTGTTATTTATTTCATCATGTACTAGTATGTGTTTACTTTACTATCAGCATTACTTTAATAGCATAATATAGAAAACTAATGTATCTTTGTAATGTAATAATAATAATTGATTATAATTTATATTTCATTTAATGCAATTCATGCTACATGTTTTATCAAATATGCATTACATATATGTACCGTTAAATAACAATATTTAAATTATTCATTAATTTCAAATTCATAAAGTATTATATTAGATAAATTCTATGATTCTTTTCTATGTAAAATTATTACTTTACTTTATGTGTTATTCTACTCCTTCTTAATAACTTTCTATCTACAAAAACATCCTCCAAAACTTATTTAAACTTTCCGAAAAATAATCACTGATTTTAAATAAAAAACTAATTATCCAAACTATTTATACTACATTATCTATATTCGGTAAATCTTCAATCCAAATATAAACTTCTACATAAAACTTAACTTAATTTATCCAATAAAACAAAAATAAAATATAGACTTTTAAAATCTCTTCCTAACTTGCAATAAAATAATTATTTATGAATAATAAATATAATTCTAATACTATAATATAAAAGAAATATCAAAGTTTATTTACGAAAGAATCATATAATTATTTCTAAGCTTCTTATGTAATGTTGCATCGTATTTATATCATAAATTCAAATTATGCATATTTAAATAAAACTGTCACTGCCAATATAATGTGTGTATATTTTTAAAATACTTATACATCCATTCAACAATAACATATCATTTTGGTTGATCTAAAGAAAAAAACATATTAAATACATCAAAATTATTATTACTATGATACAATTTTTACCATCAATAATGATTTAATGTACAGTCCATCTTCCAATATTCTTCGGAATTACAGCTTCATAAAATAATTCACATTTACACTCACAATCATTCTTTAACATATTCCGTGTTATATTAATTATAAAATAAACTTATGCAATTAATCATTATATTATTTTTAGTTACTATTTTAAGAAATGTACCTATCTTATTTTTAATAGATTAATAATATTTAAATTTTATATTAGATAAATAAACAGAATTCATATTACGCAATTTCAGCGATGTCTTCTTTTAACCATAATAGTTCTTAAATCCTAGGTACACATTCACTAAAACACCATTTCCATTTTCCGGTCCATCACGTGTTTTTTTAAAAGTTTATGAAAATTGAAAAAAACGTTCTTTTAAAATAAAATAAAAGTTAATCAGTTCTTCTATCAAAATATAATAAAATTAAAATAGTTTATCTGATCCAGATGCAGTTCTTTAAAGAATATTATTTAAAAGTTATTATTTTTTTAAAATTAGTATATAGTTTATAAAATTCTCATTAAATTATTTTGATTAATTTGGACGTCCATGTATACTTTACTTGCGCATTCCTTAATAAAATATCTAGGTAAGAATAAGCTTCTTTATTTATAAATGACCAGCGTTTAAATTATTTCAATATAATAATTTTTATTATATTAAGACTTTTAGCTAATTATATTTTCAATTTATTTGCCTTTTAAAATTGTCAACATTTAGTCTCTTAAATATAAAGACTTAACAGGGCAAATATTTATAAAACTACTTTCATTTTTAATATCTTTACTTAAGATATACATTTAAATTTATAGCTTGCAAAATACTTTCTTCATAAAGAAGTATTTTATTCTCTAAAATATCTATTTTCTAATAGTCAATAGTAATTAGCTTTTAAAATTATATACTGTCCAAAATACTACTTTTCTCCATCTCGTAATTTTCCGAACTAATCCAGCGTTTGTCATACTTCTAGTATAAAGTTTCCGATATATTTTCACTATATATGATGTTCCCATGATTATTTGCTTGTAAATTGAGCTTAATAGAGATGACCGATAGGGAAAAAATTAAGTTAACACTGCATGCTTATCATTTAAAACTTTTATAAATTATTTACAAGACACTCTTATAATTTTGAAAAATGATTTTAAAAGCGTCTATAAAATTTACGTAGCTATTTTTAATAACACAATTAACTTGAAAATTCAATCACGAAGTCCTCTCCTAACAATTGAATTGAGCTTTTATACCGGAAGAAACTTCCCATTTGATTGGTAGATTAAACAATTGACTTGCTGGCTTATTTACATATTTACCAACAACACAAAATTAAAAATAAATAATGGCTTATTTAATATTTAATATTTATTACATTATTAAATTTCTAAAATAATCTTTATCGTTTATTTAAATCTATTAAACATTCTTTTAAAATATTCTCTTACTTGATTTTATTTTTTAACTTTTATAAGATTATTTAAAATACACAAAGTTTATTTTTTATACGTCATATTTTTAAAACAATATTTTAAAATCATATTTAATACTCTACATTGATTTATCTTTATTTTATCTCGTGATAGCTCACGTATTATTTATAAATTTTACAACATAATTTTAAAATAGTCTTGCACTTTACTAAATAACTTCCAAGCATGTGTGTGTATATTTAACTAACATCTGTTTCTACAACACAAGACACGCTTGTTATAATCTAAAAATAACTAACAATTGCATTTTTAAAATAAACATTTTTATTTTTAAAATAAATAAGATATTATAACAGATTTTAAAATAATTATTCGATATTATAAAATCAAATATTAATCTTCTACTTAAGTATTTATAATAATTGAAATATTTATATTCTTTTATAACATTATCTTATCAACAATAAATATATGCATTTAATTTTAACTTGTCTTTTAAACACTTTTAACTTTAAATACCTATTTATTAAATATATTAATGCAGTATTGATTATGGCCATTTTTCCAACTATATATTATAATCATCATCATTTAAAATGTCTCTCTCAATATCAGCACAATTTCACATATCAAATACTCATAGATTGCTTTAATTAAATTTTTTGAAATATTACCATAAGCAAAATTAACATCACATGTTCAAATATATCTTAAATTTAAAATTTTTAATAGATCAGCACAAAAATTAGATGGTGACCCATACAAAAGGGCACAATATATATATATATATATATATATATATATATATAAATTATTTCAGCATATATATTATATATATATATAAGTGAAATAATAATTAAAGCTAATTGGGATAATTAGTAACCATTATAAAACACCAGTAACCACATAAACATTCACAATAAGGATAGTAATCAATATTGCTCACTGCTGTCAAAGCAACTTTCTCACCTTTTAATAGCAAGAATGGAAATCTATTCTTACCAATGGTCCATTGAATATATATGGACACTTAAAGATTTAACATATTCATATGTATATATCATCTATAGTATGTTTTAATTTCAAAATTAGCACAATATGCACATTTCTAATAAATAAAAAGATATAAAATATCCTATAATAAATAAACACATACATCTTCAAATATACTATATTATTTTTGTGGGAATGGTTATTTAAATAATTTAGCAAACATTTTGTTGCTCCACATTGAATCACTTAAACAGTTTTAATATAGTCTTTTAAAATATATATTGTAATATTGTACACAATAAGTAACTCAGAAATTAAAATAAATTTTCAGAAGCATGAGTTTTATTTATTGTTTGTAACTTCATTTAAAAAGTATTACATTTTCAAAAATCAACTGAAGTGTAAAATTTGTCCAAAGCAAATAAATATTAATATAAAGACAGTCCTCTAATTTTATACAATTTGCTATATCATACAAAGAGCAATAGAAAAAGACACAGTATGTCATGGAATTTTTTTCAAGAAAAAGAATACAGTTCAATTATCTCTTGATAAATTTATAAAGAAAACACCAGATACTAATCAATAAAGTATTATTTGTATACTGCATATTTGAGTTTTTGTTCTTATCTGCATTTTTATTATATCACAATCATCAATTAGCACTTACATATAAATACAGAATAATGATTACATTTTTATATAATATTACTTTTTAATGTTATTAATTTTAATTTTAAAGTTTTAATAAATTTATTTTTATTAATTTGAGATGTCTTTTGATTACTTTTATTTTTAGAGAATTCTCCTATGCATCAATCACATAGAAATTTTACGCATTTTTGGTTTGTTTACATCAGTGATCACAACAATTAATTTCTTATATAGTAAATCCTGCTTCTGAAAACAAAGTCTAAAATGTAATTATGAATAGGAGTAAAAGCCTATGCAAATTTAAAAATACTTTCAAATAATCAATATGACATTTTATTTATATAATCATAAGATTAATAAAAAGAATATTGAATTTTAAACTTTCTGAAAAATAAGCAAAGCAATTTATTTATATTTTTACCATACAAATTTTTTAATGAACCTAATAACATATATCCTTATACAGTTTTAATAATTTTATAAATATTAATCTTTTATCTTATTCTTATTTTTGACTGATTTCTTTTGCATAAACTGTTTATATTATATATGCGTGTGTGTGTGTGTTATTCTACATTTGTATAACTTTTAAACAATTTAACTTATTTCTATCACGTTAATTATTACATTAACAATGTAATAAAATTTTAAGATAATGAATTTTAAAAAGAGTCTGAATATGTTAATGCTTCATTAAAAAATAAATATTTTAAAACTACTTTTGATGTCATTTTTTACACTGCTCTATTTCCACACATTTCAATTTTCATTCATATTTCAGGAATCAATTAGGTATGAAAGTCAAGGACTCCTATATATATATATATGTAACATTAGAATAAATAAATAAATAAATTACTTTTTAAAATAAATTAATAATTATATATATTAAAAATAATTATATCTAAACATCATAATTAATATTAATCTTTTTTTAAAAAAAATATAATTACTTTAATAATAAAATTATAAATGGACATAGGCACATTTTTTTAAATAATAGGAGTGATTTTTTTTCAGGTTCTATTAAATATAATATTGGTTAGTAAATTATCTAGAAGGTAACATAAAACAAGAATAGAAAAATATTCAAATACAATCTGAAATTTGGCAAGCTTGATGAGTAATATTTTTTATTAATTATCCCTACATAAAGGACTGCTGGAGAGATTTTGTCCTGAAGTGAGTAAGCCTGTTTATTTTATATTCATGCATACATCCACACATATATACAAAATAAATTAGATCTCCTTTAATACCAGTTACCAAATTTTCTATTTTTAAATGTCTTTATAATTGTCTTGTCTGTTATTCTGTTGGAATATAAAGATTTTTGAATTTTAACAATGAAAAAAAAAGTTCTCCTTCAGAACTCAAACTCATAAACTCAGGTTCCCCAGAAAAAAATCCTTAACAACTGAGCTAATAGAAATATTATATTTCTAGAGTAAAAATTTGGTAATATTTTCACTTAACTCATACTTAACTAAGTAAAAGAAAATATTTTCTATTAAAATTTGAATTATTTTTCTGAAATACTTAATATTTCATAAATATTTTGTGAAAAAAATAAATGGATAAATAAATGTTAGAGAATTAATTAAAAAGCCAATATATAAATATTTTATATAGCACATGATATTTATATTTAGAATTTGTTTGTTAGAGGTTGTATTTTTTATTTTTACATCTTATTATTAAATTATAATTTTTGTCATGATTTTTTTTAAAATTTTAACTATTTTTTTAAAATAATATACACCTGGGTCTCGTTTTATGCGATAGATAGGTTCCTCAGAAAACATGCACAAATGAAATTGCGCAAAAATAGATGTAACTTACATTGAAAAAGGGAGAATGCAGTCTGTGATTTTTTTAAATTCATGTAAAAGCAAAGCACCAACGTAAAATTACTTTAAAATTTGCACAAAAAAAAAAAAAATAAAGAAATAAAATATGACTAATAAAAAATTTCAAATTTGAAAAAAAAATGATACAAGACAAACTTTTTTTAACTATAATATTTAATTTTATTCAAAATAATATATTTTTATGCATAATTTACAGTATAGTAATTTAAATTTTTTTATACATGTTTTAATTATTATCGCTATTTGCCCAAAAAGATGTTAATTTGCAAACTAGTAAAAAATCAGATTCTTATGTGATGTGATGTGATGTATTTAGCTTCTCCTTAAACAAAGTCAAGAATATCTCAGCAATTATTCTCACAAGAGGAAATACAACTAGCACCAAGTTCACTCTCATGTTGTGTTAATGGTTTTCTGTTGATGATGATGATGATTTTATTGTTTATGAACTTAGACTTATAATAATAAAAAGACATTTATTCACCACTGCTGGGAAAAATTTAATTAAAACTAATAACTAAAAATTAAATTCTTATTTTTGTCTTTAATTTTCAATTCCGTTTAAAAATCAAATTTTGTTTTACATCACATTAATTTCAAGTTGCCCATAAGTAATTTTTAAATTGTTAATTACAATTAAAAACCAGATTTTAATTTTTAATCGTGCCCACTGATATTACTGACCTTTTAAAAATAAACTTGTGGACACTAAATGATTAATAATTGATTACATTTTTTTTTTTTAAAAGCAAAAACAGAATGTGATTTAAAATGCAAAATTAACATGCACAATGTTTGAACAAATTTACATTATAATCTTGTAAAATTTAATGTGTGTATACATAAAATGTGGAAATCATGATTTTAATTTCATTATTGCATAAAATCTTACTATTATAAAGCACTGAAAATATTGAAATTACTAGGATGAAAGTCGAATTCCAATAATGTGCTATTACTTTCAATATAACGTAAGTGTGCGAAATTTATTATTTAAAGTAATAGCGCATTATCGGACTTCGACTTCCGGTGAAAGATGATCGTGTAACTTCAAAATCGTGTTAAATAAGTCCGCATAAAAAGAGACCCCAAAAAAAAATAATATATAAAAAACTTTTTTTTACATAATACTTTTATGTGAATAGCTAACTAAAAAGTCTAAAATTACAAAATAATCAACAAATTAATCTCTTTCTTGGTTAATTTACCATTTTTGGAAAATATCAGAGATCTTAAGAATCTAGACTTAAGCCAATAAACATCTCATGATCACCACTTCTTATGCTTGCTTATAACTTATTAAAACAGGAAAAACTCACTATACATATTGCCACACACAGCAAGCTAGAGTAATCAATGGATGCTAGAAGGCTTGTGCATAAAATCCCCATCTAGTGCCTACTCATCCAATATCCTCAGACTAGTTTCTGGCTTGTGGCCAATATCCCCAGACTAGTTTCTGGCTTGTGGTCCACAAGCCAGAAACTAGTTTAGGGATATTGGATGAGTAGGCACTAGATGGGGATTTTATGCACAAGCCTTCTAGCATCCATTGATTACTCTAGCTTGCTGTGTGTGGCAATATGTATAGTGAGTTTTGCCTGTTTGGAAGTTACAAAAATATTGTCTTTTAAGTAAAAGTATTTGAACTCAAATAAATCATAAAAATCAAAAAGGTCCCAAATACTTTTATTTAAATATTCCTGCAGTTTTCCACTGTTTTGTAATAAGCCTAGATTGTTAAAATCTTTGATATTTTCCAAGAAAGGCAAATTAACTAAGAGATAGATTACTTTGTTGATTACTTTGTTATTTTGCATTTTTAGTCAGCTATTTACATAAAAGCATTATTTAAAAAAAAACTTTTTTTTACATATTATATTCTAAATGCTTTAATTTAGCTTATATTTAGTGTTGATTAATTGCTACATATACTTGAAAAAGACATTGATTTGATCCATTTCTTCATGGTGTTATTTGGGTATGATCACAAAACTCTACATCAAAATACATAGTCATATAATAGTTCTTTAAAAATAAATATTTTTATAACTGATATTTCCGTACAATTTTAGTCAGTTATAAAAATCTTTAGTTTTAAAAATCTATTATATGATTAGAACTATGTAAGAGTTTTGTGATCATTTCAGAAGAACACTGCAAGAAATAAATTGAGTCAATGTCTTATTCTGGGATTTGGAAATTCTAATGCAAAGGTTTTTTTTATATTAATTAAATTTTTCTGTTAAATAGTCGTAACCAATTATCATTTATTTATAAAATTGTTGAAGCGAATACATATATAAACTCTTCCATAACAAAATATATAATTTAATTTTTATTTTATGAGTTTTTTTTTAAATATCAATATTTTTTTCAAATAATTTTATCAGAAATTTAAAAAAAACTTTTTCTCAACATCAAATTATTCTACTATTGAATTAATAAACTATCCTATCCATAAACATGATTGATGGATAGTTGTTAGACCTATTAAGTCTCATAACTTATTGTAATCAGTTTTATTCTTAAGTTTTATACATTAATGCCATTTAAGAAGTTTATGGATGTAAATCTAAGTGAAAGTCATTTTTATGAATCAAAAAATACTTTCTTTTAATAAATAAAATTTCATTTTCATAAAAGTTAATTTTGTATATATTATTAAATAAACAACACACTTACTAGATTGAAGTTAATCCTAATAAAAAGTATACATTTAATACTAATAAAATATATATAATATTTAAATACATGTATATTATCTAAATTAAAATTAATATAATTATAAGGGACTTGAAGTCATACTTTCAAACTCCTCACAACTATCCAATCCATTTTATACAACTAATACTCATGACCACATAAATGACCTCCAATATATGTATTTCATGCTGAACCAGCACTCATTACTTGATTCAGATCACCATCTCCCACACATATATACAATCACTTCCTAGTTTATATTAAGATAACCAATCTTCAAACTTTAATGGACAAGCTTTAATCTTCCCCACTCGACAAATTTTTAATCATCCATATCATTGAAAATCTGAGAACGAAATGCTCAAAGCTCTTGTTGATGCCAATATTATTGACATACCTATGTTGAACTTAAGCCAATCTGATCTCTCACACATAGGACATTAATATCACTATTTAATTATACAGCAGAAGAATGGGCATCAGTAAGGAATTTGAACATTTCATCTTTGAATTTTCAATGATATGGATGACTCCAAAGTTGGAGAGTGGAGAATATTGAATCTTGACGATTAAAATTTTGAAGATTTACTATCTTTATATAAACTGAGCAGTGATTGTATATATGTGTAGGTGATGGTAATCTTGACCAACTAGTGAGTGCTGGTTCAGCATAAAACATGTATATTGGAGATCATTTATCTTTTTCACATTTATGTGGTCATGTATATCAGTTGCATAAGATGGATTAAATAGCTGTGGGAAGTTTGAAAGTCTGAATTCAATATATATGTACAGACAGACAGACAGACAGACAGACAGACAGACAGACAGACAGACAGACAGACAGACAGACAGACAGACAGACAGATAGATAGATAGATAGATAGATAGATAGATAGATAGATAGATAGATAGATAGATAGATAGATAGATAGATAGATAGATAGATAGATAGATAGATAGATAGATAGATAGATAGATAGATAGATAGATAGATAGATAGATAGATAGATAGATAGATAGATAGATAGATAGATAGATAGATAGATAGATAGATAGATAGATAGATAGATAGATAGATAGATAGATAGATAGATAGATAGATAGATAGATAGATAGATAGATAGATAGACAGACAGACAGACAGACAGACAGACAGACAGACAGGTAGGTAGACAGACAGACAGGCAGGCAGGCAGGCAGACAGACAGACAGACAGACAGACAGACAGACAGAGAGAGAGAGAGAGAGATAGATAGATAGATAGATAGATAGATAGATAGATAGATAGATAGATAGATAGATAGATAGATAGATAGATAGATAGATAGATAGATAAATAGATAGATAGATAGATAGATAGATAGATAGATAGATAGATAGATAGATAGATAGATAGATAGATAGATAGATAGATAGATAGATAGATAGATAGATAGATAGATAGATAGATAGATAGATAGATAGATAGATAGATAGATAGATAGATCAAAACATATTAAATAAGTTGGTAAAATTTTTTTAACAAATTCCTCTCTATTACCAAACAAAACATTATATGACTTTCTCAGTTTACTCTTGATATCTGCATTAAAAATAATCCATTTTATTCATTGAACTGAAGACTCAGCACATTTTTGAGTAATGAAAAGACATTAAATAATACTAGTGTTTTATGTCAATTAATTATTTAAGCTTATTAACAGGTTTATAACAGAGTCAATTGCTTATCCTATGCACACATTCTGCCCTATGATATCAGCATATTAATTTACAAAATTAAAAAAATAAATAATGCATCACAGAAATAAATTTTTAAAAGTATTTTTCAGTTGAATTCTGCAATAATTTGAATGATGCATATAAATTGGAAATAGCATTTTAGAGCTAGAAAAATTTACTCTATAATCTTTGATAGTAATTCCTTGAAATTACATTAGTATTAAAAATAATTATATTTTGCTCACTGGTGTATTTTAAATTATCTTAAGTAACCAATGGGATTGGTATAGTGACTTTGCTGACAAGAAAAAAACCTCAACCTAGGTTATATCATGTGATTTCACATGACATTGCAAGTAAAAAGACTTATGTCATGCCTATGATTTATGAATCTTTCAAATCATAAGCAAATTAGGAATTTTCTTTTTGGCAGCCAGTCCATAATTAATCTAGACAACCAGTGTTGGAGAATAAATAGATATTGAGGGACTACTAGTTAAAAAGTAAAAATCCTAAATTTATATGGATTGGTCAGGTAAACATTGATAAATCAACTGTAATAGTTTTATTACTAAGTGTCTATTAAATCTATGCTTTCCTTTTGCTTTTTTATACCTTATTTTTAATCTTCTTTTTCAATTATAATAAACATTAAGCAAAAGCATGTATTATAAAAATTTCTAAAAGTTTAATAAACTTGCAATTAACATTCTCTTATATTACACTTATTATTCTGATAAAAAATTCCTCCCACTTTAATCTAATCCCACTATTAACATATTACAAAAAAAATGTAATTGCTATATCTCAAATTATTTATAAAATTATTTTTATTTTTTTAAATATATGTATTTAAATGTCTAGAAGTAGACTGAAAATTTAGATATAATATACGTTTGTGTTTTATTAGTTTACTTCTTGGCCCCACAACAAGGAGGCTGACAATATTCTATTCTGAAAATACAAAAATAGGGTGAGAATATGTAGATAAATTATATAAGTGAGTTTAATAGAAGCAAAATATGACTTATAAAATATTGACTTTTGTTTTATCCCTTCCCACTAAAATTAATTATTTTATTAAGCCTGTGATATTATTTCCTCATCATACTGACTTTTTATTTTGTCTTTGTGATTTGTGGTCATTTATTACTCCTATTTATGCTAAAGGACAACACATGTCTGTTTTTATACATTTAAAAAAAATCCAATTACGTTTTGATTTAAAACATTTGAAACACAATTAAAAATATATGACAGAAACTAATTACCTGTTTGTCAGGATCTTTGAACTTTGTTAGCACAGACCAATGCAGATAGACAATGCAAAATGGATTCTACATTGGTGCATAATTTATTTAGATTGTAACACAGGTGACTTATTTTGAAATTGCACTTAACTAGCACGTTCAAATTTGTGGAATAACATTGTTAAAAATATGATATTTATAAGAAATTTAGTAAGTACACTTCTACCAAATTGCAACTGAAAGTTAAAAATTTAATTCACAAAAGCTTTTCGGCATCGGTTAATATTATTGATGTATTCATCATGAAATGCATGTAAAGAAATGTTAATTACAATTTATTTGTAAAAAAAAAAAAAAAAAATTATTCCATACTACTATAAAAAAATCTATTCTGTACTACTATTTATTTTTAATATTTATAAATTTTGATAATTTGACTATTTTTCATATGATGCTTGACTACAGAAAAAATAACTATTCCATTTGATTTTTTCTTTACAATGAAGAATTTAAAAGATGAGAAGTAAAATCTTTATTTTCACAATGATTGCCCTTACAATTGATAATAATTTGAATAAATTGCTATTAAAATTATTTTTCAATGTAATGATAACTATCTAGTGAAGAATGATTTAATCATCTAATAATTTTATGTAACAAAAATGATTTAACTAAGCAAGTTGAATTTATTGATATTATTGAAAAATTTTCATGACAAAAACTACAAAAATTTTCGATATAAAATTCATATCGTTTGTTTTAAATAAATAAATATAAATGTTAGTTTTGTGTAGCAATTTAAATTGACTTATTTTATCCTAAATTCTATAAAGCATCATACTGCTCCTAACCTTAACAGTCGGCAGAGAAACCTCCACCAAAGATCCTATCCCTAGGGTCCACTTCAGAATATAGGGACTAAGGTTTACCAATCTTTCTACCTATTTTTTTTATTCAAATTTAGAATAGGCGTATTTGTTTACGAATGACTGAATGAAGTATATATACTGTTCATAGAAATTTATTCAATGCTTTACAATAAAACTACACTTTTTTTTAAAAAAAAAAATAGTTTTTATAAATTTAAAAAATATTCAGACAGAAGAGAAAGCTTGAACATTTCTTTTTTACTATTTAGAAATCTTAACCCCAGCTAGCGGTCTTATTAAACATTTCATCTTATTCAAGCGTATAAAGATTCTAAGAAAAGATGTAATCTATAGAGATTAAAAGTTTTTCTGACAATTTTTTTTTTACGTTTTAATATTCCTTCTTTAGTAAAAAGTATACCCTAAAAGTGTAGAATTTTTTTCTTTCAAATACTGAGACAAAGGAATTATAAAAATTCTCTTGCAACTAGAAAAAGGATTAATGATTTTATTTTTTAAAAAGACAAAATACAGCACCTAATAAGTTTGTTTAGCGTGGAACAACTATAAAAAAAATAATTAAAAATAACTTTTAAAAAATTATTTTTGTATTATAGAAACACGAAAAAACGATTTTAAACATCATAGGATGGATAAATAACTAAGACCAAACCTTCCATGAGATTAAAAAATAATTGTGCTTGGAAGATAATGTGATATTTGGTAAACTATTTCATTTATTTGAACAAAATCAGTTGTATATTTTATATTATTCAACTGAGAATAAATCTAGGTTCACTTTAGCTCTTTAAATGTTATGAATAACCATTTTGTAAATAAGATAATTTTATTAATATTTTATTTGATATACTTCTAATAGCTCAAAATATCATTCATGGCTCATTTATCTGTCATATATATACATCAGATTTTAAATACTGTTTATATTTTTCCATTGCTCTCATTTTAATAATCAGCTTTATTTTTAATGTTATCTTTTAGAAAGTTTTAACAAATTTGAGTAAAAGAGTTGGTAGAAAGGATGAAAATGTGTAAAAAACATTGTCTAAATTTGAATATATTTCTATAATTATTTGAATCTACGGTTGTCTCTGATAGAGTTAAGCATATGATTCTACATAGAAAATTATAATTTACTTTTTGTTCTTAACTATAAGAATCTTGGTTAGTCTTGTATTCCCAGCTAAGTTTTAAAAATGATATAAGCAGGCTAATTCAGTTGCTTATGCCAGATTGTGTCAAACTATGTACACTTAAAATTTTTCTTAAACATAATGAGCTTTTACTTAGTTGATATTTTAGTTTTCTTTTAATTATTAAAACTGTGTATGGTCCTTACTTGGAAATTTCTGTTTGATTATTGTAAAAGTTCAAACTGGATATTTGAGACATTGTTATGGTTTATATAAATTCTCTCATATTACCCCACTACTTTAAAACTCTATTTTCTCTCATATTACCCCATTACTTTAAAACTCTTTAAATAGTTTAAGATGGCTTAGAGGCAAAAATCACAGTTATGATAAATCGAAATAATAAACTGTTCTACTATATCTCAGCACTAAATTGACAGAGAGACATTACTTTTATAATTACACAGTTTGAACCATACTTTAAATGTTGTATTTATATGTTGGACTATTTCCATAATCTAATATTAAATATTGAATGTTTTTTAAAAAAATTAACTTTATTTAAATTTTTAATTATACTCAAGTGTTAGTAATAGCATAAAGGTATACACATAACATTTGGAATGATATTCTTCTTCAGGTGTTAATGGCCTATAATAACATTAAAATCAAACCAGGACTTTTAGATTTTTGAATATTGAATTTTAAGCTAATACTTTAACCAACTATACCATACTGCCACAGTTGATAAAAATTTTATATACTTATCTATGAAGTTCCTCCTGTTTTCTCCATTCTTCCCTAAGAGCAAAGTTTATTAGTAGTTTCCAGACTTTATGAATAATCACACCAGGTTGATTTATGGGGTTAATTGTCATAGTCATATGAGAAGCTTCTTTGCACATACTGTTCCTCTTTATACAATATTTTGGTATTTTCCCAATCAAACATATGTTTATTGATACATATATGGTCTGCTACTTTAGACATATCTGTTTTCTCTTTTCTAATTATAAGTTTGTGCTTCTACAATTGCTTTTTAATGTGGTGACTGGCCTTACCAATATGGGTCCTTTTACATTAACATGGTATTTCATAGGTGCAGTTTTTGTTTTTTAGCATTTCAAGTTTAGGCTTTGTAGATATTGGAATTGATATGACTCTTAAAAACTGTTCTGATGATATATTAATTGCAGATCTACAAAGCCTGAATATGAAATTCTAAAGAACAAAAACTGCATCTATTAAATACAATGTGAATGTAGAAGAACCTATATTGGCAAAACCAGTCACCCCATTAAAAATAATTGCAAGAGAATAAACTGATGATGTGACTAAAGTATCAGACTATGTACATACCAATATACTTTCAATTGGGAAAATATCAAAATATTATATATAGAGAAAAGGTACAATAAAGAAATTTCATAGAAACTGTTTACATGATATTAGCAATTAACCCCATATGTCAAACTAGTGTGATTATTTTTTGGGAAAGATTAGAGACTAAAATGGAATGAAAAAATAAAAGTGTTAAAGACTTTTCAAAAATAAAGCCTATGAAAAAAAAAGTTAAAAGACACTATTGCAAGATATTTAGACTAAAGAATATAATATAATAAGTGTAGATACATTTGCAGATAGTCAATACAAAATACAATCTTTAATTTTTTTTATACTTGTTTTTTTAATTGTTCTATTTCTCTTGGAGTTAGAATGACTACCCATTTAAACTATTTTAAATAATGATAATTATAGTTTTCTTCTATGAAGAGCATTCAAACAAATTTTCTTTCACCATTGAGCACTATTTCATTTGTTATCCAATAGTCAAATTGTTTGACAATCTGTCAGACTAATTTTATTTCAAGTAATTATGATTACAAAATAAAGTGAACAGAACTTGCAGAACTGATCTTTTGTTTAAAAAAAAGTAAACAACCATTAGAAATCCTTCTGTCTGATTAAGATTAAACTATAGCATTCTCTTATTTTATTTTTAGACCTATATATTTATATGATGCATACAAACACCTTGAAAAATATTACCAATATTGGTCAAAATACTGAATAGTAATTAAATAGAATGATACAACTCATTAATTAAATGGATATTTATGCGATGTATTATGATGCAAACAATTTTATTTTAAACAAGTCTTAAATACAATAAAATTAAATATTCTTTTAATGTTAAAAATTGAAATATTTTCTTACTGAACAATAAAAAATCTTAGATGTTTAGTAATAAAATATTTTTAAAAAATATTTACACAAAGTTGTTGCTGTTTTGTAATTTAACACTGAATGCCATTTGGAAAAACTTGTTAAAAATTCATCAAAATTTATTCATGGTTGCACGAGAACATTTATCTACTTTCAATAAACATATTTCGCTATTTACATATATATTTAATTTTGTATTATTTTCATAACCCACTGCCCCTTCCTGCTTCTATTCTAAAATAAGTAGATAAATATAATGCTTTATTTTGTAAATTGTGAGTGAGTAATAATGTTAAAATTCTAAGCCCAATTATATTAATTTATATGTATGTGTAGATTTAAGTACTCTTAAAAAAAATTAGTATAAACTTCATTGTAATTTAATTATTTTAGACTGCTTAGAAACATATTCACAATGCAAGTAATATTGTTTTTTCTATTACAAATCAAAATACAAAAAAGATCATTTTATTTGAGGTATTTCTATATTCCATAAACAAATGTTTACACATGGCAACAAAATCAATATTTAATGCAATATTCTTATGACAAATTAAATGATGTGTCTTGCATTGGTGGTCGAGAGGTCAGCGCAACTGCCTTGTACTTGCAGGCAGTTGCCCAAGTTGCGGGTTCGCGTCCCGGCCGATGCTATGACACTTAAAAAAAAGTAAATGATGTTCTTTACTACTTTTGATGTAGTTTGCCACTATTTGACATTGCAACTTTCTTGACATTCTTTTTTACAATAATTATGCTTTTTGAATATTTAAGATACATAAAAGACTGACAATGATAGAAGTTAGAATAATAGAGAGTTTGATAATAAATCATATATTAATGATGGTTTATTGTTATTGGAATATATTTTAGATTTTTCTAAATTAATAAATCTGTTATGGAAAATAGGTTTCATCAAATAAAACATTTTAATTTGAAAAAGAAAATACGCTCATATATTTATTTATTATACACAAGTTAAAACTTTTCTAGTTTACATTAAAAGGTTTTTAATTAGTGATGAATCAACAATAATACGTGGAAGTACAATCTTTCCAATAATTTTACACAAATTGTGTAAGACTTGATTATTTATTTATTTATGAGCAAATAACCCAATTAGTAAGAGCATTTTATGAACCCTTTCTATTTTATTCTTAATAATTAAATTTCGATATATAAAAAAAATTAAAACCTTTTTAAAGTAACAATAAATGCAATGC
>JAQFVV010007013.1:0-202439 GCA_028023455.1 Epiperipatus broadwayi | reverse complement strand
GGTAGAATATATGGCTCTAGGCTGTCTTTGAGTACTTTTTCTATTATTTTAATCGTAAGTGGCCCCATTGAGATTGGTCATAGGTTGGATAGTGTTGATACTTGGACTTTTTCTTGTTGAAGGGGACTATTGCTATTGGATATAAACCTTGGATGTCATGCAACTTCTGTGATAGATGATTTGCAAGGTCACATAAATATTGGCTAGTGAACTGACTGAGATGTGCAAGGACAAATTTGGGGATTCCATGTGCTCCTGGGTGACATGCATTAGGTACTGTTGCCAGTTTAGTAGCAAATTCTGTGATGTTATATGGGGTATTTGTTTCTGGTTTTCCAAAGATGTTAGGATTATATTTGACTGGGTGGTATGCTTGCAGCTTTTGTTTGAAAAGCTGATAGATTGGTTTTAACATATTATTTCCTGCATATGTGTGCCCCTGCTCTGTGAGTGCCATTGGCACTCTGACAGTGGATGGGTAGCCCAAGGCCCAGCGAATGTATTTTCTTGTCCATGTGTGTTGTTGTCTGAGGCAGACTTTACTCTTTTTTATTGCTAGGTAGTTTTTCAGGTGGTTACAGATGTTATTGTATGTTTGTGTAAGTCTGCGTATATGTTTTGACTTGTGTGTGTTGGGTTTATCATTGTAATCCGTTTATGTATTTCATCAGCCAGTGCTAGCAGTCTTGAGGGTGGGGGGATTTGCGTGTAATGTGATCTATATTAAATGATAAAATGTTTATGAATGCTAAGTATCTTTGAATGGGGTTAAGTTGCATATTTTTGATTTTGTGAAGATTATATATGTTTCTGAAAAAAATAAATTCTGGGGTAGAAGTTGGACGTAGATTGTTTTACCATGTGTAAGTGCAGTTGTTTGAATTCCTGTCAGATTGATTAGTATGATTTGTGCAGAGTGATTAGAGAAGGGAGATGGGTTGATGTTTAGGCTGATTTGATTGTGTAACATAGGTGAATAAAAGCACAGATCAATTCTTGATATATGACGTCCATTGTAAAAGGTAACTGCCTCATTTGACAGAAAACCCTCTGCACTCATAAGTGGGATTGATATTTGATGCAGCCACTTTAAAATGAACTCTTGATATTTCATGTTGAAATCCCCAATTAGTATGGTTGGATATGAATTAGAGCCAAGTAAGGAGTTTATGTTTAATATAATATTTGAGACAATTGTAGGGCTAGGTGAAATATACACAAATATAATGTTTAGTGTGATGATTTGATGACTGAAAGTTACTATTAGTAAATTTGCTCTATATATATGATTTTGAATGAGTCAAATGGACAACTTTGTGTTATGAGCAGTCCAGTATCTCCTGAGGGAGATGATGTGTCTCTAGAGCATGCACAGTAGCCGTCTCTGCTTAGATGTACTGTGGGGTCAATTTGTGAGCCACTATATATTTTAGTTTCTAGAAGTCCTACTATATGAGGTTGTGTAATCTTTATCCATTGTTGTAGCTGATGTATTTTGTTGACTGAGTTGAGCCCTCTGATATTAAATGCTGTTATTTTTTAGCTTCATTGTCGTGATTGGCTGCGAGTTGGTTTCACAGTGTGTTGAAGTTTGCGTGAAGCCTTTGCATATTCTCTAGTGTTTTGTGAGCAGTTATTAGTGGTTTGATTACTATCCAGCTTCATAAGTATTAAGTTTTCTGCCAAGTGTTCAATCATTTCTGTTAGAGTATTGTTTTCATCTGTTTAGGCTCTTTTTGATTTATTTCTCCTTGGCCGACCAGATTTTTGGACTTCTGTTGGTGTTGCTTCTATGGAGGGGAGGCATGGGGTTAGTGACTCTAGAATATCTGTAGATGTTTTGTTTATAATTGTATGCGGCATGCTTGTTTTTGGGGAGTTGTATGTATCATTCAATATGTCTGGATTTGAGTCTGACATGTTATTGATTAATATGCCTGGTGTTTGTGATACTTCAGGTATGATTTGTGCTTGATTTTGATCCATTTGATCAGTGCTTTCATTTAATTTATTTGAGCTATCTGTTGTAGTTTCAAGTATATTTGTGTTTTCTTCTGCATATTTGTTTTTAGTAGCTTCATTTGTACTGTGATTGTTTTCATGTTGATTGTTGTTTGAGTTGCTGGTGTTATTTTGTGTGTTGTTACTCTTTTCATGTTGGGATTGGATGTGCTGATTATTTGGTGTCTGGCCCTGTATGAGTTGGCTATCCATGCACTGTGTGGCTAGGTGACCACACTTGCCACAGGCATAGCATTGTGGTTTTAAACCTCTTATATATAGGCTCAGCATAGCTTCCTGATCTGCAATTTGTGTTGGTATAGATTCTGGGTCAATGTCTTTGTGTAATTTTAACTTAAAATCATAGCTATTGCTGTATATTGGTATTGGTGTGTCTTTGAGGTATATTGGTTGAAATGCTATAACCTTGCCAAATGGATCCATCATTTTTTGAAAGTCTTGTTTCGTGTATCCAAAATATGTATTTTTTATTATTCCTGTAATCTGGTTCTGTCGATCTTGATCGACTATAACAATCACGTAATTGTCTAATGTTTTAATTTGGTTTAGAAATCGGTTCTTTTGACTACTGTCAAGAAATTCGATTGCGAGGTATCTGGGATTTGGATGATCTGCGATTCTTACGATCATTTCCCACAGTTCGTTTTCAGTTATTGCTTGATATAATAATGTGCGTGGAAACCGATACAACAATATATTTGCATCTGTGGCAGATATTACTATCGAGTTTGGTGAAAAAAATCTTTTGAACAATGTATAGAGTCCCCATGGAATCGTGTTGTTAAAGTGTTCATTAATTCGTTCTAGCATATTATCGGTCTAGTGTGCAGGGGGGGGAAGATCTTGGTTTACCTGTATCTTTAAATCTAACTGTTTTATATCGTTCGGATTTGTTTTTCTAAATCTCGGAACTATTTTATTATTTATTGTAGTCGTGAAATTCTTTGAACTTGTTGCTTACATGTTAGTTTTTGCGACCGTGGCGTACGATTTGACGGTGTCTAAATTTTTACGCACTTCAGCGGCCATATTGATGCCAAATGCTCGATCATGCATAGCTGTGGTCTTCTTTTTTTTTTTTTTTATAAAAACAAAGAAATTTTAGGTAATGTAAGGTTTTTTTTTATATATATTCTTGAGCTAGTTTATGATTTTCACTAATTATAGTTTCAAAAAGATTTATTTTTATTTTGTGAAATTATCTATATTGGTTTGATTTTAAATTGTGGCGTTATTATTAGATTTTTTGGGGTTTGAAACCCAACTACTTTACTATTATTTACCGGCACTATCAGGATTTTCTGCGGTATATATTATTATTATTATTATTATTATTTGGAAGAAGTAGGCACATTGACATAAATATTATTTTTATTTGTTCCTAGTGATAATTTTTATAATTCTTTTCAAGATTGCCTAGAAAAAATCTTAATTATAAAGTGTCTGGAAAATTTAAAAATATTTTTGATGATTTGATTCGCTTGATATTGTTATTGCATTTCTTAAGTCAACCATCATATCATTTTTTTCATAATGGTTGAGACAAAATTATGAATATGTAGATTAAGCATTTAGCAATTGCTTAGACATTTTGATTAATATTTAGAAGATAATTTACCAATTTGCTTATGTGTGTTTCAAATATTTAGATTGAAGTAAGGAAAAGGTTTGTCACACTAACAATATATCAGTTTAATTCAATAGTAAGAGAAATGAACTCAACAGCTTACGTTTTCTAGATTGATTTCCAGTAAGTGAGAAAAAAATCTCAATTCATTTATTTGAATGGAATGGTTGTATTAAATTTGTCACTTTGACAATCAAATGTTATTGGATTTTTCAAACAACTGAATATTTTATAAATTATAAGTAGTTACATATAGAAAATTTTGTATGTAGTAATAGAAATATTGATAATAGAAAACAAAAATGTTTTTATTTTTGATGTTTTAAATATAAAGTACTAAATAATTGTTGTAATTGTGATTTTTTTTTCATCTTATAATAATGTTGAACTGTCCCACTCAAACTATGGTTCATGGACCAGTCCAATTCTTCAATTGTTAATGGTCTTTGATTAAATAAATACATTAATTAAGTGCATATTTAGAAGATTCACAATTAGTGGACTCTTTTTTGAACAGATTATAAACTAGTTATTTGATTGCTATTATTAGCTGTTAATAGTATATTAAAATATACATTAAAGAAAATAAGAGAGAGAGAAAAAAATGAATATAAAATAAATAAATGCTTTCGGACATTTTTTTTGTGCTCTTAATTTATATTTGACAAATTAATTTTTAAATATAGTAAGAACTCCATCTAAATTTATGCCATTATTATCAAGTATGTGTATGAATATCAAAATTCTGGATAGGAATGTATTTTCTGCAATATAATTTTTTTATATTTATATAGTACAAAAATTTTTATCATAAATATATATCTATTGCAGAATGGTTTGAAAATTGCATACATTAAAACATCAACAAAAATAATTAGCAAAAGGCAGGGCAGTTATGAAAAGACAGTGGAATAATAAGAGAAAATGTTCATGCGATCATTCTTTTTTTTTTTTTTTAAGAACAAAACTTATTATTCTTAATCTTTATTTTTCTTTTGATAGAAATTAATGATGATCCATTTAAAAACATAGACTTGGTGCATTTTGATATGCAATATAATATCTTTTTAAAATAGTTTACCATAAACGTTTTTACTTTAACATTTTTCTGTTTATATTTTCCTTTCACAAATTTAATGATTTTTTTTGAATCTTCACATATTACATAATGTATATGTGTTAACTTTAATGGTTTCAGGAGCACATGAAATAATAATAAGAATATTATTATTATTTTAAGAAATGAAAATTCATTGTTATTATACTATTGAGCCATCTTTAGTGTATAAGTTCTTTTTTCAAAAAAAATATATCAATTATTTTCATTTTATCACATAAAAGAAGCAATCCATAGCTTAATTTTAGATTTGATAGAATGTATATTATCATTAATTTGTCTTTGAACCGTAATGGAAAGTTTAGAAGCATAATTTAATGTGTATAAGACTTAGGGCATGAGGCAGAAAAGAAAAATATACAAATTTTATAAAAAAGTTTTTCAAACTATGGGCAATTAAATTGAGAACATGCATGCGGAAGCCATATAGTATCACATTTTTAATATAGTTCTACAGCACATGAAAATGCAGCTTATATCAAATGAGATCACATGAGATATTAGTTGCAGTCTTTTGTTCAAAATAGGAACTAAATTATAATACTTCATATTTAAAATTAGTTTGTCACTTTTAAATTAAAATATGTTCATTTTATTTTTTTACAATGATTACTTTAAGTTTTTATTTCCTATATTATTTTATAGTTTAATGTAATAAAGTTAGGTTAGAGATATTTTTCTTAATGTTAATGACTATTTTGTGTTCATATAATTTAACAACTTTAATAATATCTAACTTAAAATACATATATACGGGATATAGTTTGCAGGAAATAATGTGTAATATTTAAAAAAAAAAACTATTAAAATATTCCCTTTTACTTTCCTCCATTTCTGAACTTTTCATGAATGCTGATTTTTATTTCTATGCAGTGTTAAAAAAATTAAACTTGGCAAAATAAATTATGTTAAACATATGTTTAAAGAGAATTTATTTCAAAATAATTTTTGTAAAATATCTTTAAGATTTTACTTATTGTCTAGATTTTTAATCCATCTTTTTAATGATTGAATCACTAAACTAATATTATTTATGTATGTAGAATATATACTTAACATTACTGTATTTGATTTTTTTTGTTATATTATAAGCAGTGCATTTCATTGTCATAATATGATTCAATATGGCAACATATAGTTGTAATAAAAATTTACATGACCATTAAATCCAATCCAGCTAACTATATCTTAGCTAAGGGATAAAACAGTAAATGAAAACTATTTACACACTCAGGAATTGTTGAACCTGGTAAGCACTGTCATCTTACAGTATTCTATTATGGGCTCTTGATGAAGTCTTTGTTTTTCTGTAAATTAATTGAAGTTGTTTGACTTTTTTTATTATTTATTTTTATGTGCACATTTATAGGTTTTCTTACCTATGTCTTTAATCACACATTTGGAGCAATAATATTGCAAGAGCACTATGACATTTATTTCACCTTGATATCAATATCCAGTTTTTCTCAATGTGTGTGTATATAAACAGCTAATTTTTTTGTACCAAATTCCCCATATCTTTTCATGGTTTTTGATATTACAGAACTTAGTGAGAGGTAGTTACTTCCACTTTTCAATTACAGATATTTAAAAAAGTTATAATTATTTATTATTACATATATAATCTTGTATTTGGATGGAGACACCACAGAATACATATGTAAGTGAAATATTGTGCTTATCAAAAAAAGTGCATTTAAAGTAGTGTGATATAGATGGGGAGATTTGCTTTAGAGAAGATTATAGCCCATGAACTTGTCTATTATTTATTTGTATTTGTAGGAAATTAGAAATAAGTTTATTCTTTAAAGTGTTAATGTTCATCGCAAAAAGTGATTGGTTAATGTGGAAGAGTAGACAATTACATTAGCAAACAGGATAATAAAATTAACAATGGAGATAGGTAATGGTAATTTTATTATCTAAATTTAGGACTGGTTTAATGTTTATTAAAATGGATGGAAGAACAGTTAGAAATTCATAAAAATATACTTTTTACAATATTTGTTATTTTTGCAAGCAATGCAATGAAAAATGATTTGCAAGGATTTTTAGCCATTGTCAAATTTAGTTCATTTTTTTGTTGGGTGTTTAAAAAAACATTAAGAAAATAAATTTGATATTATTTATTTTAACTAATTTAAAAAAAATAGTCACATAATCACTGGGGTATCATCAACACATTCATGATAACTTGTTTGTTATGAGTATGTGTTTTATAAATAGAATTTGATAGCTATTGATCTATATAAATAGTGTTAAATACAAGCTATGGAACCATATATTTAGTGACTGTCAAATTATGGATACAGTAGTTGGATTAAAGGACATTGTTTTATTAATAGTTAAATTGTCTAAAAAAATTCACACACTAAATAAATATTCTAATTTCAATTATTGAAATAGGGTTTTTGGATTCCTATATCAAGAAAACACACTTTATCTGAATAAAAAGGTAATCAAATGGTTTGTGTCTTGATGATCATGATATTTAAGCATTAAGAAATGACCGAGTTGAACTGAAATTTGGAGATCTTTAGTTCTAGTCTATTACTCTACCATTCTACTAACTTGTTCAAGGCTTTTGTTTGAAAGTATTTTCTTCAACAAAACATGATTATTTTAAACTAGTTTATTAATTGGAATGGTATTTTGGTATTATTCCTGCTATGTTATATTAATCTGGTGATGTTTTTGTCCGGTAATATTTATTTATAGTTTTTGTTTATGATGTCTGACCTGATTAATTCATATCAAACTAACACTTTCCATTTCAGAAGATATTAAATGGTTCATTCCGCCATAGTGACCCCCCCCCCCATCATAATATAATTTATCTCTCACGTCATTTGCAAGTAACACAGTTTTATATTTAAAAATACGTTTACTTTTTATATTTGTTTTGTTTTTGTTTTTTTGTTAAACCTTTTTAATGTTTTTTTTAATATTTAAATATAACATTAAACTTGCAGCAAATGTATTGCATTATTTGTAAATAATTTTTTTTTTATTTATTTCAAAATACAGTGATAAAAATTATGTTTGTGGAGTTTTTTTTTTTTGCAAAACTATATACATTTACAATTAAAAGTTGTTATATTTGTCAAGTGTTGTTAGCCGAGAGGTTATCGCAACCGCCTTGCAAGCAAGTAGTTGGTTGCAGATGGTTGTGGGTTCGCTTCCCGGACGATGCTATGACATGAAAAAAAAAGTTGTTATATTTGTGGGGGAGGGGAGTTTAAGAAATTAATTAAAATATATGATTAAACGTATAGTTCACCTTTTTTTTTTTTTTTTGCTTACTTTAATTAATTAAGAAGCAGTAACTAATAAATTGTATTCGAAGGGATATGGACAAATGAACATTAACTAGAATATGATTTAACATATTGTTTCATACCCATCTTAGCTAATTAATATTTAATCATTATTTTAAATTTACATTATATCCGTAAGAGCCTGCATTCTTTATTATTCAATCTTTTTTAAAATTGTAGTGGTACATATTAGGACTTAAAACTGAAGCATATAAAGTCTTATCATTTAATTAGCTTCAATTTTCTTTATAAATTTAAATTTAATTTAGTTTTTGTAGAATCTCTGTCTCTGAAGCATTTCATTTCCATTCGCTCCATTTATGCCATTGCAATATATACTTAAACGAAAAACAACCAACAGAAAAAAAATATCAATTATTTTCTTCATAAATGCTAATGTTTGTGATATTTATATACAGTAACATATAGAATATCTAAGAATAGAAAACAATATATAATTATTGAGGTAATAGTATATTTATTATGAAATGTTTGATTAATCTGTAGCAAAAAGGAGCTTAATTAAATCCTACTTGCAATGATTCCATACCTCAACATATTTAAAAACTGATTGATAATTTAGCAATCCAACCCACATAATTTAAGAAAAGGATTGAATGCACAAAATTACAAACATGATGTTTTTGTGAGTTTATTTACTAATTCAACATGACGATGATATAAAGGAAAAAAATATTTTACTACATGTTATTTCTGACAAAACACAGGTAGCTTGTCACTGCATACAGTTTTGAAGGATTTATATTAGAAATCAGTGATTTAAATGTTAAATTTTGTATAGAAGTATGTTTCATTTATATAACTGCAATAGAATAATGACAATATAGTAATCAAATGATTTTCTGCTCACAAATTTGTATGCAAATTCACTTGAAGTTTAACACCAGAATTCATAGATCTTGAATTTTAGAATCTGCATCACTCCTGTAAACTATTTATACATGTAGAATAATTAGCCAAATTAACACTTGTATAAACATTTTAATCATTATAATGGTTTCTTCAATGAGAAATCATGCCAAGAAACAAATACCAGCTGAACTAAACATTGTGCTTACTAATATCAAAATATTGTGTATTGATTAGGTTCAAGGCTCTTTACTGTGTGGCAACTTGGAAGTTGATCATAAACAACTAACAATCTTGTCACATTTTTTTCATATACTTTCTATCCAAAGAATAGAAGAGGCTCACAATTATTATAGAATGGAATTTTTTTAAATATATAGAAACTGACCTGTGAGTTAACCTAGATTTGAAACCTTAGAATTTCTTTAAATTTCAGATTATTAGCTTGAATAATATAAAGGAGTAATAAAGTAGCTTCTATTTCAAGCTGAGAGTGATACTTGTTTTTAATAACTGTTACAGTTGAGAACATTTTTAACACAAGTAGTCATTGGGAATGGAGTCAAAATTTTTAAGGCTTTTTCACTTAATTTTGGATATTTTCTTTTTACAGAAATCCAAGAATAACTTTTTGAAGATGAGTTGAATTGAAGTTTGAAACTATCATCTGATGAAACTATCATCTGATGATAATTTGATTAAACTTTTTTTTTCTTCCACATTTAAATTGATTTCCTCAGTATTTGAATAAAATGGGTTTAGTATCCACATATTTCCATTTTTGTGATCCTCTTCTTTTGGATAATACTGTTCAAAAGACTCTTTGAGTGACTGCAACTGTTGTTGAACAAGACCTATTATCTATTGGATGATGCCTTTTTTTTTAATGTATCCATTCGGATTTGTAAATATTTGAATCTTCATTGATTAATAAAGAAGTCAAAACTTTAGGCTAGCAAGAAAAAAAAAACTTTATATACCTTTTTCAATTTCCAATCAGTTGAAAATTTATTTCCAATTTTGTGTTAAATTTTTCATTCAAATCTTCAACTAACATCAAGTTACAAGATAATTGTAAAAAAAATGTAAGTCATTTTCAATAGCAATGCTGAGCCTAATTATCTATCACATTTATCATCTTCCTATGTCTGGACCCTCTAACTATGAATTTCACACTTAAATCACATCAAAAACCTCACTCAGTCTCTACCTGTAACACAGCCTGACCCAGAGTCTGACGAATCTATTACAAACTCTAATTCAACAATAGCAACTATATTCTAACACAACTATACCATCATTCCCCTCTGGAAATCAGGACTCTCTACTCATGGGTCTCACACTTAAACCTTATCAAAAGCCTTACTCAGCCTCTATTTTTAATCCACAGAAAAACCCAGAGTCTAACCAACCTAACACGAACTCCAACTTAACAATTGCAACCAATTTTAACATAGCTGCCACCCCCCTTTTTTAAATACTCAAATGCACCAAAGCAGGCATGGTAGAGTTGTACCAATTATGAAAGCAATTACACCATATATTCCATCCACACCAACAGCCTCCCCAATCCACATTCTAATGAAACCAAGAGGAAAACCTGGTCATCCAAAGAAGATCCAGCACCCTAAAAAATAACACATTGATCTCACATCAGAATGGACCTCACAGATAATTGCCCCACTACCATGGAAATTCTAGTACTCCACCTATGTTATCCAGGCAACCCAATCACATAAAACTAAACCTGGTTTGCATCTGTAGATACAACAGTATAGAGCATGTAAAATGTATATAATCCTGTGTAAATCAATAAAACTTTTATATATGTAAACCTACAACTACAAATTGTCCATGTAACCATGGCACTCGAATCTATATAAAACGCTTGTAACTAATCCACAGCATATAAAAAATATTGTAATTTTATGTAAATCAATAAATCAACTTTTGCATGTAACCACAGAAATCTAAGTCATGTAAAACCCTTGTAACTAATCCACAATATGTAAAAATTTTTGCAATCCTGTGTAAACCAATAAATCAATTTTTATATATGTAAACCTACAATTACAGATTACTCATGTAAACACGGCAATCTAAGCTATGTAAAACTCTTGTAACTCTCTAAGACAAATAAAGGTTATCTTTGAAACATAATATAAAGGAGTAAAAGTGGCTTTTAGATGCACACATGCAATAGTTCTAAGTTTAATCCTAATATTCATTAATGAAAGAAAAAATTGGAAATAGGTCAATATAGAAATGTCAATTTTTTTAACACTATACCATTTTGTATCTATTGATTATTATATGTTACATATACATAGTTTTATAATAAACTGGAAAATAACTGCTTTCAAAATAAAACTTATATTTCAGCCAAATCAAAAGTCAGTTTGATTTCTACTTTTTAGAATGTAAATTGGGCTACCATACTATCTAATTTATTTGATATCTTCAGCTATTCTAATGCTTTGCATATTTTTTTGAAGAAAGGAATGTGATAGGCAAGTGTGATTGAAAGGCAAAAATGAATATTAGAAGCCTGGAAAAACAGGGTGTCCTTTAACAATAATTTTCTGTGCAATAATTGAAGATCTTAATATTATCACTAAATACCTTGCAAATTTAATAATGTGTAAACTTCTGCATTTCTATCTTATATGAATTTGAATCTTTTTTTTTTTTGTTGTTGTTGTTATTGACCTTTTAAATTTTGCTATTTGTATTCATATAATTTTTTTCCAACAAAAAACAAACAAACAAACAATGAAATATAATATGTGAATAGCAATTGTAAAGCTGAAAATGACTTAGGATTAACATTCTACTTGTAAAATGCTTGATAAATAAAATAGTGTAATGTGCAGAAAAATTATGTTTTAACTTGAGACTGTGTAATTACATATGAGCTCAGTTGATTCAACTTTGTTTTTCAACTAAGAATTTTACATACTTACCTTGTACATTACATTGGACCATTATTTCTTTTTGCTTACACAATCTGTTAAAACAGTAGCAACTCTCCCTATCACATAGTGTGAGCTATAATAATCATTGGATGCTAGAAGGTTTTGAATCAAAATCCTTATCTAGTGCCTACTTATCCAATATTCCCAGATTAGTTTTTAGTTTATGCTCTTATCAGTAATGAGGAGCCTTGGATTTGAAAGCATTGTACCTAGATCTTTTTGTCTAACACATCCTTCCAATAGTTCTTTTTACCTTTTTAAATTAATTATAAAATTATGAGCTCAAACTGAAAGTAATGTTTTCAATCAAAGTGAATTTGCCTAGGATTGGTATCAAATCATTAAAATATCTCATGCCCACCATTTTTTTTTTGCTTACACAATATATTAAAACAGTAGCAACTCTTTCCATACAATAGTTCCACTAATGCAAGCTATAGTAATCGATGGATGCTAAAAGATATGTGCATCAAAATCTTTATTTAGATGATACTATTATGTAGAGAGAATTGCTACTGATTTAACAGATTGTGTAAGCAAAAGAAATCTAGGTTATGTGATGTTTTAATGATTTAATTCCAATTCTAGTCAAAGGATGTTGGTGACTATAGTTTTTAACAAAACCAAAGATACCAAAATAAATAGATATTGAGCTGGAATTATCTTGGATTGAAAATATCACTATGTTTTCAGTTTGGGCTCATAACTTTATAGTTAATTAAAAATTGTAAAATATGGCTGCTGGAGGGGAGCATTAGATCCAAAAATCTAAATCCATTGCTCTTAGATCCAAGCCACTTCATTGTTGAAAGCCATACAAATGAAATACCATAGTCATAAATCTTCTGACAATCTATGCATACACAGTCATTTATGCCAGTAAATAGAGACTAGCCAGGGTAGCACCTACTATCATTATAGATCAAGTTATTTGGATTATTAAAAGCTAGATATTGTTTCTGCCAGTCTTTTCTGTCTTTTATCTATGCTCTTTTATTCTCTGTCTATACTTCTTATCTTCAATCATTCAGACTATCCATGCATAAATTGTAAATAATAATGTGATTATGTATCTATCAATCATATATATATATATTTCATTAAGGGCCTAACAGTTTAGACTGTTCTTTCTTCTATAACCTTTTTACTGCTTTTTTTTTGACTTAGAGTGACATTCTTGTTTAGTAGTAGCTGTTTTTGATGATAAATGGGTGATGGAAAATTCTTGAGTAAGAAGATCTGGAAACCATTTCTTTCTTTGAAAAAAAAATTAAATTCATATTTATAAATTGTACGATGTCTAATGATGAATAGTTTAAGATGAATTTTGAAAAGACAGCAAGCATCATTGTCTCATTTAGGTTAAAAATATAAAGTTTGTATAATTAAAAAAAATATAAAGTTGTTTAAAAAATAAAACGCAAATCATTTATATACGTTTTCTTTAAATTATATTATTGTCTAATCCAACTAAGATTTGTTAGACATAGAAGTAGGAAAAACTTATTACGATCTTTTAAAATATGTTTACGGGGTATCACCGGTCTTTCTGTTGCTACTTGAAAAGTGTTTAGAGATCTTATCATGTTTATATGCCATTCATCCATGAGATTAGTAAACTCATTCAACAAATAAAAATTACCTTAGCTGTTAATGAATTTAAGGACCATAAATAATTTATTCAATTTTAGTCACATTGATTTGTATATGAGGATTTTTTTTTCCTTTTTATGATGTAATAATCCGCATTGGCTTTTCCCGATCACAATTTTTGAATAAAATCGTGGCATCATAAATGTTATTTGTTAGAAAATGTTACTGTTATTTTATTCAGTTTTACTTTAGCTTTCAAATTATTTAAATTGCAATATCATTTAATAACTCTTTAATTAGTGTTTCATTTTATTAATAATTTCTTTATTTTGTTTTCATATATACATATTTAAGCAAACTTGTCAACCTTACGTGGGATGTTAGGATTTATATTTAAAACTATTATCAGTTTTTTTTTTTATAAAGATATAAATATTGTATTCTGTTTTGGTTACTGATTATTTTTAATATATATTACTTATATATATGAAACGAAATGAAATCTAAAGAAAAGAAAAATTATAGACAGCAAAGTTCTCCCCTCTGGGAAGCTCTCAAAAAGCAATTATTTTAAATGATTAAAAAAAACGATAAGCATATCTGTAAATTGTATTTTTATTTATTTTTTCTTTTATGTTAAAGAACATTCCTGATATAAAATTAGACAAATTTTTGTATGTTTTTAAATTACCTTTTATGTTTGTATTTGAAAATGTGTATACTTTTTATAAATGTAGTCACACACACATATGCTATATGTTTCTTTTCAGAAATCTTTCAACTGCTTTTCTTTTTAATAATCATCATTTTCAAGTATTATTAATCCACTGCAGGATGAAGGTATTCCCAAGTTCAATCCATTTTTCTCCGATCTCTAGTCTCTCTTCTCCACATCACCCCAGCATACTTCCTTATTTAATTCATTTCACATGTAGTCTTTTTCTAGGTCTTTTACAATCTCTTGAAATGTAGTTTAAGATTTCAACTGTCCATCTACCACCATCTCTTCTAGAAATATGTCCAGCCCAACTCCAATCCCTTAATTCTTTCAATGATGTCAATAATACCTGTTTGTTCTCTCTCCCATGTATTTCATTTTCGCTCTTTTCTTGTTATTGTTAATATGCATTTCTCCATAATTCCTTCAGTGGTCTGAAGTCTCTGTATTGCTCTTTTGTTAAGTGTCCAAGTGTCGGATCCATAAGCAAGAACTGGTAAAACCCATTTATTAAAACCTTCATTTTCAAACACATAGGCATATTTCCTTTTAATATTAATAATAATACACCAGCAAAATTCTTGATTTCATTGTTAATGTCATATGATTTTCTTTTTTAGAATGCTTTTCATCTTTTAACATCCACTTGAATATAGTTTATTCTTTTTTCTTGCTATGTCTATATCCTATTATTTTTTATTCTCATTATGTTTTTTTTATTTCGAAATCGATAATTGTCAACCATAAAGTAAAACAGAGGAGATAGATATGTTGATTAAAAACTAGAAAAGAAATTATTTCTTTAGAATAATATGGTATTAAAATTGTCAAATACTGATCATTTAAATTCACTTTTTCTTTTCTGTTTCATAGTCTGTAGCTGCTATAGTCTGACAAGCATTGCTTTAGTTTTACTAAAATTTATTTTTTCAATCTTTTAATGTAATTTATATCTTTTTGATAGTAATATTTAGCTGCAAGAATAAGAGTAATATTCTTAAACTCAATATTCAATCTATACCAGTTAAAATGTCTAGACTCACAGAAAGAATTAAGATATTATATTACATAATAAATATTTCTATAGTGTAATTTTCATTATACCAATCCCTCATGATAGGGACTGGTTTCTATACACTTTTAACACATTGTGGAGTGATGTAATGATAAACATAGAACCAGTGATATGTGAAAAAGATCCCCAAGATATACATTTCATGCTGAACTAGCATTCATCAATTGACCCAGATCACAATCTCTTGCACAATATATATATATATATATATATATATATATATATATATATATATATATATATATATATATATATATATATAGCCAATTACTATAGTTTAAAAGATGTGACATACTTACTGCCCTCACAACTTTGATACAACAACTTGATAGAAATATATTAATATTTTTTTATTAATCATTTATTAGACTAGCGATTATACACTTTATCAATAATGTTTTTGTAGTGTAATTTTCCCTACACCATTCTCATGCAATGTAGGAACTGCTTTCTATCTGCTGTTAACACATTATGGAGGGATGCAACCATAAACATATGACCAAAGACACGTGTAAAAAAGGTATGATCCTCAAAATGTATATTCTATGCTGAACCAACATTCATCAGTTGACCCAGATCACAATCTTTTATACATATTTTGGGGATTATACATCTTTTTTACATGTCTTGGGTCATACTTTTATGAATACAGTCCTCCACAAGGGTGATGTAGTGAAAATTACACTGCAGAAATATTATTAAGTGAATAATCTCTAGTCTAATGAATGACTAATAAAAATTATTAATATACTTCCATCAAGTGATTTGTGTTAAATTTATGAGGGTAGTAAGTTTGACACATCAATTAAGGTGTAGTAATTGGCTTTATACTGAACAATTATGAAAATATGTGTAAGAGATTGTGATCTGGGCTAACTGATGAATGCTGATTCAGCATAAAATGTATATCTTGGAAATCAGACATATTTTTCACATGTCTTTGGGTGTATATTTATAATTACACCCCTTTACAAGGTGTTAAAAGTGAATAGAAATTAGTCCCTACCTTGTGTGAGAGTGGTGTAATGAAAATTACACTACAAAAATAATATCCATTAAGTGAATAATCGCTAGTCTAATAAATAAGAAATAAAAAATATTATTATTATATTACATGTGTTGTTGTTGTTTTTTTATCATGAATATTTTACTATTTTTCTGGAACAGAATTGGTGTGTATGCTATATTTTTGTAAAAAAAAAAAAAAAGGGGGGCGGAATATTTATCTGTCCTTTTTCATTCAATATATTTTAAGTCATTAATCACAGATTACATATAAAAAATTAAAAATGTTTATTTAATTATTGTTAATTAGAGAAGATATAAATTAGTATTAAAGTTTAAAAATAAAAGAGGCATTTTACATCAATGAAAACATCCATGCCATTAATAGAAAAGACACTTGCTTCGAGATCTCGAAGAAATGGGCTACGTAATACTAGCTTATTTGAATATTTGTATTTGCATATATTTTATTATACATTTTATGAAGGCTATGAATATGGGGCATGGATCCTCGAAAACGTTAAGCCGATAAACTTTAATACTAATTTATATCTTCTCTAATTAACAATTATATATTTTACATATAGTGAGAAGTAAAGCTATATTTATTTAATTATTGTAATTTAAAATCCTTGAATTGTACTGTTTATGATTTAAAATGATTCATGTTTATATTCATTTACGACTCTTTGGTTGGACATAATACAGTTGTTGTTTTTTTTAATTTCTGCCTTAAACCATGAACAGATAGATATCTTGACTACTCTTTTTGAAATTCACTTTTACTAAACCTTAATGTAAATTTTTTCAGATGCTACTTTAGCAGTATTGTATATATATTTTAAATATTACCAATTCAACAGTAATCTCATGACAGGAAATTTTTGCAAATGCATTCTCATCACGTCTATTATTTTATCCATCCATCTCATGATGTGTATCCCTTGGTTTTTGTTTTTCAATCTTTCTATGCATTACTATTTTTTTTCTAGTTTACTTATCAATTAACGATAATAATAATAATAATAATAATAATAATAATAATAATAATAATAATAATAATAATGATGATGATGATGATGATGATGATGTTTAAGATACAATAAGAGCTGATATAATTTTTATTTTAATTTAATGTGGGTAGTCTTTATCCTAGTATTTGTAATTGATCTAGATATTTAAACTCTATTGCTTTTATTTTTTTAACTTCTGCTATATTCACATCATCTGTACTTTCAGACAAAGAATTATGAGCTCAACTTTAAAATGAATTTAAAACCTATTCAAATAAGAGGAACCATTCATCCCAAGTCAAGAGTCCTTTTAGAACACAAACTCATAGGTTTCAAATGTTTCTGTTATAGAAACAAAAATTTATGCAAGTACAAAGCAGATAGGACGAACAACATTGATGCTTATATCAACAATCTCATAAGTCTTGGATATAATCATAGCATGATAATAAAGACAAGTGGAAAAATTTATATCAATGCAAATAAAAACAAAAGTAATATGCCAAAAGCATGAATAAGCCTTCCATATATCCCTAGGGTTGCAAAAAATCTAAGAATATATGTGTAAACACAGAGTAAGCTTTAGAACACCTCCAGCAGATCTCCATCAGTAAACAACTTACTGAACAACTCAAAAAAACAAAACACCAGCTGAGCATGCTCCTCAAGTCATCTATAAAATCACATGCAGTGCCCCATCCTGTAGTTCTGTATATTATGGCCAATCACAAGCAAATAGATCCACAAGAATTGCCCAGTTTACATACTTGTACAACAGAACTAAGAAGACTAATGAATACAAATCAATTTTTCTCAATCACAAGCTCACTACCAGCCACACTTTTGCTCCCATCAATGTGAGAACAATCTGTGCTAAAGGAGACAACAGAAAAAGAAAATATAAAGAGGCTTGGGAAATTGCAAAGGATCCACATTCTCTCAACAAGCTTCATGCATTCCATTGTTGGAAAAATAGAACATTTAAATTCCACATTTTATATTGGCCTCATTTACATATTAAACTCTGTCCATATATATATATATTTAGTCATAGTTCTAACTTAAACTTTAAATAGCACCATGATTCTGGCAATAATCTGCTGAAAGTATGCTTAGTGCATTATAAAACTTCTGATCTTCAATTGTTATATTTTCATAATACTCTATTGTAATGAAATTATAAGAATTATATATGAATTGCAAGATATTCTGTTCATGTTATTGTTTAATTAAAAGCATTTGTTTTAAGTCGTTTTCACTTTCATCTTTGTTCTTAATTTTTAGTTCCTGGTTGTACTCAAAATGCAAATACTCTTTCTTCAACAATGACATTTTCCAATTTCTTAATATATTTTACAAGTTACTCTTAAAAAATAAAGTTGGACATTTTCAGAACCTTGCTGTAATCTTAGGGGGAAAAAATCATTAAACATCCAACAATATTGAAATCATATTTGTAAAATGTTCAGAGATTGGAAGGAATAATAGCATTAAATAAATTCCTATCCAATGCAGTTCTAACCAATATTTCCAGACTAGTTTCTAACTTCTGTCTTTTATCAGGGTCAGTGCACCTAGATCATTAGTTACTAAAGTTTACATTAGGAGGCATATCAATAGTAAAAGACAAGGGTATACTGCTAAAATTGCAATGTGTAAGCTAGAGCCATATGACAGAATTAAGGAATACTACATATTAATGAAAGTTGTTTTTTGTGAATCAAAACTGTTCATATGCTATTTTATCAATGTGGATATATATATAGTAACCAGTTGGCTACATAGCTGCATCAAAAATAATTAGATAGTTGATAGTATGCTCCTCAAATTTAAGTATAGAATTATTTAAGTAATGGGGGAAATAATATTTAATTTTCTCATGCATATTTATTTATAATGGGTCTTCATTTAACTAAATATTTTAAGTCCCAAAGTGATAGTATGAAAATTCTCAAACATTAAATTTGTTAAATGATTTTGATATAGGAATATTTTAATAAGTTATAAATAATTGTAGAGGGGATAGAAAACTATAAAAAAAAATGTAAGCAAGTTTTTTTCTTTCTCTTCAGTAATTATAATTAATTAGTAGTTTTAATTTAAACTATGAACATGTATTAAGAGAAAAATAATTTTCTTTTTTTCGCAAATTATTTAATAAATATTAATTTTAACCTTTTAAGAGAGATAAAATTTTATGTTTAAGAGTATTTTCAAAATGACAAAACAAACTAGGATTTTAATACTTTGGTAAAGTTTATATCTAAATAGAGTCATTGTTTTTTTTCTTTTTATCTCTCTTCACTACAAAAAAATCAAATCAATGTAATTAACTGATTATCTTGTTTGTTTGTTTTTTTTGCAAGATAATTTTTTTAATTAGAAGGAAATACCAAGAATTTTATGATGTTAATTTAAGTTCTTGACTTATTTTTCAAAATCTATGATTAAGGATGGAAATAGCTGAACAATTATATTTGTGAGAATTTATCTAATTGGTTGTTATAAAAAATATCAGGTTAGAGACAGATTGTGATTGGCATGTAGGCAAGATTGTTCTAGAAAAATAATGGGGTTGTGAATAAGTCAGAAGAACTAAGTGTCTGGTAAGAAGAATTATTTTTTACCTAGTTATTGAAGAGAATAATGAAGTCTTAATTCAGCTGCTAAAAAAGATAGAAGAAATTATTCCTAACTTAGCTGTTGAAAAGAGAGCAGTCAAGTCTTAAGTCAGCTCTTAAAGAAGAAAGAAGCAATTTTAACTAAGCTATTACATAGTACAACAAAAGTTTTAAATGATCTTTTAACATCATATGAGTTTAGTCATAAAAATGATTTGTACAATGAAAACCATGTACTAAATTAAGCTAAAAGCTAAACATCATCTTCCCCATGTAACGTGTGTCTTCTCTGGAATAAAAATGAAGAGAAGTGACTCTTAAAGTAATCTGCAGCCAATAATATGAATTTTTGTCTGTTAGTCTCACTTGGGAAATTTATTTAGAGAAAATGGATAAAAAAAATTCCTGTCATTAACCTGAAAATAAAATACTGCTTACCAGAAAAAGGACAAATTAATTATATTCATGTGTAGAAGTGTTGAAGAAGAAAATCAATTGTTAAAAACTGGAAATTATAAATGGGAAGAAGGACTCCACAAAAAAAAAATAAAACCATGGTTGAAGGTATTTTTTGTGTGCACACTGTATTTTTATTAATAGAAAAAAAAAATTTATATCAAAGTAATAATTTTTTTTTATAAGAATTGATAATTTTAAATATTTTCATTAAGTTAATGTTTTCAAATTGTGAAACTTTTTTTTTTAAAACTTAAAATTTTTCTCTGTGAAACATTATTTTTTCCTCCTAAAACTTAACAAAAGGTTTAACAAAAAATTATATTTTCATTTCATTAAGCATTGTCATCTATAAAATCATTTAATTGAGGTATATAATCTGGAATTTTGTAATTAAAGTAAAAGTGCTGACTTATCTAAAAAAAATGTTTTAATCACTGATTTGCTGCTCCAAAAGATTTTTAAAATTCCTGAGTGGGTCAAACACTGAACAGTGATCTATATAAGATTAACTAAAGTTCATTTAATCATTCTGCTTTTACACTCTGCTGCCTGTTTATTCTGCAGACTTCATTAGATTTTGTTATTCTGCTTGAGCCATGTGATAAGTGCCCATTTGTAAAATGAACTCCAGATTTATTCCAGTTGCTGTATCTAGCATGACTGTTAATTTCTTGTTAATGTTTAAAAAAGTCAACATTTGATATGAACTGTGCTATGTGTGGTTAAGGCACTCCAAAAGATGAACTTCTTCCTCATTCTCCAGAATTCACTAAATTTTCCAGCTGACTTCAGAAACTAGCCAACTGTTGCATCCTAGAACTTGTAAGAGCAAAGCACTTCTCAACATACAAGAAACAAGAAGACCCTATGAAAATATATCAACATGAAAAGAGTATTAATCTGTACAAAATTAAGTGCTCTCCACCCACGTCACTATGGACGAATGGCAGAATTTTATATGAACTATATTTTTATTATATATCAATAAGCCAAGTGAGTAATATAATTTGTGTTTATCAATTCATATTTTGATATGTATGTTTTTATTAAGGGATAATTTTATATATATAATTCAATTTTATTAATATACAATTTTATATTTGTGTTATTAATTTTATTCTTTTATGGATATATGTTATATATTTTTATTATGATCTTTTGAGTATGTTTTGACTAGACTCTGTTATTTCCTTAAAGTTTATCAGTTGATGATTAGGTTAACAAACCCACAATAGTTTTTAAAATTATTTAAAGTTAACAGATTCATTTTCCATTTTCTTTCGTAATTGTTTTAAATCTTAGATTTTTTTTTAGCAAAGTAGAAAAAAATAATTGAGATTAATATTTTTTTTAAATACCTGTTGCTTGAATAATATCTTAAAACTGGACTTAATAATCGTCTATATTAGATCTGGGTATAATTATTTTACATATAAGTTAAATCAGTAAATGTTTTTGCAATCTTGTCCTTACTATATTTATCCTTTGTGTCTGTCAGAAAAGAAATTGTTCTGCTTTTGTGTATGCATGCATCTAAACAATCTCTTTAAAATACCACAATAATTTATATATTACGCTTTCTATTTATTATTGTGCTTACTGCTAGATATAGGCAGGGATTCTGATTTAATTTGGTTGAGCAATGTTTCTGCCCAGGCTCATTTTATATATTTTTCTATTTTAACTTTTGTTGTCTACTACTTGTAATTTGTGGTCCTTATTGCTTTTGCTCTACGTCAAGTATAATAAAGCTTTCCATTTTTTATATATTTTTTACTTTTATTTATCATGGGTTATTTATAGTTTTTATTATTTTTCATTACCTGTTTCCTCATGGTAAGAGTCTTGCACCACACATGATGCTAATTAGAAAAATTTAGCACATGTGAGCTGGTTTAATAATAAAATCTGCCAATGTTTAATTAATAATTAATGTTATTTCAGATTTATGCACAATCTGAAGCATTGAGTATAAGAACAGTTCTATTATAGAATACAGTACTTCATTATTTTAATGAACTAAAAGGTAATTTGAAGGGAGGAATAATGAGAGAATAGAAATAATCAATTGTGAAATATATTAGCTAGTTTTAAAAAGGATTATACTTAATTTACTAATATGTATCAGCTAACTTAGTTCAAAACCATCCATTATATAAGCTATTTTTTCCTTTTGTTGTACTATCATTAATAAAACTTGCTGTCAATTGTCAGATTTGTTTGGTGTTTAATTGCTGTTGTTTGCACTGCCAGTTGTTTATTTTACTAAGAATCTCTAACTCTCCCTTATCTAGATGCAATAATTAATTTTTATAATGGAGAATAGCTCTGTAGACATCTTTAATGAATGTTCATATCAACCAAAATAAATATTCTAGGCTAGAGAGGCCCAGTGGTACTCTCTGTTGATAGATATTCAGTGCAGGCCTTTCAATATAATATTAGGTTTTATTGAATCTATACTAGCAAGAATTATTTATATAACTATACTAGAACCATCTATATAAACATGAATAATCAAAGGTCATAGAAGATCGTACAAATGAAATTCTGATATTATTTTTCTAGCTATTGGTTTTCAAACATAAGAACTTCAATATTTTATATATTCATCCAGAATCTATTTTTATTTCTTTTCTATTATTCAAGTTAATGATTTAAAAGTTTCTGAATGCAATTTTCTAAATAGATCCAGTATTAGATTGGCAACAATACATTTTAGAGGTTTCATAATTATATTTACAAAAGTTATGATATATATTAAAAAATAAAGTAATTCATGATTGTCCTGGCTTTTATTTAACATTTGCATTAACATCAGTATATTATTGTATATTATTAAACTCTAGAGACATTGAGTAATCATTAAACTATAGACGATAGTCGTGACCAGATATCTAGACTAACTTTTGGTTTTTGTCTATATTAGTGAAAATTTTGGATTACATTTATTTATTTTTATACTTCTTCAACTTAATGATATGAATATATTGAACTCTAAGCAAATTGGACTACTGAGATCTGATACTGAGCCAGCAGCTAAATGTTGTAGCTGGCTTTCTGCAGGCATTATGTCCCTTTCAATAGTAGGAGAGTATATACTAAGAGAAAAACTTGCACATAGTATATAATTGAAGTCATTAAAATAGATTTAAAACCCTAGAATATTGCAATTTTCATTAGCTTGAATAATATGAAGAAATTAGTGTGTCTGGATAAATATATGCAATCCAGTATTCCACACTGACAAAAACCAATAACCAGAAGCTAGTGTAAGAATCTGTTTTGCATTATCATCTGGTGTCCATTGTTTACTCATGTTTATATAGATAACTCTAGTGGAGTGTAATACAGAGTGATTTGCTCCTATTAATTTGGATATTAAATATAACAAAAGTATGAGTCATGTTTTTTTAAATATCAACATTGTCTTCTAGTAACTTTATAGTGAAGCATTCTATTCATTTTTGCTTCACATGATATTTTGAAATTGTTACTCTCTCATTATTTCTATTCTTTTATCTATTTAAATTATGTATGGTTTTATTTTATTGTTTAATATTTCCAGACTTATTATGTTATTAATGAATCATCAGTTTCAATAACACTTTAAAGTATAATAATTTTGTAGTAAATTTATTTACAGTGAAATAGTTTTTGAATTTTTTTAGTAAATCATTTATAATTTTCGAAGTCTTTTTTATTTATATCTATGTAACGTAAATGGCAAAAGATAATGTTTGAAATCATTCAGCCCTAATCTTTTATCCATTTCAAAAAAAGAAAGAAAGAAGGAAACTATAAGAATTTATGCATAAATCATATGTATATACATGATAATTAAAAAATAGCTTTGATTTTTATAGCATTTTAAATAGCAGTTATATTTAATATCTATAACAAACTCAGCCTAGAAAACATCTAATTACATTGTCAATTTATAAATTGTATAACAGCCAGAATTTTTAGAATTGCATATAATTTTAAATATTATAAATTACTACAAACCTATGCTAGAAAATTTCAGCATCACTATCTGTATTTACAAAAGCAAAGTTTGACAAAGCAGCTCAGGTAAAAGGTAACCTATTGATTTCCAGACTATTTTAAGCATGAAGCACAAATTTAAATAAGTTTAGATTTTAAAAATTAATAAACAAACATATTTCATATACAAAGTACTATTAATAAATAATCAATTTATACTTTGAAAAAACTTCAAACAGATAGATAGTTCTGCTGAAATTTTCTACTATTGGTTTGTATTAATTTACTATATTTTAGTTTCAGCTAGTGGTATGAGGTATTGGTTGATTTAATTTTAAATATATATATATAGCAGTCACTCATAAATGAGTGTAGATATCTTAACTCCAAAGAAAGAAAAAAAAAAAACTGCTCCAGAAATGAGTTTTGCAATGGCAATGCAAATCAATCTGTGAATCACAAATATATCTATTTATAGAATATCATCCTTTTTCTGTTTGCTAGATATTGAAACACCATGTCTAATTGTATATCTTCAATATATTCTGCCATTTACCACTTTTTTTTTTAAGTGTCATAGCATCGGCCGGGACGCGAACCCGCAACCCGGGCAACTGCCTGCAAATGCAAGGCAGTCGCGCTGCCCTCTCGACCACCAATGCAAGACTGTTTTTCCCAATAGAAACAGTCACTATTGCACTTCTTTTTGAGATAATCCATTATAATAATATGGACATGATTTTTTTCTTCAGTGAAAACCATGCTCAAGTTTATTGTAAAATACCTTTTTAGTAACACAGATTTATAGTTTACACAATGTTTTGAGTGGTATTCGGATGTTGCTGGTTTGAGCAGTAACGATACTAACATAGGAGGCAAACTTACACCTGTAGATTCTTGATTATTGAATTTTGAAGTAATGCTCCTAACTGAACTTGCATTGTTCTTTTATTTTACATGTCATATCCATTTAAAGTGTAATTTTACAATAGGGGTCTATTTAGTATCACATTCTAGTAAGAGGAAGAATATATTGTTTGGTTTTTTGATCTTGCCATTATATTTTTTATATTTTCTGGAGCAATAAGTTTATGATAAATATTTATTCTCATATAACTATATAATTATATAAAAATTTTATCAGCTAAATTAATTCTAAATGCATGGATAAATACACTTGTAACAAACAAGTTTGATAAAAATATATAGTTTGACCTAAGATAATGCTGTTTCAGAATTTTGTGTCTATATTAACTAAAAAGTAGAGCTTCCAAATTAATTAACCATCTCATTAATAAATAGAATTATCAAAATTAATATATATATAATGGTATTTATTTCAAAATACTTTGAACCTCAATATATCAATTTTTCCGTAAATACATCCATTATGCCTATAATTAAATGGATAATAAAATTTGTTTAGTGTCATGGTAATAAAGTGCCATACTTTATTAAATATAAAAAGTAAGCCATGAATTCAGTATCCATAAGTGTGATACTTTTTTCACCATTTATTAAATCATTTCATGTTATAATGTTGTGGTGTGTTTTTTTATTATTTATAATTAATTCTTTTAAGTAAAGCATATTAATCTGTGAACTATACTCTTCAGCTCATATTAGCTAGATACCCATTTATCGACCAATATCTGATTTTTAACTGAATTGGGTATGGTCTGACTATTTGAAAGAAAAGTTCTAAAATCCCTTGGGGTAAAAATTATCAAGGTACATACAGCTTAAAATTAAATTCTAAGTCATAAGAATGGCAGGCAGCTGTATTAGCTACTATGTGCTATGACTCTTGTTTCCTGAATCAATTGAAAATTTTCCACATCTCTCAGTAAGATGTATAAATTTTAATTTATCAACAAGATTTTTTTTTTTCGTTGTGTATATTGTTGTTAAAAGTTGTGCTTTCTTAATAAATTTCTATTTTAGATTTGAGTATGTGTGTACATATAATTGACGGTTAATTATTAAATCAATTTAATATTATTTTCAAGCGTATCCATTTCGTTGGCATTTGATTTGGCTGGCTAAATCGTAGCTAAAACATTTCCAATTTAATCACATTTTCAAATGTTAATTTATTTATTTTTTACAAAATATTTTAATTTAGTAAAATGAGCAATTGAAACTGCAATCTGTTTAATCTGATGATAGTGAAACAAAAGTTACCAATTTGAGATTACATAAAAATGACAGCATTGTATTTTTTTTAATGAAAAATGTTAATTACATATTAAGAAATGTGTCATTTGCAAAAATTATTAGCAGCTGCAATCACGATATCAGAATTCGAAATATATATATATCTTTAAAACATTATGCGCGAAAGTATATGTTTATATTAGCATGTGTACATACATGGATGTCCCAACTAAATGAAATGTTACTGATAAACATGCTTTTTAAAAAATAAAATATTATATAAAGTGAATATAATATATCTTACTGATTTTTATAATGCCAATGTTGAAATATTAAAATTATGAAATTAAAATAGTAATCGAATTGTAAATTTAAATCATTTGGCATTATATGTTTTTTGTTTTTTTTTTAGCATTCATTATTCAGGTGAGCATAGACGACAATATCAGTTCAGTTAATTTTATCTTCAAGAACTATTTCAGAATTTATATTTTTATAAAGAGTTTTTTATTATTATTATTTTAAAGAAGTCTGCTAATTATTTGGACAGGCAGGTGCATCCTTGCCTAATATCTGAGGGAGAGTGCTCAAACTAAGGGTCAGAGTTCAACTAACACAATGCAATTGGATTCTAAAACATTTAATGTGTCAGCTTTGATCCTTAGCCACGCTGGCAGTTTGAGGTTGTCAGGAGTTTTGAATTGAAAGAATTTAACCGGAGTGAGTTTAAAAGATATGATTAAAAAGTGAAGACTGAAAATATTTATGAACAAGTTTTAAAATCTAAAGATCGTAATAGCCAAGGAGATTTTATTTAACAATGCAACTGCAACTGTAAATAAGCGCTATATTTAATCAAAATGCATTGAATTGATTGTCATATGTGTATAGTTTATATGCACATAGTCTTTTATATATATGTGTGTGTATGTTATATATGAGTATAATTTGTAGGACATAATAGTATTTATGTTGCGGTTGTTGTTGTTTTTTTATTGTCAGCCCACCATATCTCAGTTCCTCATCAGAGGCACTTGAATATTTTTGTTTTCTTTGTTTTAAATATTTAAAAATGAAACTGTTTTTTTTTATATATACTTTTCGCAATTTTATTGTCTTACTTAATGTTTGCAGAAGTTACAATCAGAATTAGAATTTAAGCAAAACTGTTTATAACTGATACTAATACTTCTACTATAATTAATTTTTTTATTAATGAAATGTATTAAAGAAGCTAACATATTTGACAATTACAATGGGAGATCTCATATAGTAAGACACACAAAAAATAGTAATGTAAATTTATAAGATGATTATAAAATTGGTACATCTTTCTTATACCAATAATAATATTTTAACTTTTCTAGTACAGGTTAATACTCATAATCTGGCAACTGATAATTCGGTAACCCTTTTAAATTCAGACAAAATTACTAAGACATTTCAAATGTTTACAACCAATAGAATTTATTGTTTAGGCATGAATAAAAATTTATTCAAGTAATTTTTTAAATTTAATTTTGATTAAATTGATATATACACACACACACATTTCAGAACCCCCCTTTCAAACCTCTGACCATGGTTTCGTGCTTTGGCACTCCTCAGAGAGGCGCTAGGGTAGCTTCAGACACTATATCTAAAAAATACCAACCCAAAAACAGCATTTATCTAAAAGTTATTTATTGAGTGGAAAATCTGAAATTTTCCGACACCTACATGTCTTCAAACCTAGCTATCCAACTCAAATAGCTGTTTGGGGCTGAGATATCTTCAGCCATACCATATATTAGTTGTCTTAGTAGTATAACATCACATAAGACTTAAGGCAGAGACTATAAATAGTCAAAATAAGAGTCATAGATCACACAACCCAATTTTCTTAAGCTTGTAAAATATAAATAATGAGCATTGCCAATTGCTCAACAAGCTTTGTGGTAATGCTTAGCCAGAGAAAGCACTTAAAATATCTCTGTCAGGAACCCCTTCCCCCAAACCTCTGACCATGATTTTGTGCTTTGGCACTCCTCAGAGAGGCACTAGTGTAGCTTCAGACACTAGATCTAAAAAATACCAACCCAAAAACAATATCTAAAAGTTATCTATTGAGTGGAAAATCTGAAATTTTCAGATACCTACATGTCTTCAAACCCAACTATCCAACTCAAATAGCTATATGGGGCTGAGATATCTTCAACCATACCATATATTAGTAGTCTTAGTAATATAACATTGCATAAGACTTAAGGCAGAGACTTGTTGAGCAATTGGCAATGCTCATTGTTTATATCTTACAAGCTTAAGAGAATTGGGTCATGTGATCTATGACTCATTTTGACTATACAAGAATGTTGTTTATGCAAAGATTGGAAAGATTTTTCTCTTCAAGAAATTTACATCGTATTTTATATTGTATATATCTAATATTATATTTATTTCAAAAAAATGTTGTGCCCACATTTGCATACAGTGCAGTAAATAAGCTAATGGTCATGAGTATATCATTCTTATTTGTTGGACTACAAGAAAATATGTTTCTACTACAATGATTTTCATTTTTTCTGAAATAATATTTTAATCACTGATTTTAAAATATATTTCTATATTGTTTACATAAATATTATTAAAATCTGGTAGGAATTTTATCATAAGAAAACATCAAATCACCACAAACATTAATAAATATATAAAAGTCTGCATCTAATAGCCAGTTTAAAAAAGATATCTCTTTGAACTGTAAGGTGCAATATTATTAAATATTGAAACACAGACTGATTCAAACAAAATGTGTAAAATTTAAATAAGCAGTGATCTTAAACTGCTCATAAACAAACATGCTTATTACACATATACAAAGACAGACTAAATATTATTCATTTTTAATCTTTGAAATTCCCAATACAAATTTATATAAGAAATAATTCCAGCACATAATGCTATGTGAAATAAATATCAAATCATCTCAAACATCAAGAAATTTTCAGTTATGTTTTCCTTGACTAAATATATAAAAGTCCACATCTCAAACATCCAGATCAAAAAAGACATGTCTTTGAGCTGTAAATTACAATGCAATTAAATATTGTAACATTTATTTACACAAAGAGTGTGAAATTAAAATAAGCAGTGATTTTAAACTGCTCATAAAGAAGCATATTATTATATATACAAAAATAGACTAAACATTAGTCAAATTTCCAACACAAATATATAAGAAATAATTCAGTACATAATACTACTTTAAATAAATGTCAAATCATTTCAAATGTTAAGAAATTTTCAGTTATGTCCTCTATGAATAAGTATATAAAAGTCCACATCTCAAATAGCCCATTCACAGAGGATATAACTGAAAATTTCTTAACATTTGAGATAATTTGATATTTATTTTAGGTAGCATTATGTGCAGGTATTATTAAAAGTATATAGATGTGAGCTTGTAGTTTTTTTTTTTTCAAATGATTAAGTTGAGTAAAAATAAAGGTTGCTATTGAATCAGAACCTATAAGAATGATATCTATCTTTACCAATAGTAAAGGCTTTGTTATAATATAGTTGTATTTATATTTTTATAGTGAGCACATTGATTTTCATGTGACTATAACTAAATAATCTTTCAATTAAGAAAAACTAGATATCTATTTACAGATTATCGTTGATGATTGCATAGGTTGGCTACAGCCATTTACCAGAAGAAGAAAAAAAATCTAACCCTATTTGGGATCTGAAAATATTTGAAAGTGTATCTGATTTGAACTTGTCTTTTTAAAAGAAAAAATTATAATCAAAGATGATTACATTTTCTTTCTTAATAATTTAATCATAATGATTTTTTTTTTTTTTGGAACTATGTTGTTGGAAGGTAATATTATTATTAGGACTTTGCATGCCTTTAAATCTTATTCTTTTTAAAAATTAATTATTTAAAATCAAATTAATAGGATTGCAATGAACTTGATTTTCTTTTATTGAAGAAATTGTTAGATAATATCTGATTTTTATATTTATCTGTCTTTGCATTTATAAAGGTGATCATACATTTTGGTTTATCGTTGTTATTAAACCATTAAATCTGCAAAACATGAAATAAAAATATGTTATCTTTCCTGTGTTTCACTACTATGGATTATACAATGATAAAACTGTTTGGGAAGAAACTGCTTAACATTGAAATGGACGAAATTTATATTAAAAAAATGATTTGAAAATGGGAAATGATATTAAATTTATTTCAAAATATAGGATTTTGAAATAAATGATTTTTTCCTCTCTTTCTTTTATGCATGGCTTTTTAGTGATTGAATTCATAATAGATAACAGTTTTTTTTTTTCTCATGTGTCATAGTGTCGGTCGGGAAGCGAACCTGCTAACCCCAGACAACTGCTTGCAAGGCAGCTGTGCTGACCTCTCCACCACCAATACTTGACAATAGATAGCAGTTTGAGAAAATACCTTTTTTTTTTCCTAATATTGTAAATATTCTATAATTAGAAATCATTAGCTATTTTTTTAATTAATAAATAGAAAAATCTTTTTTTTGTCCCTAATGCATTTTTAAAATATAGAAGTTGTTAGAATTTACTCTCAAGCAATAAATGGACTTCGATTTTAAAATATGTATTTTATATATTTATTTTTTTGTTGAGAATTTTATTATATTTTATTTCCAATCTCCAATGTGAAGAGTGTCCTGCATTATTTAGTGCAGTAATAGTGTCAGATTTTTGATCTAAAGTCCTTGTTTAAATTTCAGTTCTGGCATTTCCCTCAGTCAAATTTAACTCCTAAGCAATAAAGGCATTCAGTTATTCAACATGAGAAGTAAATGAGTGGACATATTTAAAATTTAGAATATAGATCTAAGTTTATTTTTTTAGTAATAAATTTGATAATTTGAACTAGATTTTTTTCTATATTTGATATTATTGTTGTTGTTATTATTTTAGCTGTTATTTTGTTATGTTTGTTTTTATAATAAAGTGCATAATAATATAATTTTGTTGCTATGTTATTGTGACATATTCTTCATAATATAGGTTATACTGCCTATTAAGTGACAAGATAAAATAATCTTTAAATTGCCAGATGTGAAGCAAAAACTTTTTTAATATTGTGTCAAGAATGTCAATAAAGGGAAGATTTTGTCAAGCTGGACAACTGCTATTCAATGATATTTTAAGGTATCACTTTATAGTTATGAAGTAAAGATTACAAGAAAAAGACAAAAGAGGAGAGACAAAAAGTGATAAGAAAAATAAAAGTAAATGAATGATTCAGAATTATTATTAGTGTAGAAAATTAACGAATATAAGTAAACCCAATTTGGTTAAATAACAGGAAAAAAGGAGAATCAGAAATTATGACAATTCTTGATTGAATATCAATAATAGTTAAATACTCATATAATAGCTTATTTATAAGATGATTTGCTGTGTTTACATTGTGTCCACTATCTAAGATTTACTTGAAGTTTAAGCGAATTTTCATTTGGCTTTGATTTGAATCTTAAGTTATAATAAAAAGATAAGTTAAGTAATATGTTATAAGACTTTACTAAATAGTAATAAGCAATATACTCAGATGCACCAACTGAGAGTGCAAATGTGCATTGTATCCAGTTGCTAAACATTTGGAGACACCAATACTAAAGAATTTTAAATTATTCTTATATTAATGCTGTATACACATGTACACCATATATAAATGTGTGTGTTTAACTGGGATATATTGAAGTAATTTTCTCTACTATTAATAATAAATTGATAAATAATGATTATAATTAAGGAACTAGCACAGCAATTAATTAAATCTGATAGATAAGAATCAGAAACAAAAAGATTTTAGGAATATTTAAAATTATAAAAAAAAAAAACACCAAGTGAATTATGTAATTATTTCCACTTAGGAAGACAATATCATTAGTAATTTATCTAGTGCAACAAACCTGCCAAGATTATTTCAAACTTTCTCAATTATTAAATTAATTAAAATTGCAGCAATAAATAGATATACAAATGCTTGCAACATTCTGGATTATCATATAATTAATTGCTTACTCTGCATGGTTTGGTGCAGTTGGTAGAGCATCTGACTTGGGATCAGGAGATCCCAGAATCGATTCTGGCATTCTTATAAACTCTCAAGCAATAAAGCCATTAGCATTTTTTAAAATATAAGTATTTCAAATAATAATGGACAACAAGCATATACTCTCAGAGTACAATTTTAGACTTGAATGATCAACCACTGGAGTATATGGAAACCAAAAGAATGATAACTGAAAATGGGATTAGTTACTGGGACAATGTGAAGGAAAGACTGCATCTTAAATTAGATTCCTTTTTAAGAATATAAGCATGTGTAGGAACTAGTTAAGGTTATTCCAATCTTCACTATTATTTGTGAAAATCTTAGCTCAAACTGTTTGCATACATTAGTCAATATATTTTATATTCATCATGTACATTATTATGTAATATATATGTACAATTTTATTTTTATCAATTTGGGTGAATTAAATCATCATAAATTATTTTCTACAAATTTTGATTATAATCTTTTTGGTTGTATAATTTCTGTATATATATATATATATATATATATATATACAGAAATTATACAACCATAAGACTCTGAATATATATATATATATATATATATATATATTCAGAGTCTTATTAATCTAAAATGACTACAACTGGTTTGTGAATCTAATATTCAAATCCCTTAATTTAGAATATTTTTTAAATTTAGCAGGTACTTTTTTTAGATATATTTCTATTTTGCAAAAATCAAATTAGTTTGAATTTAGCTCACAAAGTAGAAGTTTTATTTCATCCTCCCTCTCTTTGAATTTAGTTGTATCTCAGACTGCTTGTAGTCTAAATAAAAGTACATTTTCCTCATCTTTTGCAAATTATTGCTATTTTTTTTTTTTTTTTAGAAAAATATTATAATACTTAATGCAACTAATGCTTACATTAATAAAAAGCAAATTTATTTCATTGTAATAACTGATTGTACAAAAAACTGATTCCAGTTAGAAGCTATTCTAAACATAATTAATTTTATTTTTCCATTTTTGAAATTTTATGGTTATTGTATACAATATATACACCTGGGTCTCGTTTTACGCGATAGATAGGTTCCTCAGAAAACACGCACAAATGAAATCGCACAAAAATAGACGTAACTTACATTGAAAAAGGAGGGATGTGGTCTGTGATTTTTCAAAATTCGCATAAAAGCAAAGCATCAACATAAAATTACTTTCAAATTCGCATGCAATAAAATAAGGAAATAAAATATGACTAATAAAAAATTTCAAATTTGAAAAAATTGATACAAGACAAACTTTTTTAACTATAATATTTAATTTTATTCATAATAATATATTTTTATGCATAATTTACAGTACAGTAATTTACATTTTTTATACACGTTTTAATTATGATTTTCTGGTGACAACGTAATTAGTAATTAATCTTTGAGACGATGATTTTATTAATTGTTTACGAAGCTCGCGATATCCAGACATACAACCATTTAGCTCTCGTTGAAATTTAAGAGCACGTTAATGATTAGTGTCTTTAATGAGAAAATAATAATTGATTACGTTCTTTTTTAAAAAGAAAAAACAGAATGTGATTTAAAATGCAAAATTAACACGCACAATGTTTGAACAAATTTACATTATAATCTTGTAAAATTTAATATGTGTATACATGAAATGTGGAAATCATGATTTTAATTTCATTATTGCATAAAATCTTACTATTATAAAGCACTGAAAATATTGAAATTACTAAGATTAAAGTCGAATTCCAATAATGTGCTATTACTTTCAATGTAATGTAAGTGTGCAAAATTTATTATTTAAAGTAATAGCGCATTATCGGAAATCGACTTCTGGTGAAACACGAATTGCGTAACTTCAAAATCATGTTAGATAAGCCCGCGTAAAAAGAGACCCAGGTGTATATAAATTTCTTATACAAATGGCTTAATGTATATTATAAACAGTGCTTATAATATAAAAAATCAAGTTTGAAATGATAATTATATAAAACAAATACTTTTCTTAGGAACAGTATGAGATACTTTTTGTAACATATTACAAATCAGGATTGTAGCTGATGTGAGTTAATGATTGCAAACCAGGCACAATAATTACAAATCTAAGCAAATATATAAATAATTCATTTTACTTATTAATATATGAATTGATTTAATTATGTATTGGAATTTGGTCTACAGAAATTCTAAAATGTCAGCAAATAGTGAATAACTTAAACATAATCAAAACTAATTGCTACTTGAAATTGAATCTGGAATAATAAAATTTTGAACAGTATGTTTAGCATCCACATATGATTTCAGACATGCTTTATTTTTAGTGTGTAGAAAGAAAAAAATAGAATTATAATTCAATTTTGAAGTTTTAATGTGTCAGTATGAAATAAAACAAAATTACATTTTATACCAGGAAGAGTATATATATAGTGTAACCAGCTTATTTTCCATAGTCTATAATTTGGCCCAATCAAAAAGCCTTCAAAGTGCTAGAAAACACCCTACCACACTCCTGAATATATGAATATATAGTAGTAAGGAATGGGATAGAAGATGCATTAATAAAGAATAGGGAATTGGAGAGATAGAGAACTCGTATGGAGAGTAAAAAGAGTTTAAGTATATATCGAAGTAAATGGAACATTGGGTGCGAGTTAATTTATGATAATAGCAAGGAAAGTAGTTTATTGTTTAAGGCTTAAATGGGTCCTTTAGCAACAAGGGAATATATGTGTAAATGGAAAAATATTAGTGATTTAGTCTGCAAGTTGTGTAAGGAAGGCATAGAAAATATTAGACATCTGTTAATTCAATGTAAATACTTGAAAGCAGAAAGAGTACAAATAATGAAGTTATGGAAAAATAAAAATGAACAAAGTGATTATACAGAAAGTGGGTTATTGATTTTTATGCTGGGTTTGGGAAAAGATAAAGGGATTTAGATATAAAGGCCTTGGAGTTGACAAATATTATATTGTGGAAATGGCATGAAACAGATTATGGGAAAACTTAGGGTGGGAAATGGAAAGGGAAGGTAAAGTGGCTAACAGGTTTCTCTGGGCATAGTTGCTTAGAGATTCCTGACTTAATATAAGAAGTCACAATGCATCACATCACGTTACTAATAAAGATTATTTTTATGCAAACAAGAAAATAGAATTTTTAAATTTTCAACATGTCTTTATATCTTTTTTTACTGAAATGAATGTTTTTAAATAGAACTTTCTTATTGCATGTTTATGGCAAAACTAGATATAAATAAGATCTATATTTGATTTATATTTAAGATATTTGTGAAATTACATAATTCAAGAATAAAATGAAATTTTATATATTTATTTTTTAAATTATACAGTAAATTTCAATTTCTTTCTTCTTTTTTTTAAAATTGATAAAAAAAAACAAAACACCTTGATAAAGACATTTTTCATTTTGGACATATTTTATTCCATAAAAGAAAAGAATTTTAATTGAATTTCTATTTCTTTTTTTTTTTTTCGTGTTATTTGTTTAGTCTTAATTTATTTCTGCTAGTGAAATTTTTGTGTCATTTTATCAATTCTAATTTAACAGAATTACTCCTGGAGGAATAGATGGCGGGAGGAGCATAAACCCTCCAATTCTGTACTCTATCATTTTTCTGTATATATATTGTGTGTGTGGACATACATTGTTTCTGTTATCAAAATTATAGATATATGTACAAACATATTTTCTTTATAAACTACAATTAGTGAGCATGGTTGTGTAATCCAGAGGTAACTTTATAGGCAGAGTTTTTAAAATTTCAAAGATCTATCAGAAATTTTTCTTTTAATAATCTAAATTGAGCTGATATTCGTTTTTCACATTAGATCAGAAGTAGTTTATTAATAATTGGGAATATTTGATTATCCCGTTTCTGTTGAGGGCCAGCCTAGTTAAAACTCAAATCATTTTGCTTTCTTTTTTTAGTATTTACATCTTGCAATCTTAATTTCATAAATTGAAGATAAAAATAAGCAAGATATAAAAAACCTTAATAAATAAAAATTAATAGTTTGTTGTCTGGGAATTTTATGAGGTTTGAATATTTGAAATAATAGTGCTGGAGTCGTAATCCATGTACATTGAGCTTCTAAGTTCGTCACTCTTTTATTACACTAAACCAGCAGAGCTTAAAAAGCATTTAATTTCAATTATAAAAGTATGTTATTGTTATGTTTTCAAATATATTACATTACATATTATTTGTTTTTGTATGACATGAGTTTATAAATTGATGTTAAGTATTGATCTTAAGTAAATTATATCATTGCAAATGTAGTGTTTAAACTGAAGTGGGTTTTTAATTTATACACTTCAAAAAACATTAATCTTTTATATAAAGCAGAATTTATGTAAGACGTAAACTTTATTTGGATAATTTTGAATCTTGTAAAATTTCAAAAAAATTGCTTTGTAGAAGTTTATAATCAGTCAATTTATACCATTATATTAAATAATTACTAAGCAAAAATTATTTGAATAATAAAGATATGTTCTCTTTGTGAAAGCAAGTTGAATTAAGAAATAGAGTATTAAATTCAAGTAAGAAGACTTTACCACTGTCAGTAGTAGTTTGCCATTGCTTACCCTGTTCCCATTCTCTTAATATAATTTATTTTACATATCTTGAATAGAATTACAACACAAAATAATGAAACTTTTATATAAAAGTAAAATAAATAGTCATTTATTAATTTTTATTAATCATTCATTAGATGAGATTATCCAATAATGAATAATATTTATGTAGTCTAATTTTCACTATAGTTCTTTCATGCAAGATAAGGATCAGTTTTTATCTACTTTTAACACTTTATGAACAATGATAAAGATATGTGTAACAGATTGTGGTCTGGGTTAACTGATGAGTGCTGGGTCAGAACAAAATGTGCATCTTGAAGATCATAGATCATTTTCACATGTCTTTGGTCATATCTTTATGATTACATTCCTCCACAAGGTATTAAAAGTGGATAGAAACCAGTCTTTTTCTACTTTGCATGAGAATGCAGTAGTGATAATTATGCTACAGAAATATTATACAGATAATCGATTGGTTTATTATTCAGAATTCATAAGAAGTTTATGCAGAGGAAATGGAATAACAAACTGTGAGAATTAAGCTCTAGAACCTAGCAATCTATCACTTTACCAAGCTACACAAGACATTCTTGCATCATTATAATGAATAATAACAAGTAGTTATTTTTTATTTGCAAATAAATAATTTATTTACTATTGTAAAAAAATTATTGTTAATCAAAATGTGACTGCTTTAACTATATCTTTGTTGGATTTGTTTTATTTTGTAGTTAGTCAAACGTAGTTTTTATGGATACAGTATTATTTAAACATGCCAAATAAATAGAAGAAACAAAATAATTATGTTCTAATAATTAAGTTAATGTTTGTGTAAATTAAAGATTTATGTAAATTAACATTTGCATAATTTTTATTTTTTATTTTTTCTCGGGAAGAAATTACTTTTTGTATAAAATAAACTGGAATTATATATTTTTTAAAACTTGTAAAAAGTGAGTTAATTTATATTCAAAATGCTCAAACATTAGTTTTAAAAAAATCAAACTATAAAATGTGTAAGAAAAAGTGTGAAAAATTGCTTGCAAGTAAAACAAAAGAATTATTTTATAACCGATTGCAATGAGTAATTGTCATTGATTTTTCTTGACTTAGGGGAAGAAATGGTGATTATTCATTTCTCTTGTTTTTTTTATTATAAAATTAAATATTTATTAATAAAAATCTAAATCTAACCATGTTCTTAGTCAATATATTGTGAAATATAATTATAAATATATAAATACTTATGAAAAATAGATGTTTTCTATTTGCAATCACTGAATGTTATTGATTTATAAATAGCAGTTGAGTATTATTCATTTCTTTTGATTCTTCTTCTAAAAATTAAATATTTTTGAATAAAGTTCTCTATTTAAGTACACCTGAGTCTCATTTTACGCGATAGATAGGTTCCTCAGAAAACACGTGCAAATGAAATTGCGCAAAAGTAGACATAACTTACATTGAAAAAGGGGGGATGCGGTCTGTGATTTTTCAAAATTCGTGTAAAAGCTAAGCACCAACATAAAATTACTTTAAAATTCGCGCAAAAAAAAAAAAATAAGGAAATAAAATATGATTAATAAAAAATTTCAAATTTGAAAAAAATTGATACAAGACAAACTTTTTTTAATTATAATATTTAATTTTATTCAAAATAATATATTTTTATGTATAATTTACAGTACAGTAATTTACATTTTTTATACACGTTTTAATTATTATAGCTATTTGCCGAAAAACACGTTCATTTGCAAACAACTAGTGCCAACTTCACACTCATGTTGTGTCAATGGTTTTCTGGTGACAATGTAATTAGTAATTAATCTTTGAGACGATGATTTTATTAATTGTTTATGAAACTAACAACTAAAAATTAAATTCTTATTTTTGTCTTTAATTTTCAATTCCATTTAAAAATCAAATTTCACATCACATTAATTTCAAGTCATCGTAAATAATTTTTAAATTGTTAATTACAATTAAAAAATCATATTTTAATTTTTAATTGTCAAATTTAATTGTGCCCACTGCTATTACTGATCTTTTAAAAATAAACTCGTGGACACTAAATAATTAATAATTGATTACGTTCTTTTTTAAAAAGCAAAAACAGAATGTGATTTAAAATTCAAAATTAACATGCACAATGTTTGAACAAATGTACATTATAATCTTGTAAAATTTAATGTGTGTATACATAAAATGTGGAAATCATGATTTTAATTTCATTATTGCATAAAATCTTACTATTATAAAGCACTGAAAATATTGAAATTACTAAGATGAAAGTCGAATTCCGATAATGTGCTATTACTTTCAATATAACGTAAGTGCGCAAAATTTATTATTTAAAGTAATAGCGCATTATCAGAGTTCAACTTCTGGTGAAACATGAATCGCCTAACTTCAAAATCGTGTTAAATAAGTCCGCGTAAAAAGAGACCCAGGTGTACAGGGTTAGTCAATATATTGTAAAAACATATTCAAAATCTATTACATAAGAATAAAAGATTTTGGATGTGATCTGATATTGACAATGGTGGAGATGGACAGTTGCTTTGTTCAAGCACCATATAAGGTAAAAGGGGGTGGACAATCACCTCTTTGTAATACCATATATGGCAAAATTCCATTTATTTATTTTTGTATTAATATGCTATCATCTGCAGATTTTTTTAAAAATTAAAATAACAATATAGATTAAACTCAGTTTTAAGGTAAAATTAACATAAAATGGAAAAAATATGGCCACCAATAGATGGCACATTAAGAAGAATTATAGTTTTGAACTATAATAATCATATAAAATTAAATAGCACTCATTCGTGTGTGTGTATATATATATATATATTAAATGGTTGTCCATTCAGAACAGTCTTGATAAGAATGAATGTGTGATTTCATCAAGACATTAGCAATTTAAATAAAAAAATAATACACGGCATAATCCAAAAAAGATTTTTATTTTATCATATAATTGTGAAAATCTTTATTATAATATATATATATGATTTTATGCTCTAAAGCTTATCTCAATAATAATGAAAATTAGAGTGATCTTTACTAGTACCTTCATTTGCTTTCATGCCTACAGAAACAGGTGGCTCTAGAATACAACCTATATCTATGATGTGCTCTCATTTATTTAAATCATCAGTATTCTTACATATAGCAGCATTTCTCACAATTTATCAAGCAAGCTGTAGGGTTTATTTTAGCAGTCTCTATTTCATTACTCTCTGAAGTAATCACATGCTGTTCTAAATTTTTTTGTTAAATTTATGTATCTACTTAATGCTGTTGTCTTAATTGATTTATTGATTGTAGAAGGTTATTAGAATCTTAGCAATTTTATTGTATCAGATAATTAATTGATGCCTTTAACTGCATATACAAAAGTTTGATTTTACTCTTTTAATTTTAAAGTTTCTTACAACTTTTTATTTTCACATCTATAAGATTAATTATCTTATTAAATTATCATTTTCATTATTAATTTTTACATGGGTTTTTTAGTTTATTATTTATTTAAAAACACTTGTATATGCCTATATATATCTATAATAATGATTCTTCTACTCTAGTGATGAGTTTTTAATTGATAGGACCTAGTTCTTTAGATAGATAGATTTTTGCTTATTTCTCTTCTTTCTGTTTGATTGTATTTCCATTTATATTTCTATTTCTCATTAAGATTCTAGTAGTCATCTTTGATTCTTTAGTTTCTGAATATGATTTTAGATTCTTTATTTTGTCATTTATTGGATTACTGATTTCTGTAAACTGTGTCTGATAGTCTTTTAAATTTCAACAATCAATATCATTTATGTGCATTCAAAATATAGATTGCTAATGTTGATTTTTTTCTAGATGATTTACATAGATTACACTTTGTCAAAATTTATGGCTACCGCTATACATAACTGCACTCTAGGGCTCTTACTCTGATCTTCATAAGGTAATTCTTAATGTTTGTTTTTGATTTTGACTTTATATTAGTACTCTCTGGTCCAAAAGAATAAATCTTTCATTTAGAATAAAGCTTTCGTTCATCAATATGTGTTTATGCACAATTCAAAATGATGCAGGAAGAAAACTTATAATATTTTCCAAGTCAGATGTTTTTCATGCATTTTATTAGTAACTAGTAGTTAGCATTGTCTAGTTTCACAGTTTAGTGATTTGATTTTAGAACATCAATGTACTTGATAATTATGTTAGTATGTTTTGACCCCATCTTGTTTTGAATTTTTCTTGGGGCTTCTACATGTTGAATTTTCTATTTCCTATTTTTGAATTTATAATTGTCACTGATAATAAGTTTAACCAGTACAACATTCATGTACTTAAGTGACTTGATTCTGGTTTTGAACTTGAAGTGACTCTTAATTATAGTTTACAGCCAATTATTATATTAAACAATTGATCACAAATACTATTGTTACTTTTTTTATTTCAAATATTATTACTAACACATCTATATCTAACTGGTACAATTTTTCTGTGTAAGGAGGTATTCTTGATGCATATGTAATGGAGTTATTAATTTCAATATGGCTTATATGTTAATTCTAATATTCTCATGGATAAATAATGAATTCATAGTATTATTTTCATGAACTTCCATCTTTCTCAAATCATACATTCTCATTTATTATTTGAGAAAGAAGAAGCTCTGAGGAAAGTACTTGATATTGTGCTGAAAGATTAGCTATTTAGCTATTATGTTTTTATTACATAGAAGTTCCTGGAAATAATACTATTAATTCATATTGTAACCCACACACACAACACCGCTCATGTACATTATATGAGCAACTGCCCAGTCACCAGTTCTATTAATGAATAAAACGATTTATCATTTTATCTGATTCATGATTAATGCTGAGACTCTTTTACTTATGTTGTTTATCTTACAGCTGTGCTCAGTGGGAGGTTATAGAAAGTTCATAACATATAGAATATAAATAAATGAAGGAAGAAATACTATAAACTATCAAATAAAATATTAACCTTATTTATTAATTAACCAAATGATAAAGGCTAGCAGAGTTTCATTTATTCTGTCTAACAAAATATAATTTCAATTTGATCTCTTCCAGCATCCAGTTACACTCTATATTAGCTCAATACAAATCTGACAGAATAGAAAAGCATAACACTAAATAACTCTATTATTCAGCACATCCTGATCTAAATAGCTAAATCATTGTTAATTTAGGAATATAAAATCAGATCTCAGGGAATCTATAACACAGTTGGACTAAAGAACTATATTATCCAGTAATTTATAACTCTAAATTATAATAAAATACAATGGAATACATTGAATAATGTTTTACTGGGCTAGCAATTAGATAATGAAAGAAATAGGGTACATTTTGATTTCAATTCATCATCTAAACTACAACTGAATGATAAAACTTTTAGAAAATCAGTAAATAATTAACATTTCATACAGTGTTTGGATCAAGGAAATCAATATCATCATGTCTGAATATGTTCATCACTAAATTAAATAAGATACAATCATATCATATTAGATAAAATAAATGTATGAGCATGTGTGGAAATATGAAATACGACTGGATGTTAAAGAATAATTCTGAATACAATTTTGAATAATAAAACATTTATTAAAAAAAAATAGTTAAGCAAACATTTAATTTTTTTATAATTGGTACAGGTACAAGTTCTGGCTGTATTTAGCATCAATGGTTAAAATTTACATAAGAACAAATAACACAATATAATTTTATAATTTCTAATCTGACAGATCTCATCCGCCAAAGCATCTTGATAGATGTATGGAAACACATTATATTTTTAACACTAACATAATGAACCAAATAAAATCTTTACATTTTACTGCAAAATGGTTTTAAATTATCAGTCACTTTTGATAAACATGTGGAACTGAAGTAATATAGCCCTAAACTTCAAACAATAAACTACAAAATTTACTTTATATTTGACATCTTATTTTTTTAGTACTCTCAAATTATCAATTGGTTGATAAGTCTATGATAACTAACATATGGTTAAATATTTATATTCAATTATAACATAAAACTAAAATTTTGGCATATTACTTTAAATGCACATTAACTAAAAATAAAATAAAGGGGTTTGAAACCTAAAAATAAGTATAAAATAAGAATAATAAACTATTCTTTGCAAAATGGAAATAAATAACTCCATTAATTAATTGTATTCTGTCTTTGCAAAAATGAAGTAAAGAATTCTATTAATTAACTATGTTTTATTTTGCTAAAATGGAAATAAATAATTCTACTAATTAACCATGTTTTGTCCTCTTTTGCTTGCTTACTTAAATAATGATTGAAGATTATGAAAATTGATGATATGAAACTTAAATGATAAATACAAAATGATTTGGAATAATAACTAAAGTTATGCATTAATGATGGATTTTTCCATATCTTTTAAATTAATACTTTATGCATGGGTCTGTATTATGCTGTGTGTCATAAAAGAAATAATTAACACTAACAATCCAATCAGTTTACTTATGAAGTTGTAATACAATCATAATACGGACAACAACAATGGACAATCAAGCTTTAATCACTAACTTTACTACAGTTGTTTTGTAAGAAAGTCAATTCTGCTTTTATTCTTCTTTTTATCAATAAATTATCTGGCACTTGGCTATAAGTATAAGATGAAAAACATTCCATAGGCACATGGAGATAAAAGATTTTCACAATTCTAACCATATAAATAACAATACAACAACTTTCTAGTCTAACTTCTGAGACTAAATAAACTGGTGGGACAAATCTCATCACCAAAAATAATCAGGGAAATAAAATACTTGGCTTCATATATTCTAATTCATAAATACAACCATCAAAACTGGAGGATTCAATCTACTCCTATAAAATACTTCAATACACAAACGGGAGAGTTTACTCTATCGCACACAATATACTAGGCAATCTACCATATCAAATATTTAAATAACAAAAGGGGAGAGATTACTCAATCCCATACAATATACTAGGCAATCTACCATATCAAATATTCAAATAACAAAAGGGAGAGACTACTCAATCCCATACTATGCAATCTACCCATGTCCAATATTCAAATACAAAAGAGGGGAGAGATTACTCAATCCCATAAGATACTATATAACATCACTAACTTGACTCTATATAGCCACTAGATACTTTTCTTTTCAAGCATAATAAAGAACAATAAATTCATACTTAAATAAATCTCTAATCTTTCCAAATCAATTGTTCCATTCTCGTCCTCCAAAACCGATAGACTTTATATCATTTTTACTTGCAATTTACACATTATTATAGTTGAATTTAATAATATACACACATTTACAAGCATAATAATACACAGACAATTCAGATCTTAGTAGGCAAAGAATTACTGTAAAAAAATACCAATTACTAACTGAAAAGCAATAATGAATCAATATTTCATAATATTTATAACTTGGAAACATACTAATGACATTGAAAAGCAAGGCAAAATAATTTCTATTGGTAAGGTAAGACGAAATAATCTTTTTTTACAGTGCATTTCCATTAGCACAAATTTAAAGTAAAAGTTTGGCTTAGATAAATAATAAATCTTTATATTCTTGGTTAAATAATTATTGAAAACATTTATTTTCTAATCTATTGAAAAACGCAAAATATACCATAAAAATTTATATAATGAGCTTCTTTTTTTAGAAAAGCTGTTAACCCCTTCAGCATTAAATGGACATCTCCCTTTTTTACCACGCATGTATGTTTATAATACAAACACATGATAAAACTTATATTAAAATAATAATAAAAATTACCTAGCATAATATTTTTTTCATATTATGCTTTTAATGAGACGTTCTTGTAGAAAACAGTAATAAATATAATAATAAAAATTATAAAACAATCTGTAAACTATCTATCTGCTAAATACCAAATCATAATAATAACTGAAGTTACTTTTTTTCTTTCTTCTTTTCTGGGTTGAAAAACAAAAAGTTTATTAGAGTTTATAAATGACATCCCTTGGTTATATCTTAAACAATAATATTTATTAGCACAAAAATAAATACTGACGAACACATACCACATTCCTGCAGGAAACAAATAACATTATTTTGACTCCAGTATATCGCGTTAACATTATAGATAGGATAATTTTTTATTAAGCAATAAATATTTTATCACAATTTGAATAAAGTAATAACTCATTATTTCATTCACGGGATATACTCAAGCATTTAATTTATACTTTCAGGGCCATTCATAAACGCATATAATTATTTAACTGATAATATTTACTTACATCTCTGTGATTTGGTTGGCAATATTCTACATAAAGAAATTCCACTGTACATGAGGAAAACGATTAATAAAATAAAGTCATATTCAGTTTATCTATCTTTTTAAATTCATTTCTCACAGTAATTGGGATAAATAATTAGACAATCTGTTAAATTATACATTTAGTCTTATTTTTCTAATAGGCAAAAATATAAATAGGCAAGTGTTTCAATAATAATGACAATAAAATTAAATGATTCATAAGCATCCTTCTCAACCTTCTTCTTTGATAACTAACACAGATTTATTATTTAAAGTTCTTGATATGTTTAATAAAGAGTTCACACACCTTCCAACATAATAAACATATACAGTTGCTCCATTAATATTATACTTAAATTTTAAGAAAAATAATTTTGAAAAATAAACAAACATTCTTCTTTCTTCTTATAATTAGATTTAAATTTTAAATAAAGCAAATTTAAAATACTATTACACAGTTCCATTCTTTCTTTAATATTGGCAATTAAATTTAAATAATATATAGTATAGACATACATGCATCTTAAACAATGGTTGGAGAATCTAAATAGTTAGTTTAAGAATAAGAATTGATATACCTCATATGGTTGTTCACTCTGTCATATTTGGAATCCAATAATACTTTTTTATACTTTCAAAACTTGACTTTGGCAGAATTTAGCTTATAACAAACAAAATTGTACTATTAACTTTGTTTAAAAATTGGATTTGGAGATGAATAAGCTTATAACAAACAAAATTGTACTATTAACTTTGTTTAAAAAGTGGATTTGGAGATGAATCAGTAGTAGGAAATTTTTCAGCAGTCTTTTATAGAATTGTAATTAACCCTTTTTATAGATTTTCAAACATTACCTAACATTTATTCTTCCAATAGTCCAAGGTTATTTGAAAGTTCAAAGGTCACCAGACAGAGACTTACTTCTTCCATTGCACCAATGTTTTAATGATTTAATTTTATGCAAGAAACTTTCTTGTCTTGAAAGAGAAAGTGGGGGAAAAATATTTTGTCTTTTAAATAAATAAAAAATATTAAATATTAAATTGAACTAAGAATGAAATATTCTGTCTTTTTAAAGTAACGGAATAAAATTAATGACAATTATTTTAACAAATAAAATATTTTATAGTATATTTGTTGTTCAATAATTCACCAGTCCAGTAATCCATGAATTCACTTAAAATGTAATTAAGCTGGTTTTAAACACTATTAGTTATGAAATTAAATATTTGGATATGAGATATGATATTTAATGGTTTAATGAAGCATATGAATGAAAAATGAAGTTGAATAATGATATAGACATATATGAATATTTACAAATAATGTACTATAGACCCTAAACTGATATGACTAAATGACTATTTTAATGATAATGAGTTAAACATATTTCACTGTTTATACTATAAACTAAAATATGAAAGGCAAATGAACTAGAGAATCGTTCAAACAAATCTTAATACTGTTTTGTAGACAAATAAAACAAATTAGCATTAACTCAAACTAAACTGACTATTTTTGTGGCAAGCCACCCCCTATCCTATCATTGATTATACACCAAAGTAAGATACTAAACATCCAATAACTCTCAAATTGCATCTATAATTACCTTTAAGCATAGTTTTAAATCATTAATAAAATTTTAAAAATTTCACATTATTTCTTTTTTTTTTTAATTAGATGATATCAGACGTTACTGATATAATGTTATACAACTACAATTAATATTTCTGGTGCATATATATATATATGCATGATACCATTTTAACTGTTTGAATTCTATTTGTTCAGTTACTGCATCTTTTGTTCAATTTCCATTATTAAGATCTGTATCTACTGACACAACATGAGTGTATTCTGTTATATTGACTGCAGCAATCTTTGCTGACATTTCTTTGGTTTAACTTTGTTTCATTTTAGATATACTGCTACTTAATCAATATTGTTGATACACATTTCAGATTTTATTCTGTCAATTTTGTGCCTTATTTCAGATTTCTTTCTCTGTGGTTGTGTCAAATTTGATGTGCTTATCAAATCTTACTTTGGTTTGAGTGCTGTTAAAAACTGCATCAATTTTGACATATCAAATTTTTTGTAAACTTTGATAGTTTTTTGCTCTCCTAGTTAAATTTCTCTTTAATTCACTATTACTAAAAGCTGGACCAATTTTGATATGACAAATTTCTGTGACTGCATTAATTTTGATGTTATCATCTTGCTATAATCTAAGTAGTAATTAATAAAACTGAAGATCAGATGTGCAGCAAATAACTGACCAAAAAAAATTTAAACAAATGTATTATCTTGTAGCAATGAAGACAAATGATTTCAATTTTAGATAAAATGGTAATCAAGAGCTAGAACATTTATTTTAAGTCATTGAAAAGGTAGTGTTTTAAACATATTTGTTACAGTAAATTCAGTGTAACTATATATCCAGTAGTTTCTCATGCTCATTTGATGTTTTGACATTCATACCAATAGTATACGAGTCATTTACTAAGAAGCTTCACACATTCTTAGGACTTTTGTATCCCTTTAAAACTATCTTCTGTTTGTTTTTTTAAATAATCTTTTTCTTTTGTTTGTCACTATCTGCAAGCATTGTATTTTTATTTATTATTTAATAATTATTTAAATATTTCATCCACAATAATACCTTTTAAAATAATGGATAGAATGAACAAAAATATGTGAAAAAAATAATTTTATTTTTACATTTATATACATACAGCAGGTGCTCATAAATGGATATGCTCATTCCAACTCCAAGAATTAAAAAAATAGTGCTCTAGAGATGAGTTTTGTGATTATTATATAAATCAATCTGTGAAACATAAATACATCCACATATAGAACACAGTGGTCCATTTTTTTTAGTTGATATTTTTTAATGCTGCTTTTTAATTTCTTCAGCAGAAAATTTTTTTTTTTCAAAAATATTTTAACATCATTTCTAATTATAGTTTGCTAATGTATTCTGTTCTCTGCCATATCTTTCAACATTACATTTATTTAGAATAGCTTTGAGATAATACTTATAATATAAATGAAATCCAGCTCTGTCATTAAAACTATGCTAAGTTCTTTGTAAAATTTTGTTTTAAATGTTTAATCCATTGAAAATATGATCTTAAAATATCAGACTCTATAGCATCATACCCATCAAATTGAAGAACATAATAATTCTTTTAAAAATTTTGCCATTATATTTTTAAAATTTTGCAAAACATTATTGAATAACTGAAACACACAGGCTTATTATATACCTGTGTCTATATATGTAATATATAGGGAATATGGGCACAGACTTTCATATGACCCACCACTCTCCACACTATCTTATTGAACATACATATGTTGAAAAGATAAATAATCACCAATATACATATTTCATGCTAAACCAGAAATCATCAGTTGGTCTAGATTACTATCTCCACACATATATGCTATAAGTGCTCATATATATATATATATATATATATATTAAGATAGCCAATCCTCATACTTTAATGGACAGACTTCAATCTAATTAAATGGATTATGTCCTGTACATGAGGAGTCAGATTGACCTTAGGTCAACATTAGTGTAACAAGAATCTTGGCCTCAGGGTGGCCTTTGAGCATTCCATCATCAGATTTTCAATTGGCTGGATGGTTGAAGAGTTGGAGTGTGGAGTAGAAGGAAGCTATCTTAATATATATTTGAGCACTTATAGCATATATGTGTGGAGATGGTAATCTGGACCAACTGATGATTGCTGGTTTAGCATGAAATATGTATATTGGTGATAATTTATCTTTTCAACATATGTGTGTTTAAGTGTATCAGTGTTATGAGATAGTGTGGAGAGTGGTGGGTCATGTGAAAGTCTGTGCTCATCTACCCTATTAAAACATTATTGAATGAAACTTTTCTAATGACTTTTTATTACATAAATAGGGTGACTAAGTCTTATTTTTATATAATAGATAAAATCACAACTCTGTACACAGACAACTTAGTTGCAGTAATTATTTCCCTGTGATGAAATATTATATTTTTTAACTTGTTAAAAGCAGTAGTAGCATATTAGAATCAGTATTGTACTTCAACATGTAAGTCCCATTTTTCTTATAAAACTACCAAAATATTTAAATTAGATACATTCTCAATTTGATAACAATGCCAAGTAAAAATTGCTGAGAATTTTTCTTCAGCCATGGGTTGTTAAAGAAATTGTGTTATTTGAACGTTAATTATTAAACCAAGTTTTTATATGTTGCATTCATTTTTAATGTCATTTTTTAAATAGGAAAAATTAAAACAATCATTAGCATTTGCTGTAAATCCGGAATCCAAGTTAATTTTTTTGTTTTTGCATTTAATCAATTCAAATTTGAAAAATTCATTATTAAAACTATATTTTATCTTGACCTCCGTTTCATTAAACAGTTTATAAACAATTTTGAAAATTATTATCGTAAAAATTGAAAACAGTGTAGGAGAAAGTACGTATCGTTTAATACCAGTTTTCATCATATGAATAAACATTGGAAGGCAACTAATTTCAAACACTGCCATAGACCTGTTCAATTAATTGTGTCAAATTTCCTGACCAAATTAATAAAGTCTAATACATAAGTCACTCTTGTTTTTTACTCTTTTTTTGCATTTGCCTGGTAACAAAACCATGTTTGTAATGCTTCTTGATTCTCTAAAATCATACTGAGTTTTTGGTAACATTCATCTATGACTGGAAGTAACTGATTCAAATCAATACTTGAAAATATCTTTGCAGTAGTGGATAATTATAATGTTCTTTGATAATTACTGCAATCCCCTCTATTGCTTTTATTTTTAAAAATTGCAATAAAAGACAATCAGGCAGCACAACTTTATAAATCCATATATTTCTAAAAAAATTCCAGTATTTTTGAAGCTAACATATAACTACCTAATTTTAAAACTTATTCAGATACTTCTTCAGGACTAATTCTGTAATATCTGATCGCACAACTTCATAAGTTTATTGGATAAAAAATTCAATATTTTTGAAGCTAACCTATCGCCATTATGTTTTAAAACTTCTTCAGGTATTTCATCAGAACCTGCAGCTTTTCCATTATTTGAAAATAATAAATAATATTTGATAACTTTTTGCAAATAATTTTAGTCAGCCAACTTCGCAAAAATTATATCATAGGGTCATGAATATCACACAGACTATATATAATGTCTTAATATCAGTTTGATATAGTAATTTTATTTAGGTTACTTTAAGTGTTTTAATATATTGCGATGGGTGGACATCAGATAAATATTTAATTAACACTTTGAAGAATTTGTTGTCACTTGCTGAGCCACCAAACAATTACTGGAAATTTATTTATTTTTTTACAAATGAAAATATAAACAAATTTAAATAAAAATAAAGTAATTTATATATACTTTTTTCAGAGGTGATATTATAATTGACACACAGCTAAAAAAAATTTAGAAATTTAACTAAACAAATAAAGGAGAAGAAAAAACATAAATTAGTTGTAAAAATACAAATTTAGTTGTACAAAGTTTTTTTTTTTTTTAAAAAAAAAAAGTTACAAATAAATAAGAAAAAAAAGATACGAATATAGTTATACAAAGTAGTTAAGCAAAAAAATATGAAATGAGTTGTATAAAGTAAGTTATGGCAGAATGTTGAAAGTCCATGACATTGAGTCTGTATAGGCTGATCATTTATCAGAATGGGTGTCGAGCTGGTCAAGTATTGTTTCTCACTGATGGAACTTAACATCGACTTGTCATGGTACAACATCCAGAAATACAGGACCCCCCCCCACTTTCAATTTACATTGGCAGGCTTTAAATTCTTATTTTTTCTTACAAATCAAGATTATTGAATTTTGTTGTTTATAGAAAAATGAAATAAAAATTGTAACAATTTATATCTCTATTATTATTTTACTATTTTTTAAAATGCAAATATAAATTAAATAAAACAATATCTTGTATATGTTTGGAGATTTTTCTCCTAAAAATAAAATGAAACTTTTCATTCTTTATGACTTTATTATTACTATAAGAATAACATCTTGATATAAATGTCGATGAAGGTTAAGAAAAAAATATACTACTCATTCATTAAAATTATATCATTTTTGTATTAATATTTTAATTAAGGGGGGAATGGATACTATTACGCTTAATACAAATGTTGTTTAAGGGATGTGTGTGTAAAAATCTATTACATATATTGCTTAGTATTTTCAGTATTGTTTCAGTGCCTCTCCCATTACTAAATGTCCCAGAGAACCTATTTAATGATTACCTGGACAGTGAATATGAATAAAACGAAACAGTTTTCAGATAAAGTATATTTGAACATAAATTGTGTCATTGGTATCAGTTTAATAATTGAAACATATTAATTAAATATTAAATTAAAATAATTCTTGGATTTTGATTTCATCACAAGTCATCAATCATTTTAATAAAATGCCTAACTGAAAATAGAAAACAAATAAAAAAAGGTTACTGAATACATTTCAAGTCAAAAAATTGTGAAAGAGAAATCTATAGAGAAGTATTAAAACCTTTTGTCTAACGTTCCGTTAAATTAATGACTGATGATGATGATAATTTTATTTGGTTTATTTATATATGTTCCTATATAATTGAATCTACATCTCCTAAAAGCACATTAATAAAAATATTGAATTATTTTTATTACCTTTACAAATTGTTATCATTCAAATTAGCGTTAAATGATTTGTTACATCTTTTAGTTATATACAATTAGTTTATTTGTTTTGTTCACAGCTTGATGCTTTTTATTTATCAACCTTTTTATTCCGATTTTTGACCATTTTGTCTTACTAATAATTTATTTACTTTAATTCCACTTTTCCAATTATCTTTTGATTCTTTTAGGCATTCCCTTAAAGCAACATCGTCATTTCTTAAAGATTTTGGCCCTGTAAAAGAATGTTAATTGAGTGCAAGTCAGTGGTGAAAGTTTGGGAAATAGTGATATTGCTATGGCTTATGATGGATGAGAATGACTGTTTTAGAGAGTTGGGAGGGATGATTCTGTGTAGGAGTCTAGCAGGTGGAAGAACAGGTGGGTGGAAAGGATTGGTTTAATTTGATTGCTGGATCTTCTTAATAGCTTTTTATTTTAGTTTAAAATAAAGAAAGTAAAATATGTCTTAAGATTATATATATTATTAATGAAAAGAAATAGCAAAGAAAAACGATAAATGTGAATTTTTAAATTTGTAAGATTATTATCATACATTTTTTTATTATTGTTATTATAGTAATATAAAATTACTTAATATACGTAAATATATTGAAATTTGTGTTTCTGTAAATCAATATGGTAAATAAAACAGTTTTTAAAAGACTTATTGCAAGATAAATCTCATCTCAAGTAACTCTTATCCGGGTGAAGAAACCTTTAATCTCCCAGTTTTTTATTTGGTGAGAGTGTGATTTTGAACAGTTTTTCATCATTTATTCTTTAGCTAAGATTATCTAAATATTCATTTATCTGAGAGAACAATCCTATATCTGATTGGAATCAGAATTTTTTTTTTGTCCAGATTTGAACAGCAGGTGATGGGAATAGATTGGCAGGTTGGACACCGCTACACTCAATATAAATACCATCTGCTAGAAATATATTGTTTTATAGCATAAATTGTATACCATTGCTAGCACAGAAGGTACACTTAACCAAACAGAAAACTGATGAAAGAATAATAAATAACTCACTTCACCACGCGAACTAACGTACTTATGCAAAGTTATTACAAATAAACAACAAAGTGAAATTAAAATTATGGCTATATATATAATTGAAATGGAAATAATTACAACTCCTACTGGGCTATGCTTAATTAAAAAATGGACTGTTTTGTTTCATAACTTGTTCACCGTTGTTATATTTCTAGAATAAACTTAAACACACACACACACACATATATATATATAATTAGAAGGGAGTTGAACTCAGGTTTCAAACTCCTTCATAATACATTTATAATCTTATAAAGGTTATGTGAACGAACCGGCACGTTCGAGCAAAATGGGAGATCTTATTGATAGCTTTAACTATCAACAGTGGCCCACCTCGGCTGCTAGATTCAAACCCCTACTATCCAAATACTTTATTTGTTTTGGGTAAACCCCTGGGGAGCCAGCTAGTCTGAAGACTAACGTATTCGGGCAGTAGGCTCATAATCCAGCGCTCGAAAACTATTCCCTTAACTAGCTCAGTCTAACTTTAATCAGTAATAAAATATTGGTAAGAAGAGATTGATAAAAAGAATTGACCGACAAATAGAGTTTAATTTTAAAGACAATTTATTAACTAACATTAAATCATTTTAAACATTCTATAAATTTAATATAATACACACACATTTTAAATTAAACATTTCTAGACTAGTTTAAATATTCTTGTAGATTTTAATAATAGAACACAGGTATTTATCTGATTTAACTAATAACACTGATATAATGGTCACGCACATATTAACTCATAATAATAAAGCATTAATAGCATTTGACACTTAAACACACATATCAATAGTTTATTCTATATATGATAGAGTTCATATAATTTGAATCTTGAATATTTACGAATTACGTGGCTACTACGTATAAATAAATGTTTACCTAGGATTTTTGGGAATGGAGATATTGCTTGTTGTTGGCTGCTTCTTATGGATTATATCTAACCGGTTAGATTTGGACGTTTCTTAAAGAGATTTTGTGTGAATCCATTGGTCTTATTCTTGGAGACAGTGGAATATTGACGGAGGATTTCTGCTGTTAAGTAGACATTATTTCACGGGCAAGTCTTGCTGATCTTGTTGGACTAAGGGCTGAAAGAGGAGCGTATATTTCCATAAGATGCTCAACAATGCATGTTTGTTTCTGGATTCATAATAGAAATGCACTGTTATCTCAAACTGGAACAAGACTGTCACTGCAAACTAGATTGAAACAAACTCTTTATATAAATTGTACAAACATGTTTTTAATAAAATAATAATGATAAAATCATAAAATATCTTAATCATATCTTATTACAAAAACAAAGCAAAATTTATCTGATGTATGATTGTTTTTGTATACAGGCAAAAAATAATTTTCAAGTTTTTTTCATTTCAACTGTACTATATTTCAATCATCTAAACTATTCATGTATTTAACAAATAACCATCACTCATCATGTGAACTAGAAGTAGAAAATACTTGAATTTCCATATGCATGTTGATAATATTTTTACATTATACTATTGAAAATGTAGGAATTGTTTTCTAACAATTTGATTTCCTGTAGAAAAATGAATAATCATTGCATTGCACAGATATTTTCAAGTTGTTGTTTTTTTTTTTTATCAATGAAGCATGGACATTCAAATGTTTAATACTTCTAACTTACCTGATAAATAAGGGTTATTTTTGAAATGCTTGCATAGTGTTAGAAGGTAGTCTAAGTTTCTGCTCTAATGTTGGAGTTGGGTAAGGAAAGCACTGATAAACATGGAAAAAAATAATCTATTTTTTAAATGCTTTAATTGATTTTGGAAAATCTGTATGTTAACTTTTGATCTTTTTCAAGTTAAAATGAAATTTTATAATCTAGGTTTAATAATTTAAATTCAATACAATTGCTTGAAAATTAATATATAACTAACATATAATACCTTAATTCATTTGAAATACTTATCTTTTCAGTATGGCAACTAGTTTGATAGATATGGAACACAGGGCAGGAAAAATATGAAAAATATTCAATAATTTCATGTTTTGCAGTTAACAGTTATCATTAGAATTTTCATTTGATTTAAATAATGATCACAAGTGGGCAGTTTAAATTGTTTTTTTCTTTTAAAAGCTTTGACTGCCCTGCTATGCTGATGTGATTGATTTGTTCCTCAAGATAAGTTAAACTTTTATATATTTTTAATATCATCTGGAACATTTTCTGTTGCTGGAGAATTTCTTAGTGAGTGGATGAGAAAAGAAAGTTGAAGCACAGAGAGATAGATTTAATTATATTTGGAAAGATTGAGAAAAATATTGCTAACATTTGGAAAGTGATTCAATATGCCATTTGTTTACTGCAAGGAGGCTTTAAAACTAGTCATAGTAAGATTAGTTGGTTTTTAATAGGTTTGCTATTAAAACATTTTCAATTTAAGGAAGACAGTGATTTATTTGAGTAAGAGGGTAACAGTTTAACGTGTAAGGTTAGCGGAGCATGCGTTTATCGATTGCCATTGTTTAAAAAAAATTTTTTTTTTTTTTTTGTATTAAAAGTTTTGAAGAGTAGTAGAAAAATCATAAATTTAAATATAGAATAGGGAAATTGAAAATTAGAAAATATTGATTGCATTTATATCCCACAATGTATATATGATGGTCAGAATGAAATCAGGCATGTTTTGGTAGAATGTAACATATGTGATAAAGTTTTCCATTTGAAATGCTTAAATAAGACTAGCAAGGATGTAAAAGTTGTATAGTTGTGTAGATCATGTATAAATGTGTTAAAAGAGGTGAAAAAATGGTTTCTAAGTGTAGATAGTTTAAAGAAAAAGTCAGGAGAAATGGAGGAAAATTTAGAAGGATGATAGAATAGAGTAGATATTTAATGAAGTGATGAGAGATATGGATGGCAAAGTAAGTAGAGCAATAGAGATAGTTGGCAAAGAAGAAGTAAGATAGATAGAGAAATAAAAGATGTAAAGGTAAAATTAAAAGCATTTGACATGAAGTGTATGCAAATCAAAGAATTAATGAATAGAAATGATAAGGAAGAAGTAGATAAGAAAGTTCAGAAGATGGAAGAGAATGTTACAGATGAAGTAGGGAAAGTAAACTGTGACAATATTGATAGGGGACTCACTAATTAGAGGATGTGGAGATGTAATTGTAAGGGAAAATAGAAATAGGTATGTAAAAGTATATTTGCCTGGAGCTAGAATTAGGGATGTTACAGATAAGGTAAAGACATAAGGGAGTAGAGATGCTTATGTTATGGTAAAGACAAATAACTTGTCAGAGCCATTGGAGAGAATAATGGACGAGAACAAAGAATTTATTATATCAATAATTATGCGCTTATAATGCTCGTTAAAGAAGTTATATATATATTATTAAATTTATTTAAAGCTTAGTGCTTTCAAAGCTCTATGGCTTCATAATCATAGCTTTAAGTTTTAAATAAATTTAATAATATATATAACTTCTTTAACGAGCGTTATAAGCATATAATTATTGATATTATATGATTTATGAGAAGTTTATAAACAAATTTTCATTAAAGAATTTATTAGTAATTTGAACAAGATTAAAGGAAGTGTAGGAGTAATTCGATTATTACCAAGATTCAACAGTAGGTATATGTTAGATAGGGCATATTCTATAAACAAGAGATTGAAAAAATTATGCAAGAGAAATAATGTTATGTTTGTGGATGTGTGGAATTTTTTTATTAGTAAGAGGGAGTTATATAGTAAAGATGGATTGCACTTAGCAAAACAAGGAAGTGAAGCATTAAGGAGTTTGCTTTGTGAAAAATATTGTAGTGTGGGAAACTTATAAATGGGGTAGGGTTTTAAATTACAATATTATCAAAATAAAGTTTAAGAATGGATGGGATGTAAGAAGTAAACAAAGAATAGCTGATTTAGATATAAATGTAGATATGGAGAGGGATTAGGTCTGTAAAACTAATGATAAACAAGCTAATTACAAATATAATAGAGGAGAAACAATTAAAAAGAATTTATAAAAAGGTAGTAAGAAAGGAAGAAATTGTTAAAATTGGATATTTGAATATGGAAGGTGGTAGGAGACCAGAAAAGTAGCTGAAATTAAACAAAGCAGTTAAAAACAAAGGGCTTGAGGTATCAGCAGTAGTGGAAAGACATCTAAGAGAAGAAGAAAAACCTACACTGAAAGATTTGGTATGGCAAGATATAAATAGAAAAGAAAAAGGGAGTGGTATAGGAGTTACGTCAAAAAAATATTTAAATACTATAAAGTATCAAGAATATTTGTGGTTTGAGATAAGGTTAGGAAGACGAATGGATCATGACCATAGTCAAATTATAATGGAATGGAATAGTAGCATATATGAATGCTAGTTGAGGATATACAAAGTTTCAAAAAAAGGGGAAGAAAATGATGTTTATAGGGGATATGACTGGGCATACTGAAGAAATTGACAATGTGGATAAAAAGAATGGACAGTTTTTGAAATTTTTTGTCAGAGAATGGTTTTGAGCATGAAAATTTATGCAATATTTATGAGGGGCAATACATATGATCTAGAAATAATATATTTCACACAATAGATTATGTATTATTACAGAAAGAAGGAATGAATAAAGTATGGAATATTAAAGTGTTTGATAATGAAGAGAAAGTATGTAATAATGATCATAATTTCTTTATAATAGAAATGGTTAGTAATGTGATGGAAAATAGTAGTAAAAGTAGAAAGAATTGTGAAAGGTGTCAATGGAGAATGAATGACAAGAATAATTTAGAAGAATATAAAATAAAAAAAGAAGAAATATTGGAAGAGTTTGTTGGGAATGAATATAAGGACTGGTGTGATAGAAAAAGTGGGAATTTAGGTGAATTATTCAGAAGAATAAAAGTAATAAACAAGTGAGAATTAGTAACAGTGTAAAAGAGAGGGGGAAGGCATACAGAGAATATAAATGTGCTATTAAAATAAAGAAAGTGAAAAAGATGTTAATATTAAATGGGAAAACTGTTTTTTAAAAAAGAAAAGGGCTAAAATAGATAATGATATATAGAATGAAATTAAATATAAATTATTGGAGGATATTAATAAAAGTGGAAGAAATGGGAGTAAAAATTTTTGGAAATATATTAAAAGAAGAACTGTGGAGGAGAGAGAAATAGTATTACTAAATGATGAGGAAAAAGAGTGTAGCTCTAGAGAAGAATTAGAGACAATTTTAAATAAGTGTATAATAGATATTGAAAAGATGTTAGATGTGAAGGACAGAATGATAACAAATATAAAAAAGCACATAGTAATGGGAAATATTAGTTTTACAGAAAATAAATTGAATGAGATAGGGAAAAACTTGAAAAGTGGAAAGTTAAAAAATTTAGATGGATGAGCAGTGGAGATGGTGATGAGTTTGGGAAATAGAGCAAAATTAAATCTATTATCATGTTTTAATAAGATGGCACAGAAGAGAGAATTTCCAGATAGCTGGAATAATACAAGAGTAAGGCTGTTATTTAAAGGATAAGGATTATTGAGAGTTATGCAATTATAGATTGATAGTGGTAACAACAGTGCATATGGAAATGTGGCAAAATGGATGGAAAAAAGTAATATAGTGGGAGAAGTGCAAGTAGATTTTAGATTGGATAGGTGTATAGGAGATAGTTTATTTGTAGTCACACAAATTATAGATATGAGTAGGAATACAGGTAGACAATTATATATGGTCTTTATAGATATAGAGAATGCATATGATAGTATAAATAGAAATAAATTATGGGTAAATTTAGTAAATTTGGGAATGAATTGAGCTTTAATGGATCTTATCAAGAAATTGTATGAAAATAATTACTATATGTATCAATTAGGAAATATAGAATCAGTTAAGAGTTAAAAGTGGAATGGGACTAAGGCAAGGATACTCTATGTCACATATTTTGTTTTTGTTATATTTGAGAGAAATGGAGAGAGCAATAGAAAGACTAGGAAGAAGAATAGGGCTACTATTAATAAATGGCAGGGGAGTTTATATATTATCAGGTCTTTTATTTGCTGATGATATCTTTTTGTGCACAAAAAGTAGGGAAGATATGGAAGTTATGCTGATGACATGCACTAGAATGGGTTAAGATTTAGTGAAGAAAAATCAAAAGTAATGATGATTAATACTGGGGAAAGAGAAGAGAAAGAGTCTTTATTGAAGGATATAAAGTTAAATATGGTGAATAGGTATAACTATTTCTAAATGATCTTAAGTAATCAGAAAAATTGCTTGGATGAATGAGAGAAAAAAATTGATAAGTGAAGCAAAGAAAAGAATTGGACTGATAAAGAAATTAACAGTGTTTTCTTATAAAAAAAATGGGATGTAATAAGAATTGTATGGAAGGGAGTCTCAGTAGCAGAGTTAACTTATAGTAACAATGTGTTGTATAAAGGTAACTTAAAGATTATAATGTTACTTGGTGAAATAACTTAAACTAAAATATTAATTGTAAAGAAAGAAAGAAAAAAAAAAGAACAAGATAATTGTAATGTAAATAATTGTAAACATTTATTATTTAAAAAGAGAAAAGTATAATCTAATTAAAAATTAAAATAATTTTGTAAATTGTCTAATCAAGAAAGGAATATGCTTTACTGAAAACAGTAATCTATCTAACTGATTAGATAATCAATACTGTAATAAATATTGTAATTAAAAAAAGATTAACTAATTTAAAAAAAGAAGACGATTGAAACTGATTAACTAATTAAAAAAAAGAGAAGACGATTGAAACTGATTAATGATGTGGTGAGCTTAGACAATGATTTGTCAAGGGTATAAAGGTTACTATTTTTTTTTATTAGAATTATTCTGCTCTGTTATTTTGATTCTGATCCTGTTAATTTGATTTGGTTACTGCTGACTTATCATCTGTGAATTTTGGGGACTTTTATAGAGAACATATCCTCAATGATGTATAGTTATTTATGTGGATGCCCTGATATCACCATGGAGTGCTCTTCATTATTGAAGACTACTATTGAACAAGGCCATGAAGATATATGCTGCCCTGGAAAAGAAGTGACAAGTTGTTAAAAGAAACTGGGAAGCCTGTTCAGGAATGTCAACCATAAATTCTATAAACTGTCATGTAGAAAAATCTAGATTAATATGAAAAAATTATAAAAAAGTCTAGGCATAAAATGATATACTGGGGTACTTTTGTAAAATTAGAAATGATAAATTTTTATTACCTAGTAAAAGTAGACTTAACTATATTGCATAACTTTGTAATTAAGTTGATTTAATTTTATTTATTATTATAATGTGTTTTTTGTAAATAAATATGTTGTTTTAATGTGTTAATTTGGCCTAAATTTTTTCTGTATCTCACTATATAACATTTGATTAAGATAAAATTTGTCAATTATATTGTTTGTGTTTAAATATGCATTGTCTGATAGCTTAAGTTAGGTAAGTTTCTTGTTTATTTTTGCTAGTTGTGGAATCAAGTGCTTGGAATATTCAAAATCTTTTGTGGATATTTCAGTCAAATTAGCTGGATGGTGCCCAGGGGTTTATCCCTAGTATAAATAAAAGTATTCACAGAGATATATTTTGCTTCTAGCAATTATGGAGCAAGTGCAACAGTCTTGAATTGTGGCCACAGTTTGTGTATTTATAGACAATCTCAGTCTGACCATTGGTATTGTAAAAATATTGACTATATTAACCCCTCTGCTTGTGTAATTGTGTTTCAAATTTATATAAAATATTATTAAATAATATTTATTTTATAAAGCGCAGATAGTTGAAATTAAATTGAAAGGCTACAAAATAATACTTATCTTCAATTTAATTTCAAATAAAATATTATTGTTAAAATTTAAATATTATAAAAACATACATATCCATTATAAATACCACACTACATGTGTTCTCAAATCTTCCATTCTAATTTGTATCGAATGTGAATGTTCGATCATGTAATTGACTAATTGCCACCCTAAATTGATATCTGCTATCAGATAAAGTAAAAAAAAGTAATAATAATTAAATTTGGTGAGAGATGTGAGAGAAAACAGCTAATACTAAAATAAAATTTTATTATAGCTAAACAAATTTAGAAAATATATATGTGACTGCAGTTAAAATAAAAGATAAGACTAAAATAAATAAGTAATTGCAGGTAGATTTATAAAAGTAGATGTACAATAACAGCAGTAGTAGAAATCATAAATAAGCAGGCAGATAATATTAGAGGGAACTGTTGTGTGGGGAATCAGGTGAACACATTAATTAAATGAGAAAAAAAGGAAATTAAAAATATATATTATAGATTAATTAAAAGAAGAGATAGTAAAATGATAGCAACATTGAAAATCAATAATTATAATAAAATTAAAGAGTATAAATGCTTATTAGAACAAGAGCAAAAATGGAGTCTAAGATAAAGAATTAAAAAATGTTCCCAGTGAGGAACAATAACAAAATAAAAATAATAAGCAAGAAAACAATGTCATCATGGTAATGATGGATAAAATGTTCAAAGAACTTCAAAAATGAAATGAAACAGTGAAGAGCTTAAAAAACAAAATAAGGAAACATCCAATAAACTTAAAAATTAAAATAATGAGACAAATATAAAGCTTGAAAAAATTGGAAATCAAAATAATGAAGTAGACATAACATTATAAAATCAAGCTCAAATGCTTGAAAAATTAGAATAGCAGATTAAATCAGGATACAATAAAAATGAAAGAAGAAATTATAAAAGCAATAAGTGGAAATAAAGCAAGTGGAAAATCAAATCAAAATAGCTGTCAGAAAATTGAGAAAAATAAAATAGAACAGGAAGGAAAGATAGAGTTGTTACAGGAAGTAGTAACAGATAATAAGATAGAAAATGAAAGGATAATAGAAAATATTAAAATAGAAATTAACAATTTAGTGGATAAGATACACAAAATAGATTTTAAGAAATTGGTAAGATAAGGGACAAAAAAGCCCAGATAGACATTAATATTTACTTACAATCAGGAGAGTGCAAATGTAAACACGGACATACAGAATAAGAATATTTTCAGGATTAGCTTAGAAAGATACCTTGCATTAAATTAGCCAAGTGAAGAGGTAAATAAAAGGAAGAAAAGCATTCTTAATAGGCAGCATTTATCCATAACCAGTGTTTCTCAGCACTTTTTATCTTTTATTACAAATTGCTATCAGGCTGATTATTTTAGACTCTCCAGAGTTTGAAGACCATAATATATTTTGATTGTTTTGCCATAAGTACAAATATAAAAAAGTAATCATTCATAATCATACATACATTTTTCCTTCAACAAAAAACCCAATGGAATGAAGACTTTGATATTGGTATTAACTTTAGAGGTAAAAGTCTGTAATCTCAACACACCGAGCAATCTATTCTTATAAATAATCATCGGTATCAAGCTGCTACAACGAAAATGCATAGAATGAATTTTGTTTTTCCAGATTAATATTTTTTAGACTTCAGAAACGAATCAAAGTTTTTTTTAGAAATTTAATTCCTTTTATATGCGCGTTGATATCTGTTTGCATTAGAATTTCATCTCTAAGCTGATACTCTTCTTAGGATAATTTGATATAAATAGTTGAAATATGATTTCATTTGTGAAACAGATATTGCTTTCCAACGAAAATTTTTATTCATGTACTCAAAAAGACAGATAATGTTAAACTAAATATTCAGCCATTTTGATAAAATATAAATATATTTTGTTTATCAGAAGAAAGACAAGAAATCCAAAGAATAATTAATAGAAATAGTAGAATTTAGGAAATAGAAGAGAAGGAATTAAATGAAAATAAAATTGATTAAGAAATGAAAAATAATTGTGATAATATAAAAAACACTAAATTAATATATGCAGAGAAATGTGAAAGAGTAAATGGAAGTTTAATTATTACTATTAGTAGTATTAAATCCAAAACGTCATATTTTATTAAAACTAATAACAATCAAGCAGTGTATGATTTTTGTTGTTTTATATATATAATATACTTTCAACATGAAAAAAATAAAAGAATCTGAGTATATTTTAAATTTTGATTATAAATATATAATTTTTTAATTATTGAAAGCTACATTTTTATTATTATAAGTTTATTGTTTTTCTCTATAATCATTTTGTGGTCTGTTATCACTGCTATTTTTTTACTTTTTTCCGACTATCTTTCTTATCCCTTTCCCTCTTTATCTTTAAGAGGTGGCTATTAATCTTAGTGTCCATCTTTTAAGCTTCATCTTGTAATTTGAGACTTGGCCCAAAGTGTCTATTATAATTGAAAGTTTAAAAGTTGGCACCTGTTGGTAATATTGGTAGGGGTTGTAATGAGAAAGCAGGGAGTTATTCTTCTTTATATAAAGAGCGAGAAAAGAGAAAATGTTTAAGATGATATATTTAACCTTTACTTTTAGAGTCAGTACTAGGAGGTATTGGATAACAGCCAGAGGGTTTTGGAACGGCAGCCTTAATCTGTTGTATTGTTTAATATTTGTTGATATCTTTGTATGTAATTGAACTAGCTGCATTGTTTTTTCGATTTTTTTTTTTTAACATTATAAATTATATACTTCTTTGTGTGCAATTATTTTTAAAATAGTTTTTTTATGTGTCTTTAAAATCGGCTTAATAAATTGTAATTGTTTTAGTAGTTTTTTAAAAAATATATATATATCATGTATTTTTGTCTTTATTGTGATTAGCATATTCTTAGCTTTATTTAAAAATATATAATGTTACGTTAGCTATAAGGGAGATCATGTAATAATCCAGTATCAAAATGATACATTGTGTTCAGCATATATTTAACCAAACTGGGATTTTTTTTTTTTAGTTCGGCCCAGGATCGATTAAAGAATCTACCACTGCACAGTTATATTTTTAAAAAGTATATTAATATATTTTCATTTGAGGAAAAATTCATATTTATGTTATATGACTTGCACGAAATAACATTTTAATGACTTTTAATAGTTATTTGATATAGGACAATAAGATCAATAATAAAATAAAAAAAACTTGTTCATTATCAGAGCAATTTTCCATTGATTTTTGATAATGATTAATGTAAGATCTTGTGACTAGGTTTCATTATGAAGGAATGATTAGAAAACTATACTATTCTTAAATGAAACCTACAGCAAGAGAATTCCTATATTTCATCCTGTCATATAATCACTTTTGTAATTCTCCTATTGAGAAGACTATTATAATTGATTCTATATTTCTTTGTACATTTATAAATTCATCTAGCAGGCAATATGAAATTATGACAGTTTTATGGATACAGTAATACTATCATATCTATGAACTTACTATCTATGGTTACAGTAACCCATTGAAAAAAAAGAAGGGGGAGGGACATTCAAGAAAAAAATTAGAATTTCATACATTTTATATATGTGCATATCTGTATAATTACCATTATGAATCATCTCTTAATCAAACATTTTCTCATCTTGTATACTCAGTTTGGTTTTAATCATTTATGTGATTTTCTTTTTTACTGTTGTGCATTTTTCATAAATCATGGCAGTAGTATCCATTATTAGCTCAACTGACTGAAGATAGTAAAATAGTAACAAATATGGAGAATAAGAAAATGATCAAAAGGAAGACATAGAAAGGGCTGTTTAAGTTGAAACAATACTTAGCCTTTGATGGCCAACAATTTATCCTAAAAGGCGTGATGCACAATATTTGCAATTATGACTAAGTATTTTAAGCTTTTTACATTGATATTTATTCACAAAAATGAGCTTTGGAAAAAAAAAAGCCATTTTGTAGTTCAATCTGTTAACTGGCGGAAGAGAAATCTGCATTAATGAATAAATAAATAAATTTATTTTTAAGTAAATCATTTAAGTTACAATTTATTTAGCATTTGCATAGGTTGACCATTTCAAAATTGTATATGCTAGAATAAATTAAACATTTATTTATTTAATCAATAATAAATATGATTGCTTATTTTAACTTGGTCCAAAATGAGAATTTCATGTTACCTTTATAATAGTAGGGCTATCTAATCTTTTCTCTCTCATTAACTTTGCTTTTGAGAAAATATTTTGTTGTTTAGAATTAAAATAATTGAAACTTAATGCAACTATTCACAAAGTGATTCTAGAAACAAATTCTGAAATCTTGAACATAATCGAAGTTAGCAGGTTATTCATTAACACATAAAGACATGAAGAATTTTCTATTCTCTCTGCCAATTCTTAGTATAGTTTATTTTTTTCATGAAAATAATATACATAAATGTTATAAAATAGATTCTAAACAAAATGAAATGCTTAACTCCAAACAACTTCTAAATGCAGTTCTTCTATATACATTTTGCAAGTTTATTATTAATGTCAATAAATGTGTATATTTTAAGAAATGAAATGAAATGATGGGATCTGTATTTTTTAGTAGTATAATACCAGCTACATTATTTTACAGTCATATACTTTTATTTCATACTTAATGCATTTACTTCTGATTAACCCAGATTAATCTGTACCTTTTATTCTCCAGTATGAATAGATAGATACTCATTTAGTAATTAATGATTGGATTGTTAGCTGAGATGGCCATGGAATTGTTTTACCTAAAAAAATATTGTTTGTTTAAAATTTTAACTATCTTATTAACTTTTTGCGATAGAGTTTGAGTTTATGTAGAATTTACATATGATTTTCAGATAGATGAGAATTTCTACCTGTATTATCAAAATATCTGTAGTAATATAATATTCTGGAATATATAATTAACTGGTATTATCCACTTCAAAAGTCCAATCATGACTTTTACAGTTATTTTAAAGATTTAATATTTATTCTTTTAATAATAAAGGTATATTCACACATACTTATTTATTTTCTTTTCTGTAATTTGTTTTGTGTAAAAATGGTAATTTAAAAGCTGTTTTAAGTTAATTTTGTAAAAACTTTTTTTTAAAAAAAGAACAAACTAACATTTTGTTCTATCTTTTGGAAAAGTTTTTTTTAATTAACCCTATCACATTTCACTATTTCTGACATTTTTCTTTGTCTCACACATCAACGTAAAATATGTGATAAAATGATTATTACTTATCAGAAAAAAATAAATTTGATTTCATTTGATAGATATTTTGGTTTACTACTGAAATAAATTTTAAATGTTCACATTTTGTTTCTGTAAATATTAAAAAAATGAGGATATAATTAAAACAAAGACTTTACACGTCATCATTTCTAGAAAGATTATTTTCAGTTTATAAAATCAACAAAATATTTCTTATTTCTGATAATTTTTAAAAATGTGAATGAATATTTATTTATTTCTCTTCTATCTAAAAAATTATGCTTTAAAAGTTTAAATTGTTTGAATACTTATTGCAAAATTACAATATTTTCTTACTGTAAATATAATGTAGATTGTTTACATCAAAGTGAGAATTTTTTAATTTGCTTCAGACCATATTTATGTTAGCTGTTAAAATAACATATTTTTGAAAATAAAGTATTTCAAGTCAAAATAAGTTATTAATAGTTTATATTTCTTGATATCTAATAAATATAGTGTAAATTATTTTTTTTAAAAAATCTAAAACCATAACAAATTTGCAAATAAACATATTTTTGTATCATTGGAAACGTCAATGTCATAAAACGCCAAACATTTTACAGCCTTGGCAACATACAATGGCTGAACATGTTAGAATGGGGCTTATGTCTAATGTAAGAATGGGAATTTTGCACCTTTTATCGCAAAATTTTTGGGAAAAAAATTTATTATACTAAAATATACCATTTTGCACACATTTTAATGTATAATACTTATGAAAAAATTCACCAGGGGGCAAATTGGTCAAAAGACGTTTCTCTGTTATCCGAAATAGGAAAGGGTTAAAAAGAAAATGAAAGTTGATTGCATTCTTGTTGCTAATTATAAATCTATTTTAATTTATAATTTATCTAAAAGGAGTGGAGATTTAATTAATTGGTATTTTTTTTAATAAGTTAAACTCTGGTCAGACTTATTAATTAAGATTCAGCATGAGATAGAGATTTGCCCTGGGCTGAGACTTATAATTAAAAAAAAGGAAAGATTACATGGGAGATAAAAGTGGCATATAAGTAGACCTGAGTTTAGGAGAGGAGGAATTCTGATTTTTATTCGTATTCGGACTTGTGATTATCCTAAATGTCTTGACCTAGATTATTCCAGGAGTAACCATGCAGCTAATTTCCTTGGCTGATTTGTGATTATTTTATATTAGCTTATGGAGCTTCATATTTAATCATGTTCACTTTACTAGATGGCCAAGTTCTGCGCCCTGTATAGTCAACTTCCAAGGATGCACTGCTAAATCCATTCTAAGATGAATCCTGATTTCCTAGCTGTTCTTTCCAATTATGGCATAAAAGCCTAAACTAAGACTGATTCCTCTGTATGCTTCCACACTCACCACCATTTAAAGAACAGATTATCTGAAGACTTCAATCAATCTTACTTGCACCCAACTGAGTACTCACTGAACTTTCCAACACCAAAGGTACTTTCTTATATATTCTTTCCAGGACTAATTCTAATCTCTAGTAAAATATCTGTTCAATCTAAAGTAAAGATTTGTATACATTTATGTCATATCATAATCATTTAACATATTATTTTAGCTATTTTTGTGTGAAATATTTTTTTTTAATGCTATATTTTATAATTTTGAATTATTTTATTGTGTTGCGAGCCTGTATCGAGAATTCATTTTATTAGCTTTTGTGTAATTTACAGTCTTGATAGACACTTGGCAGATATTAATAATTTTCTTATTACTTACCTGTCTTCTTTTGGGACATTTCTGATTAATTTATTGTAGCTTAGTAAATCACCATCATTTGGCTGACGATTTCTTGATTGGAAAGTTCTGTTTTTTACTGTGATTTTTAAAAAAATTATGTATGACATAATATCTTCCTCTTATATTTGCCCTTCTTGTAAATGTATCAACCTTGGTAATTTTAAATGAAATTATCCATGAGTTGTCCTGCAGACAAATGTTGCCTCTAGTTCTGATACACTAGAGTGTGCTCATCTGTGCTGATTCGTTGATTCTTTACAAGACAATTTTTTTTTGTATTTTAGAAAATTTTTTGAAACAAACAAATTGTGATTTGTTTATTTTCTTTTTATGAATCATCAGCTGAAGTAAAATTATTTCTCCCTTCAAGAAATTCTATGAGAAGATTAGTGTATCTGCCAGGATGTTTGTTATTTTCTTTTCTCTCATACACGCTTTGCTAGAAATTTAGGTTAAACTTTCATACTTTGGTTTGTGATTTTAATAAACTATCAAATTATTATTATCAACTTGATAAATTTTAGAATTATATCAGCTAACGTTTGTCCTAGTTTTACTTTCTCAATTCACTGAACAATATTATCGACCTCTTGCTCTCTCTGCACCTGGTTTGGGCAAATCATCATCATCATTAACTTTTGATCATGATAAATAAATTTTCTGGTACCTAGTGACCTGGTGGCGCCCTCCATGATCGAAAGGATTAAATAACTGACCGTTACAATATATTTTTTGGGTTGTGGAGGTATGTCTGTCTAATATTAAATAATTTACTAATTTTAAGTCATTTTAGCCTTTATAACAATTAAATTTCTATTCTTAAAATTTGGTTTAATTTTTGCAATAATGTAATTATTTATTATTATTATTGTAATTATTAAATTTATTCTTCATGAATATATAATCAAATAAGTAAGGTAGTGAATAAGAAGTAAACATCCTTTATGATATACAAAGTTTATGGGCTTTTGTTATTGCCTATTAACTCCAGTATCTTTTAATTCAAAATTATTATTTGTTTATTACAAATCTTAAATATCTAAAGCAAATAGAGTAATGATCACCTGATTTTTTTTCCTGTGATATTCTTTTAGATCAGTGGTCTTCAACCTTTTCACACCTGCGGACAGGCAAAAATAAGGATAAGGTTTCGTGGACCGGCAGAAGTCTATAGATAAATTTTCTTAAAGATGTAAGCTGCTTAGCCTTAGATGAGCATAATTGTTATAACTGACCAAAACAACACACTAGTTACTGTGTATAATTATATTAATAAAGTGCATACTCATTACTTAAAGTAATATTTATTAAAGCTATAACCTTAAGACTATGCACCTGAAAAAACAACAGTAGGGACCTCTGCAAATCTATAACACAAGATTTATTTAAAAGACAAGAGCTCTTGTCTTTTGAATAAATCTTGTGTTATAGATTTGCAGAAGTCCCTACTGTTGTTTTTTCAGGCGCATAGTCTTAAGGTTATAACCTTAATAAATATTACTGTGTATAGTAATGGTGTTGCTTACCTTAACATGTTGAACACTCTTTGCCGAGTTGCACAGTCATACATACTGTTACAGAAAAGTAATCATTCTCATTAATGTGCCTGCATTGCTGCATTTATTATTTCATTGTTAAAACGTGCAAGAATAAAATGTTATTCACCTGAATGTTGGAAAATATCACAGCTAATGATTATGATAAATGTAATATCTGTATTTAATGTTAAATATACAAGATGAATTTATATATATATATATGGAGTTTGTATAATAAAAAAACTTTTTTTAATTTTGAATTTTTTTAGAAAAATAATAAAAAATTTAATTTTAGCCCCTCCTCCATAAACATCTGTGATAAATAGAAAAACAAATTAATTTATGTATGATTGATTAGATTTTGTTTCGTTGTTTCTTTTTTTTTTTAATTGGGAAAAAATGAGATGAAAAAATAAATAAAAATTGTTTATATTAATTAAAAGTTTAAACTCTTATTATTTTGTTATTACAAACTTACCTGCCAGTCTATCACGGACTGGCAGAAAACTTCTGTGGCCTGGCACCAGTCCAAGGACCAAGGGTTGAAGACCACTGTTTTAGATGACAATCATAGCATACAAAACACAACTTTTTGAATAGTATTCATGGCAAAGGCTTATTGTTATAGGAATATTTAAATTTAAAAGTACCCTTTTTTTCTCAAGCAAACAAGTGTTTACTTCACCTACTGATTTAGAAAAAATGTAAATGGAAAAATAAAAATATCACTCAAAATCAAATTTAGAATATCGAAGATTGCATTTTTATTAAATAATATATTGACAGTTGACATATACAAATAACTCTACTTGCATATACAATATTACGAGTAATATACAATATTTCTCTCTTTTTCCTTCACAAACTACAAAAAAAAAAAAGAATTTATTTTAAATGTGTAATTCAGGAAGATAGGAAAACTAGCTTCAATTCATTATTGCACATACACACAAACATATATTATTGGAATATATTATAAATGAAAATCGTAAAAGCAATATCCATATTAAAATACAGTTGCAACCTAAATCACCTTCAATCACAGTTTATAGATTTTTTAATAGAATTAAGTGAGCCAAGTATACTTTCAACACTTGTGCACCATATTTCAACCATGAATATGATGCACAAACATCAAAAGTATACTGAGCTCAATTCCAATAAAAAATATTACAAAATCTATTTCGGCACTTTATATATATATATTGTAATGGTAAATATGCAATTGTACACAGGTTTAAACCAAGATCCAAAGATATACAAATATGCATGGAAAATTTTGATTCAAATAAATAGTAAATGTGGTGAAGGTTGAATGCTTAATAAAATTCGAATAAAATGATTCAATTCAAATATATAATAATAACCAATCAATGATGATGATAATTTAAAAGTGCAAGTCCTCCCAAAAGTATTTGATTTGATTTTCAGTTTCAATACAATTTTAAAAAAAATGAAACTCTCAGGTGCCAAACATTCTAACTAGAAAGTTTATTTTTAGACAGTTTATTAATATATAATCATTATCATCTACAAATTATTACCACCATCCCTGCATGTTTCCCAGTGAATTGCATGATATCTCAGGTTTGTGGATATTATTAGCATATTGGATATTAAAAGCATTATGTTTGAAATAAGTTCGAGAAGCATTCACAAATTAAGTGGATTAATAAAAAAAATAACATTAATTTATTAACAATGCATAAATCAAAACTGTAGCATATATACTTGCAACTATTAATATGCATACAAAATATAATATATAATAATAAAAGATATCTTAATTTTAGTTTAAATTTAAGGCTTTATAAAATGTAAAATAATATCTTATTACGTTAAATATTTGAACAGTTCCAAATCATGATTTTCTGCAGATGTTATTCTTTTAATAAATTTTCAGTTGTATTCATTAATTCCTCCAAAGATGATAGTTCTTTTTCTTATGCACTAATGATGTTAGAGATTAAATGCAGTTGCATTGGTACATGTTATATAAAGTATTAGGTCTTGGATATTTCTTATTGCACTGTCTATGACATAATAGACACATACAATGACTGATTTTGGCAAACTTCAGTGTTAGTTTCTGGTGCCAACAGCATTTTTTGTACTTTGGCTGGTGTGGTTTTTGTTGCATAGCCACATGGTAGCTAGATAAAATCATCATATTAGCTGTTATAACTGGAGTATTGAAAAATACTTTAAAAACAGTCAGCAAAATATGGCCATCCAAGTTATGGTAGAAAACAATTTTAATCAGCGGTTTTTTTCCTCAGCATTCATTGCAACATTATTTTTTAAGTTAATTCTTCAAATAAACTAGATTTGATTGCCTGGAATCAAATAGAATGCAAGTTACTTGTTTCAGACCTATTTACACTTATTAGATGTTGTTCAACAACATATTTTTCAAACAATGGATTCATCACCAGCTGATTATTAAGATTTAACCTTTTTCTTGATAACATTTTTTTGTAAAACATATTGTAGACTTAAATTTACAGATATTATGTCCTGATTTGATATTTAAACAAATGAAGAGAAAAAATACAGTTTTTTTTCTTCTCTTTCTTTATCTGCATTTATCAACATAGGAAGAAAGAAAAAAAATATTGCTGACTTTTAAATGTAGTTTGATAAATTTACTTTTTTTTTTATTATCTCATATTTTTAAATAATATTTTCAGATCTGCCATCAGATTTACTTTAAGAATGGATAACTTATTTAAATAAAACTTCCATTTGGAAGGCAGATGAAATGGAGCTTTGAAATATTTTATAATTTTATAAACTATGCAATTTAAATCTTTGTGTGCATCAAAACCATTTTTCTTTCTTTCTTTACAGTGCAATTGATTGTTAGGTTTCTCACATATTATAAAGTAAATACTTAATAATATGACCAAATGGATAAACTAACTTTTTTTTAAATCGTTTTTTTAGGTAGTATATTCAAGTGATATATACACATATGTTATTTTATGTATTTTTTATACAACTATGTAATATAATTAATCTGGGATACTATCAGATTTGTTTTATAATATATTTATAATGGTATATATTTATCAAAGGTTGTATCTCATTTTAATAATATGCCTATCAGAACACAAAATTAATATCGTATATACTGATATTTGTTTAATATGGGTAAAGTAATCTAATTAACCCAGTTATCTCAAGATCCAATTAATATATTTTAGCGTGACTTCTTATAAGATAGTTATAGTTACAACATTTTTATTGAAATATTAATAATAGTTTGCTAGGCATTTATACTTTTCATTGGCCTTTTAATTTTAAATTTTCTTTTAATGTCTGCATATTATCTAATATATAATATTTATGTAACTGAATGTGAATAATTAATCTTAATATCCAGTGCAATCTATTACAGTTGTAGAAATCAGTCTTGAGAGCCAAACATTTTTGGATCAAAGCTTATCCTATCTAGTGCTTGAATATCGAATAATCATTCAATTAAATATTTATTTTAATAATTTTAATTTACATTCATTTTTGATATTAATTAAATAATTATATAAGTCATCATAATTTTTATCATCATCACTGCATGATGAATCCACATTTTGTAATTCATAGCATCTCTCATGTGATTTCTTTCTAAGTCTTTTACAATCTCATAAGATCCAGATTAAAACTTTAACTATCTATCTACTGTCATCTCTTATAGCAATATGTCTGATACAATCCTATTTCAATCTTTTAATTCTTTCAGTGACATCACTGAAATTTGTTTGTCCTCTTAGTATTTTGCTTTTTGATCTCTTTTTGTTCTCCCAGCATGCATCTTTTCATACTTCATATAGTAGTCTGAAGTCTCTGTATTGTTTTTCTGTTAAGGGTCAAAATCTCAGATTTATAAATAAGAACTAATAGAACATATTTATTTAAAAAAAACCTTACTTTTCAATCATATAGACTATTTCCTTTTAATATTGTTATTTATATATAGAGTTCACAAAACAAACTCTTAACAAGCTTTGAGAATTCCCTCAACCCCAGACCGGCTTCTGCATCTAGCGTCGTCAGTGAGGTGTTAGGATATTCATTAGATTAAAAATACTGAAACTTTCAGACATCTATATGTCTAAAAATCCAGCTATCTAACTCAAATAGCCATATGGGACTGAACTAAGTTCAGATACACCATATATTAATAGCTCTAGAAATATAAAATCGCCAAGCCTTAGTAGCAAAAAATAAATTGATAAAAAATCAAGTCAGGTGTCACATGACCTAATTTTAATAAAGCTCATATTTACAAATGTTATATATACAGTTCGCAAAACAAATTCTTAACAAGCTTTGAGAATACCCTCAACCCCAGATCGGTTTCTGCATCTAGCATTATCAGAAACTGGTCTGGGGTTGAGGGTATTCTCAAAGCTTGTTAAGAATTTGTTTTGCGAACTCTATATATAACATTTGTAAACACGAGCTTTATTAAAATTAGGTCATGTGACATCTGACTTGATTTTTTATCAATTTAATATTGTTATTTCTATCTGTATTAATATTTTTGCCAAAATATTTGTAATTGTTAACTTTCTCTGATTCATAATTATCATTATATTTTTTCTTCTGAGAAAATTCATTGAATGTTATTTTAATATTTTTAGCAATTATTTTTAATTCTACTGATAATCTGATGACTTACATTTTCGGAAGCGCTAACACATATTATTGCAAAATGTAGATGGTTTTAAATGATATCCATATATTTTTATTTTTAGTTTTTCATTTTAATCCATAAAAATACTTGTAAAATTGCTGTGAAAATTTTTGTGATATGGAATCATGTTATAATATGCACTTATTCGTGTTAATCATAATCTAATTACTGCTTTTGCATTTATATAAATATTCTTTAGAATATGACATTACGTAAACAATCCAAAATGTTAATGATTGTGGAAATGCATCAAATACTTTTTAATGGCTATTCATATTCGTTGACCTGTTCTATAACTTCTCTCATCAATTCATCATGAGGAAACCACTTTTAAATCCATCTTGTTCTTTTGATCCGTTTGAATTCAAAGTTCATTGTGGATGAATTGCAATTATCTTTTTATGGTTTTGTTTTTTTGATAGAAGACTGATAGATCATAAATTTTAATAACTTATCAACTCTTTTGAACATCAATATTGCTACTGAATTGTTTCAACAATACATCTATCATTTAGACATTTGGTATATTGTTTTATGACAGTTTTTCTATTTCTTCACATACTTATTTTAAAATATTAATAAATATAGCTTTACTTCTCACTATATGTAAAATATATAATTGTTAATTAGAGAAGATATAAATTAGTATTAAAGTTTATCGGCTTAACGTTTTCGAGGATCCATGCCTCATATTCATAGCCTTCATAAAATGTATAATAAAATATATGCAAATACAAATATTCAAATAAGCTAGTATTACGTAGCCCATTTCTTCGAGATCTCGAAGCAAATGTCTTTTCTATTAATGGCATGGATGTTTCCATTGATGTATACATTTTATGAAGGCTATGAATATGAGGCATGGATCTTCGAAAACGTTAAGCCAATAAACTTTAATACTAATTTATATCTTCTCTAATTAACAAAATATTAATAATAATTCTACCATTTTCTGAAGTTTTTTTCTTTCATTATTGATAAATAAGCATTTATTTTATAACGTCTTGCGTGCGATTATAAATACGATAGAATGACAGCCTGTTAAGCTAATTGCGCAGACGCTGTGAGAATGTTATTAATAAATGAATACCTTCGAACAACCACATGATATAGTATTTATATAAGAGTTCAAAGGTATTCATTTATTAATAACATTCTCACAGCGTCTGCGCAATTAGCTTAACAGGCTGTCATTCTATCGTATTTCATTATAGATTTAATTGCATGTTTTATTTCATTTAAAAAAGCTTTGCAATTCAGAAAATGTAATTATTGTAGGTACTTAGTTTTTTTGTTTTTTATTACTATATGATTTTTTGTACAACTCTCATATTTCATGATGTTTCCCTTTTTAGTTATAGATTTTTTTATTATTATTTCAGAAATAACTGTTCTTCTAATACCAAGATGTTTTTTTTATATATATTTTTGAAACTTTTATATTTCTTTATACATCTTTTTACCAATTCAATGTTATCTTATATCATTATTAACCTTTTTTTTTATACTAACAAATTAGTTTAGATTGGAAACATTATTAGTTTGAGCTAATAGCTTTATAGTTAATCAAAAAGTTAAAAGGAGGGTGCTGGAGGGATACATTAGATTTAAAGATCCATGTGCTCTGCTCCCAAATCCAAGACTTCTCACTCATGAAAAGCCATAAGCTGAAACGAGTCTGGAGATATTTGTTGGGAAGATACCAGAAAAGGATTATAATGCATAATTTTGTACCATCTATTGATTACTAAAGCTTGCATGCATTATTTGCCACTGTTTTAACAGCTTTGTAAACATATGAAGAAGTAATCATGTGTTGTGTTAATAGTTTAATACTGATCCTAGCCAAAGGGTAATTGGTGGCTATGGTTTTAAAAAAACAACAAAGAGACCAAAATATATAGATACTGATTTATATGACTATACAAAACAATTTTTTTTGGTTAAAAACACTATTGTGTTTTTACTTTGGGAGAATAGCTTTTGAGTTAACCAGAAAGGTAAAAGGTGGATACTGGAGAAGTGCATTAGGACCCAATATCCAAGTGCACTATTCCCTATCCCAATACTTCTCATTGATAAAAGCCATATGCTAAAAAATAATCTGTGAATATTGGCTGATATAGAGATTAGAATGCACAACCTTTTCGTATCTGTTGATTACTAGACCTTGCATTAGGTGGCATTTGTTTGCAGGAAAAAATGCTATTGTTTGGGTCTGTCTGATATGCCACCAATCTTCATGTTTTATTTATAATAAATGAGCATTCACCGTACTTGTGCTTTCAATATCTGTACCTTTATAGTGAAATATATTATTCACTTTTTAAATTAATTACCAATTACCTCTTTTTTTTTTTTCTACAATAAAGTCCAGCAATGATTTTTCTACCAATGATCAAATAATATTACACAGTTCTTCCAATTCATATAATTTTAGTCAGTCAAAAAGTGGTCTGCAGTTGTAGTGGCTAAATAAAATGTTATCAAATAGGGAGCCTGGATTGGCAATCCAGAAATTTGTAGTATTATATCTTTGGCCATCATTAACTGCCTTAACTGACAGCCTTCTGGGAGAAAAGACCTTATTTTAATCTTATCTATCATGATTACAGATATATAAAAATAATCATTCACTCACATTCATCCTGCCTTTAAGAAAACTCAAATAACATTTAAGAACTATCTCACAATTGAGAAGAATGATTGTATTGCATCTTGGTCTTAAAATCAGAGGTAAAATGTCAATAAACTCATTATGTTGGCTTCTACATATTCATAAGCAACCCATTCATGCTTGTTTACCATGTGAATAATTAGACAATAATAACAGCTGCAGGGGTAAGAATATGACATGAATGTTAGAAATTTCTCCCTTTCAGTTTCTTTAAGACCTTAAAGAAGAATCAAAATGAACTTTTTAAATTCTAATTGTTTGTGATGCTGCATAGATTAAGTATTACATAATTCCAAATATAATTATTTATTGTACTCTTAGTTAGCATTAGGCAAATGAAATTGTAGTAAAAGTAATATAATACAGATTTCTGTTTTTAAATTGAATTTGATTTATTTTATCTTCATGTATATTGTTTTATATGTATGCACAACCTTGGCAATATAGCACATGATGGATACATATGCAAATATTGCTTTCTGTCATAGAATTCATGCAAATATTTTCTAAGAACGCATGTTATGAGTTTATTTTTACTAGATTTAATATTATATTGTTCAATTTATTAAATTTCAACAAAACAATTCGTGGCAACATTTTTTATTCAAACACACTAGTGACTAATAAAACAAAATAATGTTCTTTATCTCTTGTGCAAATGACTCCATTTTTATCTAGTACTTTTTACATGCTGTTAACCTCCAACTAGGATGAATAATTGCTTTGTCAAACAATTATTTTTTTTCTGTTGTCTTTTATAAGCAACTTCTAATTCATCTCCCCATCCTTCTCTTACATGTTACTCTGAAATTGTGTATTGACACATGTCTATATGCTACTCTTGAAATTTGAGAGATTTTCAATATCATCATTCCTGAAAAAGTTTGGGCTTTTATGTTTAACAGCTAAAAATTTGAATTTGTTGTAAAAAAATGTATCTAATTCTTTTTCCAGCTTATTATATCTATTTATGTATTTTTCTGGAAACAGCTACAATCATTATAAAAAAAAATTAGAAATTCTAAATAGAAAATAAATTCACTCTTGGTTTTATTTAATTCTTCAATTCTTTCATTGAATGCATAATATAGATAGTCACTAACTATGTATTAATACTTTGTCATAAGTTAGAGCCATTTCTGAATCAGATAAGTACTGGATCTGTGAGTGGTACTTAATTATTGATAAAGTTTCTTTAATGTCTAGGAAGATCAGGTACAGCTGCCTTACTATTGGATCTGGAAAAATAAATTTATTTTGAGTCTTGAAAGGATTCCTTTTGATAAAAATGTTCTGTTGTTTGATGGTTAATAGATTCTTAATTTTCATTATAATTGATGTAATTTATATTTGCTTTATGCATTTTTTTAGGTACAACATTAATTTTTCATTTCATTTGTATTTACAATTTGACTATGAAACATTTTTTTAAATCTGGAATATGAAAATTTTTTTTCTAGATGAGTGTGCCTTCAGTGAGGTGCACCAGAATCATAGTTCTTCTTGATTGATTAAGTCTGTTACTATATTTAAAGAATGAAATAATCATGAAGGCCCTTTTTTTAAACTGAAATTTTCATATTTCATTTTCTTGATAACTGGATAGTGTTTTTTTCTTATTAATTATATTTTTATGGTTGGCTATAATCCCAAATATAGATCCATCTTCTGGGAATGTGTATTCAACCCACAAAACAGTTAATCTTGTAAGCATGGAGTGGGATGACAAGAAAAGAAAAGTTAGAGGCACAGTTCATAGCCAACCATAAGAACATTATTAACAAGAAAGAAAACAGCATTCATTTATTGAGCACATGAAATAGATAAATTTTTAATTTGAATAAAGCACCGACTTAATTATCTCACTGTTTAAATATATCAGCAGACTTAATCAATCTATGAGAGGTATGATTCTGGTGGACTTCACTGAAAGTCTAAGTTGCAAAAAGAAAAAAAGACCATTTCATGTCACAGATATCAAAAACATTTCACAATCAAATTATAAGTATGATATTGTATCTTTTAATGATTTTTTTTTGTTTACATATGAACTTTAAAAACTTCTGTATATGGTTTTAATCTTCCACTTTTCTATTTTTAACTTATAGATAGCAATATTAATGTATACTAATTATAATATTATTTTATTATTTAAGAGTGTTTGTAATTGGGAAATATAGGGGTGGATTTGTAAAACATTCTGTAGACTGGGTGATAATAAAGAAATGTATATGCATATATCCATTTGCACATATACTTATATGTGTTTCATGCATTCACACATCTTACATGCTAGCATCTATTTGAATATGCTTCAATACTGATTTAATATTAGTAATGTTAGTTAATAGGAATGCCAGACAATTTGGAAGGTGCAATTTTGGAAAGATAAAGGAATAATAATTTATAAAATAAATCCCAAAATTAATTTGAATAAATATTGGAATGTAAATTATGATTTCCAGATAAAATAATAGATAAAACAGCATTCAATTAAGTATTTATTAGAATATGTAAACTTGAAATCCTAATGGATAGTCATGATAAAGATGAACTTAAAAAGCAATAAAAAGCCATGAATATGCACTAAACTGTAATAATACTGGCAATGGAATGATTAAATTTTTATTTCATCAACAAATATATAACTGTTTATGCACAATTTTATCATGTTTAGCAATAACAAAAAGCTATTCAAATTATTAGATAATAACATTAATAAATAATTTAAGAAAATGAATCTTAATTGTGTAAGGTTATTTCTTATTATAATGTAACTCTAAAATTAAGATGCTAAAATAAATTGTATTAAGAAGGTGCCATGTAAAGGTAATCATCTGCCATTGTTAATTAAGCATTATCATCACTGGATTGTAAATCTTGGTTATTTAGAAACTTCAACTTGTCTTTAGGAAAATTACTAACAAATATATATGCATGTGCTTGAGGTTACAGCCTTAATGAATATTACTTACGTAATCTGTGCGTTTAAATAAATTTATAATAACAAATATATATTAAAATGAAATTTATTTTTCTTTGCTTTGTAGCCCAACACTCTAATGAATATTCAGTATATAATTTGAAAAGTAGATTAATAGATAAGATATCAATTAGAGTATAATAAAATAAAAATGTTTGATCATTATTAATGATAATTTATCATTTCTTGTTACCTTCTTAATATAATTTATTGTAACATCTCAAATTTAAAACTATGTCATTATATTGCACGATTTGTATAATGATACAGTAGCAGGCTCAGAAACTGAAGACTCATAGATTGAATTCAAGCTTTGTTGCTACTAATGTTCAAAGTTTTTATGAATCCCTGAGAAATAAGCCATTTGATTACTTTGCTCATCATGATTTACTGCAATAGTAGAAAGACAGACTCTGGAGCTCAAGATTCATGGATCACAACTGAATTGTCCTCCTAGTACTCAAACTACTTATGAAGTCCTGAGTCATAAACCATTTGATTTTTTTTTAACTTTAATGAGTCTTTGCATTATCAAGTATAGCATTGGTATTTTTTTTTGTTTTAGAAAATATATATTTCTGAAAAGAATCAAATTAGCCAAATGAAAGTATTATTGTTGTTTAAATAATAATAATATTGATGATTATTAAATTGTGAAGTAAAATAGTCTCTAAATGGTTTCTATAACAAAGATTATAAAAAACATGTATGTATATATTCAAGATATTATAATTCATTCTCAATAATGTTGCTTAAGATTTTATGTCAGCTAGAACAGGCAACAAAGCAATAGTTTTACCTTTTTTTAAAAATAATTTTAATTGAAGATTTCTTTTAAATTGAGAATGTTTTTACATGGAGTCAACATTCATTTTTTCATATCTTGGATACATCCATGATTTTTTATTTTAATCATATACAAAGTTTAGTTATTTGTACTAAATATGTTCCATCATCTAAAAAAAAAAGGTCCCTATATCATCATGTTATGTATACATTGTTATTAATAATGTCTATCCTCAGATATCCCTGAACAAAACATTAAATACTAATTTTAATTTTTGGATCATTAATAGAGTATCAGAAAGTAAGGTCATGTTGTAACAAGAGATGTTTGCTCTTAACGATTGATTTATATCACTTACATCATGGGAGTTGTGAAAATTTTAGGAAACTATATAAATCAATTCACCAAAAATATTTAGATTCTTCATTCTATCTAATATAAGTGTCTCTGTTTTTAAAAATAATGTAAGCAAAAAATTTAACTTTATTATGAAATTTATGAAGCGATTTCTGAGCAATACAATATTAATACATCAAAATAAAGTATCCAGAAAATTATGAGTTTTGTAATATGTCAAATAAATTAATAGATTTTAAAGAGTTCTACAATGGTTTAATTTAGTATGTATTAATAATTTTTTGCAAATCTTGTCTCAAAGTTACAACAGTTTTTAACCTCCAATAAACATTAACACAAAGAATTAATATTAAGAAATGCATCCACCTGCCATACATACAACCTGAATTTGAATATGGGCTAAATAAAATTTGAAATTTTTGTAAGGTTGTAATCCAAACTCGATAACCATTCAATAATAGTCCTCAAATTGTTGTTCAGCTATTTTAAAATATAGAATAATATGAGAATGGAAATTTGTTCAAACTCTTACCGTCCAGAAATTGATAAGTTTACTTTTTTTAGAATTTTGCCTTGCAGTTGGCTCTTTAAAACTGTATTTTTTATGTACGTATATTTTTGGTAGATATACACACTGCTTGGGAATTCATAAGAAATTTGAACATTGGCAATGTCAACAAAGTTGCTATCAATAAATCTTCTGCTCAGCCATTCCATCATTGCATTAAACCAGAAAGGACATTGTGTATGCATGAACGCTTTGAATAGATATATACATTAAACAAAACAGAGAGAGAATTTATGAATCTTTTTTTTTTTAAAAAAAAAGTATTTTGTTTGGCTTCATTAGTCTAATTTTTATTTTTAATAGGCAATCAATTGTTTATATAAAAAATATAAATGGCTAATGAATTAAATAAAGAAAAGATTTTTAAAAAAATTAAATTCATGATATAAGAGATTTTCGTGTTTTTTTTTTTTTTTTTTGTGATATGTCTTTAAATCTAAAATGCTAGAATAAATCATGTTAGAGGATGGAGGTCAATACCCACAATGAACAAGTGTATTCTTTGGTTGCAGTAATTTATTGTCTAATTGCGTAATAAATATTCTTTCAATTAAATACTGAAATTAATAACGAAAATTAGCTTCATATATTGGAGATCATTTAACTTTTTCACATGTATGTGATCATGTGTAACAATTGTAAAACATGGAATGAACATCTGTAGGGAGCTCGAAAGTCTCAGTTCAAATTCCTTATAAATTACACTAATTTCATACATATTGAGCCTGTATTCTGCCCATTTCTCTTACATAAAGGGTCAGAGTGATATTGTCTTTGAACATTCCATCATTGAATTTTCAATGATATTGATGACTGAAGAGTTGAAAGATGGAAAAGATTGAAGCTGTGTCCTTTAAAGTTTGAAGATTTGCTATCTTAATGTAAACTGAGCACTGATTGCATATGTGTATGGGTGATGGTGATCTGGACCAACTAATGAGTGGTAGTTCATCATGAAATACATATATTGGAGACCATTTGTCTTTATTACATATATGTAATCATGTATATCAGTTGTATAAAATGGAGTGGACAGCTATAGGAAACTTTAAAGTCTGAATGCAAATGCCTTATAAATTACATTAAGTTTAATATAGACTATATACTTATTAAATATTACGCATGTAACTTTTATAGAAAATGCACTTGGGGTAATTATTTTAAACAATGCCCATATTGATGGAGTCTTATATATATATATATATATGTGTGTGTGTGTGTGTATTTGATCAGGACATGAGTTAGATATATCTTACATGTGGAAATTATAATCTTTTTGTTAAGTAATTTTTTAATTGTCACCATCAATATGCATGTCATTATTTCAGTGCCAAACACTGTAATATGGTTTATAAATATTGATTCATTTGTGCTTTTAAATTTTACTTTAAGTTTATTTCATAAACTGTGTTATTGACACTTTTGTTGTTGTTGCCATATAATTTCAAAAGCTACTACGACAATATTTTATAAGCATTTTAGTGTGTCCTGATTTATGGTACTTTTATAGTAATCCAAATCATTTAATCATTGCTTATAAAGTATAGTTATATTATAAGTGATTATACATAAAGAGAATTTATCTGAGTATATATAGCTTGCTGACAGAATATTTCAGTCAGAGATTGATCTTTTTCAGATACTGGAGATAAATGACAGAGGATATCTGAAGTACATAAATTTAATATATAGAAATGTAAAATTATTTTGGCCAAGTAAAAAGAAAAAAAAATCACATAAAGATATATGTAAATCGTTTTACTATATTTTTAATTACAAGTGCTAAGTTTTTTTATGTTATCATGATAATATTCTCTTTAGATAAATGCATTTTAGTTACTACTAATTGTGTATTAGGCTAAAAATTATCATATTTTTAATTTAGATATAAACTTTAAAAGCGTTTGTGGCTGAGAGGTCAGCACAGCCGCCTTACAAGTAGTTGTTGCAGGTTTGCTTCCCGGCCGATGTTTTGACAGATAAAAAAATTAATTATATATATATGGAATGGTTTATTAAATATAATTACATGGTATTATTAATTCAATTCTGCCTCTTTTTTAAATTATGTTATTAATTAGATTATTTGTTATGAAATTATGAATAGTTTAAAATACAACAATTCATACATTATGATAGCTAAATGCTCAATAACTGAATAATTGGATATGAGCAGTTATCGGAAAGAAAAAATCTTTTTAAGTCTATTTGAAATGAAAATTTTTTTCAGATTAAGTTTTACTTCATCTAGATTCATATCTTAGATCATTGAATGATAAGTAGATGCAATAATTGCTACAATATGAAGTCCTTATATGTGAACATAAACATTCTCAGAAATTAATATTATGTATTATTTCAAGATATTACTACTATTAACTATGAGTTTATTAAGTAAATGAAATACTCTCAATCCAAACCACAAGACAAAGTTTTTTTTAACCTTTTCATAGTTCAAAATACCTATTTGGCTGAGTGAATTAAAGTTCTAAACTTTTGATTGGTCATTCTCTTTTTACCTCAATTTCTTTTATAGAAGTTTATTTTTAAAAAAGTTTTATCTTGTGCTTTAGATTGAGAATATTTCATTTAATTAACAAACTAATAGTTAGAGTATTAATTTATATATATATACACATACCTGCTCACATCCATTGCACCAGATGTTTAACTGATAAGTCATATATTGTGTAACGGGCACATACGTACATTACATTGTTTTTTTATTAGTAAACATGAAAAGAATAAAAGTTCGCAAATAAAAACTTCTTTTTTAAGGATTAAAAATTGAAAATTAAAAAATCATCTTAAACTCGTATATATATAAAATCGCACAGATAAAAAAAAAATTATTATTAAAATAAAACTTTATTAAAAATAAAAAAAATATTTTAAAAACAAAAACTCAAAAAGATTTAGAGATAAAAATATATCTTTAATTTTGGAAAACACATTAAGTAATCAGAAAATGGAAATGATTGTTTTAATTAGTTAAAGAGAACTAGCCTTTGGGCATTTAAATGTATAAGCAATGGTCAGATAGGAAAACAATAGAAACTAATAGCAAATGAGAGAAATCCATCAGGAAATCGGACCTCAATGGAAGGATCATCATCAACGATGATGTAATGTCCATTGGATCCTAAAGGTAATATAAAAGGAAAAAGTTGGAAATTATTAGATAGTTATTATGATGTGACTATATATATGTGTTAGAGCGGAGTTGAAGGAGAAGGGATTAAAAAGATGCACTCTTCAATCCCTTCAGTTTTGTTAAAAAAAGAAATGACATCATTTTCTACATTGAGGACCAGCCAAAGCAAAAGACCTCCGATGAATAAATAAATCGGCCAACAGCATACCAATTTCTTTAGGACGGCATGGGAATTCACGTTCAAATGGCAAGCAACAGATAAAAGGAACGTTTTGAAATCGTAAGAACTTTTTGAACTCTCAGCTTTAAATATATATAATTAATGAACATTTCTAAACAATAAGAACTTTACTTCTAAACTTGTTCTGTATTTAAAAAAAAAAAAAAATGGAAATAGATTCCTATCTGACCAAACTAAATTATTTATTAATTAGGTATAATTTTATATGATGTATTTCTTTTGTAAAATCATTTCCATTTTTTTTTGTTCTTTTAAGTTTTTATTATGATTTCTGTTTTTCGATAAATTCAAATATATAAATATTAAACTTCAGTCGGGCGTGAATGGCTATATAGATTTGTAAAGTTATATTAGGGGAGGGTAATCTTAGGTTATTCGTTTTGTAGTTGAATTAGGTCAATGGATTGGATATATTGGTTTTATTAGTAGATGTAGTATGAGATTCACTATGGGCAGAATTGCTATTATACGCCACACACACTCGGTTTGCCTATGGGAGGAATTATAAGATGGAGACCGCAGTTCTTTCTTATGGAGGTTTTTTTTATTGCTCTCATCATCAGATAGATGTAATATTTCTATCTGATGAGAAGCAGTTTTTTCTCTTAACCTAATTGTGCTGCCGTATTCGTATTACATTAAACATATCAATATATCAGATGGATTGAAATTTGGTTTGACTGTGAACCTTTGGCCTAAGGTTAAACAAGGATTGAATATTTTCTTTTCAAATGCAAATCTATGTAGTCTATTCATACTTGACACTGTAAATAAAGATGCATTAAATTTAAGTTGGTATAGACGCTTGCATGGGTTCGTTACCGGTTGATTATGTTTTTGGTTTTCATATTTGATCAAAATATATAGACATTCGGTAAATACTGATACCTTACAGTGAGTATCTAAGATGTATTTATGTCGGATGTCTTAAGTTATTGGTGTCAATGCAATGTCTTATGATGAACACCATTAGGTTTCTTGTATTCCCTATGCAATTGATGGTATCAATGACTTTGTATTTTGATCGTTTATATTTATTTTGAAATGTTTTTTGACCATGTAATCTATGTAACCGATCTATACTCAACATTAAAAACACATTTTATAAACCCATCTATGCGAACTTATAAAAAATTAAAATGTAAACTTATAATATTATAAAAATTAAAATATAAATTTAAATTCTAAAACCAAATTAAAATCTAAAATAAACATACTAAAATAAAAATGTTAAATTTTATATATATGTGCATAAATAAATGTTTGTATGTTAATTACTGGCAGTGGCTTATTTTATTCCTTTTTAAAATATTCTTAGATAAGAATTTATGGTAAAGTATAAATCTCTGCTGTTCCAATGAGCTAGTGACAATGGGCTAATGACCGGATATCAAAATATATAAATAATAAAAAAAAAATTTTTGACTTACGTATCTGCCTACTTTATAAATTTTTCTAGGTTCAAATGCCTAGATGGCGCCCTGTAGTGCAGATGACATTAAACTTCCTTTCTCCGGATCATTAAACTAGTTATATAAATGTTAAATTTAAGTCGGGCCCCACATTGGGTGCCAGTTATAACGATCTGGAGAAAAGAAGCTTAATGTCACCTGCACTACAGGGCGCCATCTAGGCATTTGAACCTAGAAAAATTTATAAAGTAGGCAGATACGTAAGTCAAAAAAAATATTTTTTTTTATTTATATCTTTTGATATCCGGTCATTAGCCCATTGTCACTAGCTCAATGGAATAGCAGAGATTTATACTTTACCATAAATTCTTATCTAAGAATATTTTAAAAAGGAATAAAATAAGCCACTGCCAGTAATTAACATACAAACATTTATTTATGCACATATATATAAAATTTAACATTTTTATTTTAGTATGTTTATTTTAGATTTGAATTTGGTTTTAGAATTTAAATTTATATTTTAATTTTTATAATATTATAAATTTACATTTTAATTTTTTATAAGTTCGCACAGATGGGTTTATAAAATGTGTTTTTAATGTTGAGTATAGATCAGTTACATAGATTACATGGTCAAAAAACATTTCAAAATAAATATAAATGATCAAAATACAAAGTCATTGATACCGTCAATTGCATAGGGAATACAAGAAATCCAATGGTGTTCATCATAAGACACCACATTGACACCAATAACTTAAAAGACATCCGACATTAATACATCTTAGATACTCACCATAAGGTATCAGTATTTACCGAATGTCTATATATTTTGATCAAATATGAAAATCAAAAACGTAATCAACCGGTAACGAACCCATGCAAGTGTCTATACCCAACTTAAATTTAATGCATCTTTATTTGGAGTGTAGAGTATGAATAGACTACATAGATTTGCATTTGAAAAGAAAATATTCAATCCTTGTTTAACCTTAGGCCAAAGGTTCGCAGTCAAACCAAACTTCAATCCATCTGATATATCGATGTGTTCAATGTAATACGAATACGGCAGCACAATTAGTTTAAGAGAAGAAACTGCTTCTTGTCAGATAGGAATATTACATCTATCTGATGATGAGAGCAATAAAAAAAAACTCCATAGGAAGGAACTGCGGTCTCTGTCTTATAATTCCTCCGATAGGCAAAATGAGTGTGTACGGCATATAATAGCGATTCTGCCCATAGCGAATCTTCTACTACATCTACTAATTACACCAATATATCCAATCCATTGACCTAATTCAACTACGAAACGAATAACCTAAGATTACTCTCCCCTAATATAACTTTACAAATCTATATAGCCATTCATGCCTGACTTAAGTTTAATATTTATATAGTTTAATTTATCGAAAAACAGAAATCATAATAAAAACTTAAAAAAACAAAAAAAAAATGGAAATGATTTTACAAAAGAAATACATCAAATAAAATTATACTTAATTAATAAATAATTTAGTTTGGTCAGATAGGAATCTATTTCCATTTTTTTTTTTAAATACGGAACAAGTTTAGAAGTAAAGTTCTTATTGTTTAGAAATGTTCATTAATTATATATATTTAAAGCTGAGAGTTCAAAAAGTTCTTACAATTTCAAAACGTTCCTTTTATCCATTGCTTGATGTTTGAACGTGAATTTCCACACCGTCCTAAAGAGATTGGTATTCTGTTGGCTGATTTATTTATTCATCCAGAGGTCTTTTGCTTTGGCTGGTCCTCAATGTAGAAAATGATGTCATTTCTTTTTTTTAACGAAACTGAAGGGATTGAAAAGTGCGTCTTTTCAATCCCTTCTTCTTCAACTCCACACCAACACATGTAGTCACATCGTAATAACTATCTAATAATTTCCAAACTTTTCCTTTTATATTACCTTTAGGATCCAATGGGCATTACGTCATCATTGATGATGATCCTTCCGTTGAGGTCCGATTTCTTGATGGATTTCTCTCATTTGCTATTAGTTTTTATTGTTTTCCTATCTGACCGTTGCTTATACATTCAAATGCCCAAAGGCTAGTTCACTTTAACTAATTAAAACAATCATTTCCATTTTCTGATTACTTAATGTGTTTTCCAAAATTAAAGATATATTTTTATCTCTAAATCTTTTTGAGGTTTTGTTTTTAAAATATTTTTTTTATTTTTAATAAAGTTTTATTTTAATAATAATTTTTTTTTTAATCTGTGCGATTTTATATATATATACGAGTTTAAGATGATTTTTTAATTTTCAATTTTTAATTCTTAAAAAAGAAGTTTTTATTTGCGAACTTTTATTTTTTTCATGTTTACTAATAAAAAACAATGTAACGTACGTATGTGCCCATTACAATTGGCATATTTTTATGTAACTGGTGACAAAGTAATGATTTGATAAATGATATAATGAAAACATTACTTCATGTTAGTGCATAAATGTGTCATGGATGGAGCCATTTTACTATCTACTTGTCTCAGTATCATCAAAATGTTTTTTTTTGTCATTCATCCTCATAACAATGGCTAATATCTGGATAATTGTTAGAATCATTCACTGTCGTTGGTGTACATAGTTTATTACTCAAAGCATGATCTCAGTAATATAATTCTGACAAAATACTACATTTTTTTAAATAATAGTCACTCTTATTTATTTTTTTGGATTTATCATGCATAAAAAATTTAGCTATTACAATTCAGTTTTATTTGTTTTGGGAGTAAGAGTGCTTCTAAACTCTCTGGTGCCTTCTTCACAGAAGTGTTGATTACTTATCATTCCATGTGTTTGCACCATTTGAAACATATATCAAATCATCTACAGTCATATATATATATATATATATATATATATATATTTTATAATGTGTGCTATATATCTAAAACTGAATATGACTACTATTATTAAATTTTTAAAAAATAAAACTTTAATAATAACAAACTTTTAAAAATGACAAAGCAATTCAAAGTATGAAAATCTTGATGCATTCTTATACAAATACATAAAGTCTCCTTATATAATTTATATATCTGCATATCTATCTGGCTAGATTTATTAAATTATTTGATTATCTTTATTCTTATATGATAATTTAAAAAAAAACCATTCAAAGATATATACACATATTGCACAGATTTTTATGTCATTTCATAATTATATACAATAAATTAATGAAATATATTCTTAATGTGAAAATATATAGTGTTTAGCATTATATTATATATATTGTAATGATACGTGTCCTGGCCTTGCATAGCAATAGATTTGATAGGCCATCAGAGTGGATGAGAAAGCGTATCTAGGATTCCTAAACTTCTAGACTCAGATCCACCCCAATCTCACTCCTAGGAGATGACGTATTAACACACGAACATACTTCAAAAATCTACATGTATACTTATCTCTTTTCTCCATTCTTAACTTCCATTTATCCCAGAATTTGAGCTTAAGGAGAATACGCATAATTTTCTACTTCAGGGAATATTCATATTACTATCTTTATTTTGCAAGCATGTGATAAATTGATAAATGAATAAAGAAAAACGCAAACAACAGTCTTTAATTTGAAATCATATATTTAAGAAATTTATTCACAATTATTACAATTTATTCAATAAGAGATTATAACAAAAGCAATTAATTCCTTTAGATATCAATGATTATTCTTTGGTCAATACAGTTGATATTTATTAATCCAATCCCTTTTTTCCCCTCAAAGAATAGTCTTTCAATATCATTATTAACAAAAAAATTTTAAACTTGTTATTATTTATATACATACTTGCTTGCTAATTTAGACTTTAGTAAAATCATAATTGTTTAACTCCAACATATTTATTGATTGATTCATATTAAACATGATGGTGGTCTAGGATTCCCTTTTCTATTGTGATTTGTTTTTATAATGATAGAAAAGACCATTCATACTAGAAGTTTTTAATCATATGTACTGAAAAACAAATAAATGACAAAATGTTTAGTGTCAACAAACAAATAACTGTAACTGTACAAGGGTTGGTATTTAATGTTGGAAAATATAAAGTCTTACATCTAACCATGGTTATGATCAAATTCATCAGCAAGCATGTTCACATCTGATCCTATATTTTATTTCAATAAAAAATTTAAGCTAATAATATTTTCCTTCTTTCTAGTATATCAAGACTTTATACCCCCATCAGCCTATGATAAAGGAAAGAGAAAAAAAGATACATAAAATTAATCATATGATATCAACCTAAAATAAATTAAGAACCTGTAAGGAAAATGTTCTTAAAGGATTATGTATGTCTTTATTGCTACAGTTCATGATTCACTTGCTTGGGTTCTAATGTTCTAGAACATGTATGATGGTGATCAAAATTTTTCTCTTCCATATAGCACGCCTTGAGTTGTTGAGCTTACATCTTCACATCCAAGTAGTAAAGTTGATAGTGCCTTCAACATAGATGAATAGTTGCTGTTTCAAGTTGAATTCGATTTTGGCGGTTACTGCTTCATGGGTGACAAATCTTTTCCCATGAGGTAACTTTACACTTAGCATGTTATATCAGTCTTTATATATATATAGTTGATCGGAATCCTTGAGTTTGTTGAATAGCTAGATATTAGCTATTGGGAATCTCAAGTTACAGTTGGTATAACTCTTTGGCTAAAGATTGAAAATATTTTTAAAGTATTGAATAAATTTAAAGCTATTTTTGGGATTTGCAATTTAAAGTCCCTTAGTGTGCTGACTTTAAATTCACCTGTTTTCATTTTAGCTCTTACCTGTCTCCAATGAGATATTCTCATTTAAGGTTTTACTTTGATGGCTGCAGTCTTTTCTCTTCAAGCAACAAGTTCAATTTGTTGCTAATAAAGTATACATGTTGGTTAATCAACAAGAGTTTTTGAACTGATTTTTGAGAAGGTCGTTTGTATATATATACTGCCAATCACTAAAATGAGATTGTTCTTTTTAGTGTTAATTTGACTCTTTTAAATAGCGAATTCAAGTTCATGCATTGATTTGATTATTTACATCTTGTGTTAAGATTTATACATATACATATTGGATTAATAATAATAAAAAATTATTTATTATTTCCTTCCTTTATGTTTTTATGATTTTATTGCTAGTGTCTAAATTTGATCGTCTTTTTTTCTATATTGTTGTAATATGTGTATATTATACCATAATTAATGAGAGGTTTTTTTTTATAATAAAGATAAATATCAATATTTAAGTTTTACAGTTTAGTTTGGATTATGTACTTTATCACGTGTTTGTTTAATATTTAATTATAGAAACAATTAAATATTTCTCAACTAAAATGCTTGTGAACATTTTCATCTTTTGGGAATACGTTTTTTTTTTTGGGTTATATTCTCTTTATACAATATGACTTACTTTATATTATATGTAGAGAATATTGTTATTGTGGGAGTAGGTAAGGGTGTTTAATGGTTCTTGTGGTATGTAAGACCACATCTTACAATATATATATAATAAAACATTATACAATCTTTAAAAGAGTAGAAAAAACCACTAATTAAGATTTCACAAATTTCCTTTTTTATTTTCAAAATTAATGTTAGCATATTGAAAATATTTTAATCTCCTATAATTATTGAAGATTTTATCAAGAATAATTCAAATAAAGTCTTTGCCATTATTTTACTGGTCAATACCATTCTTTGGTATTACTTTAGGATCGCCATTTATTTTCATTATGAGCAGTACATTTTTGAGAAAACTTTTATTTTGTTGACAAGCTGCAGAGGCAATCTCCTTATTTCAAAATAAATCTTTCAAATTTTAGTTGCTTTCTGACATGTGTTGTGGTTTTTTTATAGCAGCATTCCTGGGTTAATAATTTTGCTTCACACCATTAGCGTTGTGTTAGTAATTGTGCTGAATTTCACTTTACTTATAGTTTTTTTTCTATTTGTAGATGGGTTATAAATTTAGGGACATATTTCATTATATAAACAATAGATAGGCTATATGACATCTTATGTTTTATACCCAACACTCCAGCAAGGATTACATTTTCAGATAATAGATGGCTACTCAACTAAAGTTTGCACTCAGCACATGTTCTTATATGATATATATCAAAGAGAATAAATTTGTCATAGCAGCAATTGAAAATGATAATAACTAACAGATTTTTGGAATGCTAGTTTAATCTCAGTTTTCTTTCTTGTCATCATTTTTGCTAGATCTCTGGAAAGTTATATATTCAACACCCAATTCTCTCTCTTTATCTAAATCACTCTCAGCTAAAAGCTAGTATCCCACCTCAATTTATTAGCAACTTTAAGTGTACTGTTATTTTGTATTCTTTATATATTCATAGTCTGCCATACAGTAATTTGTATTTGCTTAAAATTGAAAGCAATGCTATATGTTTTTAAAAAATACGTTGCCTTATATACCAATAACATCTTATCTGATTTTTCAATTAGTCTTTTACATTTTTTTTTTTTTTTTAATGATTACTTTGATTGAACGAATTGGACATGAAAAAAAAGCCTGAAATTACTCTTTTTTTACAACATTTGAGCCTTTAAGACTGGAGATTAAATTCTAAAGCTACCATTTTTTACATAAATTAAGTATTAAAATAAATAAAAGTAAATTCTTTACACTTAAAAAAAATATTTTTTTTTTATTGTCCAATTTTTAGCTATATATTAGTTTCAATATTTTTCTCTTATCAATAAATATTTATCAGGAATCAATAAAGATTTTTTTTTTTTATTTGTTGAAGAGTTATATCATTTTAAATCTGATGTATCTTTCCACAGTAAACGTCAAACTCTTCATTTTTACCATATTGTATTTTAATCATCGTAACTTTTTTGATGCTACAAAACTTGATTTGTACCCTTAATAAGCATTTATTTTATATAGCGCTATGTTTATAATTGTAATACATTTAAAGATCAGCCTTTCAAGCTATTGTGCATATGTTTAAGTTTCATTTGAGAGTGATGTTTAGTAAATTCCAGATAATTTCGTTGATGTCATTCATTCAGATATCATAAACAGTAATTTAAAGTGAGTGGTTTATCCTCACACTTTCATTTCCATTACTTAAGATTTGCCCATATATAACATGTGGGTTGGAAAGAATAAGTGGATTCATTTTATACTTTCATAAATACTATATCTCGTGTTGGGAATGAAAGTATTCATTTATTATTAACACTCATAAAAAGCGCATGCACAATAGCTTGAAAGGCTGATCTTTAAGTGTATTATAAATACCTTGTATAATGCTACTATTCTAATATGTGAGTCTGTGTGGGAGCTGCAGAAAGGAGTTTGCTATTAATGGAAAGAAGCTTTGTTTCCTCTTGGAGGCCTGAAAAGGAACTGAGCAGGTCAAATTTCTTAATGTCCATTTCATACATTGTTCTTGTTGTAGCTGTTATTACTATGTGATTATTCATATAATATATGAACATGAATGGACTTTCTCCCTCTGAGTTTAAGATCAAGAAACACCATTGTCACTTTTCTTTCAAGGCAGAATGAATATGTGTGTGAATAAAAAAAATTTTCTCTAATAGATGTATACAATCATGACAGACAAAAATAAATCATGGCCCTTATTCCCAGAAGGCTGTAAAGTCACCAGCTAATGCAGTAGTTGTCGGCAAAAGGTGAAGCATGCTAAGAATCCCCTGATTGCAGACTAAGACTGCCATTTGATGATGATTTTTTATTTAGATATTTACAACTGCAGATCACCCGATCACTTTCAAATGAAGGAAGATTGCATGAATTTGAAGAACTGGCTTATATTAAATGGGACATTATTGGACTTTATGAAGTTAGAAGACAAGGTGAAGAGGCAACTGATTTAAAAAGCAGATATGTACTCTACTACAAAGGCACAAATATTGGAAGTAATAAAAAAAGTGGAAGAACAACATTGTGGAGATTGGTGGTGTATTGGACAGAGTTGCAAGGTTAGTTATTCAACTTAATAGCAGATACCAAATGTAGATAATTCAATTTTATACCCCAACAAATTCCCATAGTGATGATGTAGTAGAAGATTTTTATATAGATGTATGAAAAGCTTTTGATCAGAGTAAATAACAATTTAAAATTGTTATGGGAGACTTTAATGCTAGAATTGGCAAACAAACAAAAGATGAAATTGCTTTATGTGAATTTGGTTATGGTAATAGAAATGAGAGAAGACATAAACATGTGGAGTTTGCAGGAAAAAAAAAACTTTATATTATGAATTCTTTTTTTTAGAAAAATGTTAAAAGGAAATGGACATAGAAGCATCCAAATAAAAGTGCAGCAGATCATAATATCCTTAATATATTAAACACTGGAAGTGTTCATTAATTAGTAAGATGTAAGATATGTGTTAATGCAAAACTAGAGACAAAAATTATTAAGAAAACAATATTTACAGTTGAATTCAGAAATGTTCTAATGAATTTAAATTACAACCTGCAAATCATTTTCAAGTATTAGTAGATTTTGAAAATGATTCAGATTTGAATGAAATTAATAAGAAAATAACTGATGCACTTATAAAACTGCAACAAAGATAGCTGGTAGAAAAAAAGCAACAATTGATCAATAAAATTTCTATTGAGACTAGAGAATTTATGAAGAAAAAAATGAATATGAAGATATATAAAAATGACACATTAAAAAGGCTTGAATATCTTGAATTTTGTAAAATGGTGCAAAAAAATTGATAATGATATAAGAAAGTATAATTGTGAACTAGCAAGGAAAGCTGTAGAAGAGAATAAAAATATCAAGAATGTGGTATTGGTAGGAAACATATCTGCAATAAGAAAAAAACATGAAATTATTACTAAAATGAGAGATGATATCTTGAAATGGATAGAAGAGTTTTATCAAGAATTATATAATAACGAACAAGTACCTCCTAATCTATTATATCTTTTTAATTGGCCAGGATTTTAAATCAAGAAGTGAGACACGCAATTCAATTTATGAAGAAGGAAAAGGCTCTAAGTAATGATGGAATTATAAACTATATATTAAAAGAAACAGGTGAAGAAGTAGAAATGTTTTTGGCAAAGTTATATACCAAATGTCTAAATGACAAAGATGTATTAGATGATTGGAAGAATGCAGTATTAATATTAATATTTAAGAAAGATGATAAAGAAGATATTAGAAATTACAGACGTCCATTTTATACAAAAATTTTATCAAGATAAGTACAATTTGTCTACAGAAAACATTGAATTTCAACCAACCAAAAGAATAAGCTGGATTTAAAAGTGGTTTTAGTGCAGTAGATCATATCCAAGTATTGAGAGAAGTTTTAGAAAGGACAAATGAATATGAGTTGCCTTTATGCTTTGGATTTTTAGATTATGAAAAGGCATTTGATTCTATAAGCATTTTTTCAGTGATTAAAACATTGGATCATCAAAATATAGAACCAGGATATTATCATATTCTGAAGAATATTTATAAAAAATGCAACTACAATTAGATTATATAATGATACTATGAAGGTTAGCATTGAGAAGGGTGTAAGACAGGGTAACTCCATATCTCCAAAACTTTTTACAGCAATCCTGCAAGAATTATTTTGTGGATTAAAATGGAAACCTAAAGGAGCAAAAGTAAATAAAGATTATTTTAAGTCATTTAGATTTTGCAGATGGTGTAATTGTTTTTGAAAATAATGCTTCAGAGCTTTGGGAAATGTTGCAAGAATTATCAGATGAAAGTAAGAAAGTAATATTAAATATAAATGTTAAAAAGACTCAAGTTCAATTGATTTTTTCAAAAGATGAAAATAAAGATTGATTATGGTGAATTAAAAGAAGTTAACAATTGCAAATGCCTTGGTCAGATTATTACTACAGATGGAAACATAATGGATGAAATTAATTATAGAATTAAACTTGTTTGGAGTTCTTTTGGTAGAAATAACTTAATATTGAAAGGAAATATGCCTATGTGTTTGAAAAGGAAAGTTTTTAATAAATGTATTTTACCAGTTCTTACTTATGTATCTGAGACTTGGACACTAAACAGAAGAGCAATTCAAAGAAGTATGGACAAATGTATGTTAGGAGTAACAAGAAGAGATCAAAAAATGCAATACATGGGTAAAAGAACAAACAGATATTACTGACATCGTTGAAAGAATTAATAGACCGAAGTGGAATTGGGTTGGACATATAGTTAGAAGAGATGATAATAGATGGACATTTGAAATCTTAAACTGGATTTCAAGAGATTGTAAAAGACCCAGAAAGATACCCCATGTGAGGTGGATGGATGAAATAGGAGCATAGGGGTAAAGATCAGAGAAAGGGATTGAACTTGGAAAGATTTTCATCTTGCAATGGATTAATAGTGGTTGATGATCTTGATGATGATGATAATAGGTGTGTGCTTCGTAAATGTTATAATATGCTTATAGATACAATTATTTCTGTACATTGTATGTGTCAATAATACTATACTTATTTGCTGCTTCTAGTCTTCCATAAATTAAGAAAATTCCTGAACATTGGTATTTCTATTACTATTAAATCATATCGATTTCTGGTAATCATATTAATGACATTTTCCTAGAATGACTTTTCAATTATTAAAAATGCTAATTATATATATATATATTTAAGGATTATATTTTTTAAGCTGATAATTTGAGTCGTCTTTTTATTTTTGTTTAAATTTGCCCTATAGGTTTTTTTTTTAGCATGTGTGACAATTCGCAACTCCCATCTTATACTGAAATCAATATTTTCTTGAGTAATCTGTGTTTTTTCCTTTGTATTATCTTTTTTTATTTTATCTAGCTCTCTTTTGTTTTATTATTATTTTAATTTCTTATTACTAATATTTGTAATAGTTGGCCACAGATCAAAATCTAGATGACGAAAACTGCTATGATATTAAAAAAAAAAAATCAATATATATCAGCATGAAAAACACTAATATTGGTAAGCCGGGAAATAAATTGATTAGATGATATTTAATAATTATAATTTTGGGTTTTCATCATTCTGCAAATACACTTGAAGGACATCTCAATGAAGTTCTTTTTTTTTTTTTTTAATATCATGTATTAAATTAATAATAAAATTGAAACTTGAGAAAGTTATACAAAGCATTTTATAAAGTAATTCGTTTCTTTTTTTGTATGCGTGTGTGTGGAAAAATAATGTCTGCAGGGCATACAGTTTTTTGCTTTTTTTAGGTTACATTATAACTAATAAGAAGAGACCATAAATACAACAGTATTTTAAGTATTACAGAAGACTGGATGATACCTGTAGGGAAGCGAAGATAATGACCTTGATGTGAGTGACAATAATATTTTGTTGAGAAAAGACTTCATCTTTGAAATATCTAAATTAAACTTCATTAAATATTTTAATTACCTTTTTTATTTTTGAAAAATTAAATATTCTTAATCAGTTTTTTTTTTATTATTCACATTTTTTTTCAGTAATTGATGTGCATAATGTGATAATTTAAACTGTTCTTTTATTGCAGTCAGAAATTTGCACCAACAAACACTATAATAGCGTCCTGATTTTTTATTAACTTCAATTTAAAAAGAAAAATTCTTTAAAATTTCTGAGATAAGATAGATCTCTGCCATCTATTGGCAGAAATTGAATTTTTTAATGTGTCTTGTTTCTACTCGCAATGCAACATGTCCTAGATTTATACTAACCTTCAATAATAGTAATAAAAATTCTTAGAATTTCTGAGATTAAATTTTTGCCATCTGTTTGGTAGAAATTGAATTTATTAATGCGTTTGCTTCTTTAGTAAAATTTAAATGCATTTATAAATCTAACTTAAAAATTAATGTGTGTTTTAAATATACATAAACATGAATGCACAGGATCTTTATTAATTAATGTTCTGTTAATTCTGTAATTTTTTATTGCATTGTTTTTCTTTTGATTTAAATATGATTCAATAATAATCATATATATTAATAGTAGACCGAGACTGTTATACTTCTATTAATAATTCGAAGGATTTAATACTGGATTTGTGATGTAATACTTTCCTCCTTGTTTTTTAAATTCCATTATAAGGATTATTAGAGATCTTTGTTTCATACTCATTGTTTTCTTTTAATTCTTTTCGATGATACTTTACTCCACTACCAGCTTTGCTGCAATTCATTATGTTTTTTAAAAACCGTTGTTGTTTTTAATATTAAGAAAAATAAGATTGTTCGCAAAAGTTGAGACTAACTTGCTTTTATGGAAGGATGTTATGAGATTAAAAGAAAGAAAAAAAGAAGAGAAAGAATATATAATTTAAACTTCGAAAAACATTTGTTTAGATATTAATGCAATTGTAATATTATTCATAAATATTAATTTTTTCTTTTAAATATGAAATTATCAAATTTCCCTAAGTTATGATATATTCTATATATTTTAATTTAAAAATTAAATATATAATTATAATTTTGTCTATGAATGTGTTATATTTTTTATTTTATTTTTATTCTCAAGGTTAGTTTAGTGGAAATGCACATCATAAGGACAGTTTGCATTTTTTAAATATCTTTTGCTAAATTGTTTATGCAGTTGGTGATTCTGTAAAACAATAAATTGAAAAATATGTTTTCAAGTATGTGCATGAGTAAAAAAGAATTAAAAATATAATGCATTCATAAAAAGTGATTCTATTATATATATATAATAAAATTAAAGTATATATTATAAATTAAGAAGTTTAATACAATTTCATATTTAAAGATTAATTGTTTGAAATATACAAATAATTGTAGAATTACATTAATATCTAAATATTTAAAGAGTTTGAAAATGAAGTTGGTAATTGAAATTAATTAAATTTGTCTAGATAAGTAAAGAATAATATCATTAGAACATTGGGAAAAATAGAGAATCAAGACTATCTAAATGAAATCATTTTATCAAAATGTATTTTATTAAAGTGATTTGCATATCATTCACTAATTAATTATGGAAGTAAAGTTGATTTTGTAAGATAAAAAATTAATCAGTAATTTAAATTAATGATTATTTTTATTTTTAAAAGATTTGTTATTGTTTTTTTTTTCCAAATAACTAAAGATATAACGTTAACTTAGAAAAAATAATATTTTTTTAAAAAAATTACACTAAACAAATTTTTAAGAGAGATGCATTTGTTGTTGATTATAGGTGACATTGAACTGAGAAAAAAAGGAGTCTAATATCATAGAGAGAAAAGCTTGAATATTCAGAATAATGGAATAAAATAAAAAAATTATACTTCAAATCAAAAATATGAAAAACATTGAAAAAAGTTGATTTTTAATTGAGAAAATTAAAAAAAAGAATTATTTTTTGAAAAATAAAGGATAGAGATATCACTATTAAATAAGAGATAGAAGAGCCATGCTTTATTTAGTCTTGATATGCAGAGATGTCAGGAGAGAAATAGTCATGAGTTTAAAGTGAAGATATACAGTGTAAAGACATAAAGAATGGAATTATGCCTACATAAGTATGTGCAGATTTATTTATTTTTGATATGAAATTTTATTTATTCCTTGTCAGAAAATATAAAATTATCAGTTATATTTTACTTTATAAATCCAACAGTGATATTGTTATTATTATTATTGTGATGCCTTAATCTTGGTCATATCAGATTCATTGTTTTGTATTTAGCAACATTTTCTTTTTCACTGCCTATTTAAGCTGCACATCACCAGATTTTTGTAAAATAATATTTAAAAAAAAATGAAATGCATCATTAATAGATTTTCGGTCCAATCATAGTAAGTGAAATATTTTTGTATTGGCAGCCATAATACATGAAAAAATGAACAAATCGTTCTGCAGTATGTATATATTTTAGAAAACTCATCATTAGATAACTTGGAGGGTTTGTATTAATATGAATAATTTTATTGTATCTATAAATGAGCTTATTTCAATGTAGCTAAATATTACAAGACTAATAAATCTTGATCAGGACGCTTTGCACCACAATATGCATCTTGGGGGTTATTTGTCTTTTATTATATTTTTATTTGTATGAAATTATTTATGAAATAAAAAAGAATGGAGAAATATGGAAGTTGTCTATCTATAAAAAATAATAAAAGTTTAATGCATTTTGAAAATATATAAATAAATCGGAAAATTTTAACTCCAATTACAAAGTGTGAAACATTTTTTTAAGCTGCCTTACTGCAAGAAAAAATTGGCAAATCCTTTTATCTGCATTAATGTAAGATAAGTAGTTATATTTGCCTAGATATCGCCCCAAAAGTTAATAATGGAAATTTCTTGAATGTAAACATGCTTCTGAATGATTGGCCAAATTTTTCATGTATATTGCAACCACAAAGGCCGTTTGTTTACATATTTTTAAAGTGCATTAAAAATATACTTCTTGAATATATATACATTTTGCGCAGTTGTGATTTATCCACCTGCAATCTCCATAACCAGATCGTTAAGCTAAATTGAGTAAAACTTGATTTTTTGTTTAATTTCTGACAATCTTTTGATTTTTCTTTCAGTTAACTGGCTGACAACCAGTATATAATTAATTATTCATTTATTAATCAATAAATGATTTGTATTTGTGGTTCACAGATTGATTTGTACCATCATTGCAAAACTGATTTCTAGAATAGTTTTTTTTCATATTTTTATTTTTTTTAGAATTGTATTGGCTCTACTCATGTGGCTGTTTGTCATGTGTATCAGTCATATAAGATGGAGTGGATAGATGTAGGGAGTTTGAAAGTCTGAGTTCAAATCCCTTCTAATTACATTAAATTCAGTATAGACAATATAATTGTAGTTAAATATTATTAAATGAGTATCTATCTATTCTTAGGTAAAGTGTAAAATAAGGTCTCAAATGTGACAATTTATTATTCCTTTTTAAAAAGATAAAGAAAACTTTGTTCTAAAATAGCTTGTTTAATCTTATACTTATATATATAATCTCTTAATTTGTTCTAGCATCTCAAACTTTGAGCCATATCATAAAATAATGAAGTTCCTTATATGATCAAGATTAAAACTACCACTCAACCTACATTCTTAAAACACGAATCAAGTCATCTGAAAATCTGTAGTTTAAGAAATGATTAATAATTCTGAGTGTGTCAAATTGGTTCTGGGTTTCATTTTTTTAATCTTTAATTTAGGAATGCTGTCTCATTTAATAATTTTAAATACATTTGATTTAGTTAAGCCAGTGTATCAACACTTTGATCATTTTAAACTTAAAGCGAAAGAAAAAAAATATTGTAGTTAGTTTGTATCTTTATTTTGCACTATATGATGTTTATACATCCGTATCAGACTTGTGTAAATTATTTAACAACTGAAACACACAGGCTTATTATATACCTGTGTCTATATATGTAATATATAGGGTATATGAGCACAGGCTTTCACATGACTACCACTTTCCACACTATCTCATAACACTGATACACTTGAACACATATATGTTGAAAAGATAAATAATCACCAATATACGTATAGCAAAGCAGTAATTTTAAAAGTATGGTTGTGTATTAGAAATAATAATGTGTTTGCTCATCTTTTTTTTATTATTTACTTTTCCATTAAGGAATATAAAAAAATATTAACATCCATTTTATTGTTTAAATAGTTTTAATTTTTACCCTACATATATTTATTTTTTATATTTTTAAAAGAATGTTAAAGTGGTTTTTTTTTTTAAAAAAAAAAATCTTCCCACGTGAAATATTGTAGAACATTTAATTTAAATTCTCACTTTTGATTTAAAAAAGGAGAGAATGAGAATTTTTAAATTAATAATATTGGCTTGATTTAAAATTCCACCCCCTTCCCCTTATAAATAAATAATCGTATTATATGTTGTTGGAGGGATGACGCGGTGAGTCGTGGGCAACAGTTTCACTCAACTAAACAAATTGAGACTTTTTTAATTTTCTTCAACTGAAATTGATTCTGAAACTCTTAGCTACCACTGCGGCTAACCCGTATAAACCCTCCTCTCCTTCATCTTAATATATATTCTGATACTACATATTTATATATTTTGACTTAACTTGATATAATTTGTTGTTGTTGTTTCTTTTAATGTGGCAATCATTACTAGAGTTTTAATATGCATTCTGTGCACAATAACATTTCTGTTGTGTAATTTTCGTTACAGAAATATTATTCATTAAGTGGATAATCTCTAGTCTAATGAATGATTAATAAAAATTATTAACATTCTATCCAGGTTTTGTAATTATCTATTATTCCCATTTTTCTTTTAATCGCTCTGTAAACTAATGGTCTGCATAGTTGTCATGGTTACTGTATCTCAACAATTTCATATTAATTGTTTAATTATTTTTTCCTCATTAATTAAACAAGAATTTTAATGATAGCGCAACCATTTCACATTTAAGTTGTAGCTTTCTCTTGAAAATAATTCAGCATGTTTGAAATTGATTATATTTGTTACAAGTATTCGAATATATTCAAACTTTTTTAGGTGTTTAGATAATTTGGCTTGCTAATTTGATTGCGTTCAGAATAAAAGTAATTAAACTTCTGTTAATTTAGTTAATGATATTTATTTTTTATTTCATTTTAAGAAGAAAAAGAATGTAAAAGAATCTGCAATAATTAATTGAAAAAAATATTTTATTAAATTAAAGTAAATTATCATTGATTTCTATCGCGTGCCTAATGGTTTTTAAAAGACTGCTTATTGCCTAATACTGTTTTAATCAACAAATCTCTTATCAACAGAAATTTATCATACATAAACGTTAATAAACAGCGCTTTTTTTTAGGTTTTTTTTTTTTTTAATAGTTTCCCATATTTTTTATTGATGTTTACCGCCCTCTAGTAGAACCAAATAACAGTTAAAAGAAAATTTCAAATTAATTTATTATCTTGCCATTAAAATCTCAAACCTTTGTTTTATTATAATATTTTTTATTCATAGTAAATACTATTAATTCTTTTTCTAAGGTAACTATTAGTATGATTAATAAAATCGTTTATGAATTGAATAAAGTATTAAATAAACATTTTATTGTTAAAAATGTATGATTAAGTCATTTTAAATATAGTATTTGACATATATTCTAACACAATAAAGATGAATGTAGTAATATAATGTTTATTTATTAATACTGAAATAGCAACTTATAATATATATATATTATACTGTTACATGTATGTCGTTAAGTAATTTGTTTGACCTTTTGTGTGCATTGGTAAACACTTCCAGAGTCGGTCTTAAGAAATTCTTGTTATCTTATGCAATAGTATATTTTGCTGCCCCTTCTATTTAAAAAAAACAAAAACACTTTTAATAATGTCTCGAAAGCCAAATAATGTTAATCTAGACTTCAATATGCCTAATCATAAATTTTAAATAGTAATAGGTAAATGAAAATTCATAAGTTAATTAATGACAAATGATCGCAAACTTTTTTTTTTTTACTGAGGAAGACTATTAAAAGAAAGATAGTAACATATTACAAAGCAGTTATTTATTGAATATTCATAAGTCTTCACCTTATTTTTGAACAGTGTGTTCTTGTTTTTTTTCTTATTTTTGTTTGCCATATTCTGCGTATGATAAACATTTCCCTTTATCAGACATATTAGACCGCTAAAATCATTTTAAAAATTAATTCCAGATAATTATCTATATAAAAAAAGTAATATTAGCAATTATTATACAATTACATTTATGTATTTTTATTGTGTTTCTTTAATTAATTGATTTGTCCTTAAGCAATTATCTCATTGTGTTCGCCTACTCTCTCATTGGTTAGATTATTGGATAAAAAATATAAAAGAGCAAATTCTCAAATATATAATCACAATAAATGTTTTTGAATAATATTTATAAAGATCTTATAGACATTTATATAACAGAAGTGTGAGAAAGATAGCATCTGCATTAAAAGTGTAGATCAGGAATTCAGATAGATTTTTAACTTCATAATCAAAGTCAATTCATTGCTAGCAATAGAATCAGAAATAAATGCAAGATCAAAGATATTTCTATTGTCATTTTATTTTCTTATATTAACATTGTAAATGTAAAATTAACACAATATTAATTATTTTAAATGGTTATGATTTTTTAAAAATATGCAGCACATTAAAGTTAAATTATGTAAAAATTTAATTAATTGCATTTTGTGTCAATAGAGAAATAATAAATGAATGACTTCTTTATGTTCTATTTTTCATATTGTTTGAGCCAATTTTACTGTTCCCTTAATTTTCTAGCTTGAGTTGCACAAATAGTAGAGCTAGCCCTACCCTGTCTTTAGTGCTTTCTCTCACCTATCAATATTTGTTATTAAATATGACTAATTGTTAAATAAAGTCTAGTGATATGGCTCTTTTCCTGGGAGATCTTATGATGTTTAATAACATCATTGATCAAATCAATAATTTTTTATTTTGCTGAGCTTAGAATTTGTCTCTATACTAAAATCACAGAAGATAGGGCTAAATTAGGAAATAATTCTGAGATTGGACCAGGCGAATGTGAATGTAATAATCATTGAAATATAGTGTTAACTTTATAGACTAGCATTGTGTACATAGTTGATTGAACAATATTTACATACCCATAATATGTCAACATATTTCTTCTTACACTCATTTTATATTAGATTTAGAAAATGCATATGTGAACATATTTGTTGGTTTTTCTTTGATTACTTGTGTAATGTATATACAATATGTATTCAAAATTAAACTAACAAATGTTAACTGCTACTTTCTTCATTAGTGCTTAGAATCATGTTTCTATTTATTATTACATATCAACATTTTTCTGATCAATGTAGATTATATTGATATTTATTTTTTTAGCTATGAACAAATAAATAGAGACATTAAATGGCTATGAATAGATTATATGACAAAATTTTGGGCTTTCCAATGCCAAACTTCAAATGAATTTGAATCCCAAGGTCTACAACTATAACACTATCCTACCAGGATATTCACTTCAAAATGTTTGGGTTATGGTGACTGATATCTAGAAAGGAAAATTGTGTCATAGCATCAGCCAGAAAACGAACCCGCTAACCTGGGACAACTGCTTGTAAAGCAGCTATCGCTGACCTCTCGACCACCAATGCTTGACAGTTATTGAGATATTGAGTTAGGAAAAATAATTTAGAACAAAAAATCTATAATTTTAGCATTTTAAAATTATATTTATTATTTGTTTAGTTAAATCTGTTAAAAGGAGTATATAACACGAAAATGTATTTGATTATTTATCTTTTCTGAATCAGAGTTTAAGAATATCATGTAAAATCCTGATTGTATAATATTCAGTTCACTGAATCTGATTAAATCTAATTTACTTTTACAAAGATACATCTTTATTGGGTTGAATATGTAAAATGAATGAAAGGTACTTTCTAAAGAAAGAATTTATAATTAACTTCAATATGGTTTTCATGAGAGAGATAAATCTTATTTATTTTACAAAGATTATTCTAAAATAATTCTAAAATAGTATCATGTTGATTGCTTTCATTGGGATAATATGGCTTAGGGTTGAATATCATGGGGTGAAATAATTAGGCAAAGCATTGTAAACTTTATACAAGAAAATTTGCTGAAAAGTTGAAATTAGCATTGCAAATTGTTAAGTAGATGAAGAATTTGATACTTGTGAATATATTTGTGGATCAGAGGTTAGGAATGTATAGTCATCACAAAACTATCCTTCAGCTTTTAGTTGTTTTCTTTTTCTCTGCATTCTTTTTTCTTTTAGAGTAAGACTGACCATACATTTGTGAGAAGTTGGTAACACAATAGTATTAACGAATTAAATCACTGAGTTATATATCTAATGTAATTGATAGGGATGAACTTTATCATAATTATAGTTCTACGGAAATTATAGTCATAAATTGTAATCTGGCTCATACTTAAAATATTAATGAAGCCTTTATTTTAACCATTTTGTCATATCTGAAATAATTAAAATAAATAATTGAATGACCTTATTCTTTTCATAAGAGGTTTGAGTAGTTGAAATGCCATAACTGAAGTTGATCCAAAGATCTTACATATACCCTAAAGCCTGACATTCCACCACTAAACCAAATCATGCAGGATTCTGAAATAATCACAAAATATTAAATAAAGTTTTTAGGTATGAATGTATATTTTAAACTATTTAATCAATATTGATTGAGGTAAACAACTACATTAATATATAAAGAAAAATGGTCTATTGATTATAAATTTCCAAGAACCTATTTTGAATAACTCAACTGTGTATGCTCTATTATATATATCATCAACCCAATCAAATAAATCAGAGAAACATATGTTGTATCAGTGACAATATTTTATTGTGTAACTTTATTTGTATTAAATATTAGTCTTAAAGCTAATAAATATTGGCATACTTCCTCTGAAGACAAGTTTTGATATATAATCAAAAAGTTCATTAACTTTATCATAGTACTCAAGCATCATTTAAATTAATTTACCATTCCTTGAAACCTTTGATATCAAATTTTATTCTATCATTTTATATGTAGAGTTACACTATTAAAATGTAATTACTTTTTATATCAGAACTATATATTGATGAAGACTTTTGTGACTTGAATGTACACCTTGTAATTATAGTGGTCGGGAAAAGACAATTTTTCATATGAATAGTTTTATAAAATCTTCTAAATGGAAATGAAATCTATTTGTATCCAAATATAATAGAACAATTAAATGATTTTGCTTCAACTAATTTCAATGGAAATAAATATTTTGAAGGAATTAGGAACATTATTACAGAATTTGACAACTGTTGCCAAAATTTTAAAAAATTTGGTGCTGTGATTGTATTTATGAGTTTTCCATTTGATAGCTAGATAAAAGTAGATATAATTTCAGAAAACTTTTCAATTATTTTTGATGTTTTATGTTTAAAGCAGAAGAAATCAATATATTACAAAAATTATTTACATGAAATCAAGAACTTAACTGACAAATATTTGGAATCATTCTTAATAAATCTGAACATTTATACCCATTACACGAAAACTATAAACACATTGCAATGTAGAATAAATAAACCTACTTAGGTATCTTGAATTTTTTTATTAAATTTTATCAATAGTAGTAAAGTTCTTATTGATTTGTAATGCTCTGTGACTTCTTCTGATTCACAATCATCATGCTTCTCTAACATTTCATAAATATTTCCGCAAATTTTTCTTATTTTTTTTTTAGCTTTTTTTTTGCTTATCAATTTGTTTTTGGATATTCTTTTTCTTTATTCAATAATATCATGATCTTTCCCAATGTATTCTCTATACATGTCTGTACAACTTCAATTAATTTGTTCAGATTTAATGTAATATAGGGTTATCAATTGTTAAATTTATTGAATAGACCTGGTAATGTTCCATAAATCACAGTTCTTTTGCATTTTTTTTCTTTTTTTTTCTTCTAGTATGAAGCCTTCTTATATTGTATTTTTTTTTTTTTAAGTGTCATAGCATCGGCCGGGACGCGAACCCGCAACCCGGGCAACTGCCTGCAAGTGCAAGGCAGTCGCGCTGACCTCTCGACCACCAATGCAAGACTTATATTGTATTTTTAACATTCAGTTTTTGGGAATAACAAGGAATTTGTTAAATGCTTTAATCTATATCTTGAAAGGCCAACTTTTATATCAGAGTTGTCTTCCCCTGTGGATGAATTTTTTTCATAATAGATGAGGAACTGCACCTGCTCCAATAATTGGTCTATGGCAGGGCTTCCCTTATTCACTATGCAGTAGTATTCCATCCAGAGGGATTAAAGTTTTATTTCTGTTTTTAAAAATGTAAAGTTTTGTTCTTTGATAATGTGTTTTTTTATTATAATTATTCCTTGCTATTAAATAACCTTACAAATGATATGATTGTTCTTTCCCTTTATTTAAACTTGAAATTCAAACATATTTCAATTTAAGTAATAATAATTTAACGTTTTGAAATTTATAAAAACTTCAAAATTCTTTATATTTTCTTACTACCTTTTTATAGTAAAAATATTTTATATCTCAACTTATGAAAAAATAAATCGTGAAAATCTATTCTCTAAAATGTTTTGAGATAAATCCTATTTTTCTATTATATATTTGTTAAATTTTTAATAAAGCAGATCTGCTGATCAAGATGTTATTCTACTGTAGTAGTTAACTGAGGATTATATTTATAGTCACAACTTGAAATTTTAAAGTTACTATTCAATTGTCAGCCTTAAATTTTACCCTAGATCGGGAAAAATCTTTGTTATTATTTAATCCTAATAATTAACTTACGTCTAGAATTTTTTTATTTGTTTATTTAATATGTCAGTGAACACAAATATTGTCTACCTGCACATTTATATAAATCTATATGTTTGGAGTATAGGCTCATGCTGGCGTGATTAACAAAAATCCAGTTTTTTTTATTATTTAATCTAGAACTTGTATAGAATATCAAGCTTAAAAGAATGTATATTTATAAATATGCAGTGCAGTATTGTTAAATTGTTCGAGAATAGTTTAAAATGTAATCTGGCTTTTGCTGCCCTCATGCGGAAACACTTAGCCATATGACTCATTTATTTAATGGATATTACAAAAATTGCCTGAAGCTTTTCATTGCTTGATTTTTAATAAAATATTTATAGTAATTAAAATTTCAGTAACTTTTAAGTTATTTGGAATAACTGTCTGATTTTTTTAAAAGTAAAAGAGGGTTTATCAAATAGAGTGAATATTGTATATATAAATCTTTTTTTTTTTTAGTTATATATTTTTTGAGTAATTTTGTTACATGATAAATAATTATGGTCATGGGCTTCAATTTATTTATCTTTCATCTTGTATATATATTGAATGCATAAGTTTTTAATTTTATTCCTCCAATCATTTATACCAGGATGCATTTAGAATTTTAATCATTGATGGTTTATGGAACAGTTGGGGGGGGGGGCTCAATCTATCATTTTAGTACTTGAACTCAGGAGCAATTAACTATTCTTTTTAGAAGTTTAATCATTTCATTGGAAACACTGATAGTTTCTAGCAGCTATTTGGATTGTATTTTCAACTTTTTAATTTAATTATTAAACCTTTATTATTTATTATATTTTCACAAATTCCAAATTATTTATTAGAAATATAAGTTTACAAATAAAAATCATTATTAAAAATAATATTCCAAGTGGTAGTTGTTCTGATTGTGTAATGTGGCCACTTGATGGCACTGTTGCTTGCAAAATAATGAAATGTAACATTACCGGGCCGATGATTTTTTGTTTTCTGCTCTCCGCCAATTTTTCAAAGTATTTAAAAAAAATATCTGATGATATTTAACAGAATTTTCATTTTAAAAATATATAAAACAAACAGTTTGAAAATGTGTATTAATTTTTTGATTGAAAATTAGAATAAATACATCCACTAGTCTGAGTGAACCAAGCTGGCAGTGCGTGGCACTGAAATGTGCAGGGGGTCTTCCCATGGTTTAGCCGATCCAAAGGAGGAGCCAATACATGCTCTAGTCTGAGCAAACCAATATTATGATTTCCAAAACAATGGACAATGGCAGCCATTGTATTACTCTTATAGCTGTTCACCGGCAAACATTCCTTTTCACATGACTTATGTGAAATGCTTCAATGACATACCCTTTTGTAATTATTTTCATTTTCAAAGATGTGTAGGAAAATGGGGTAATGGACTTACAATTATTAGTATGTAATAGTATGTCAGGGAAGGTAGAAGATCCTTAATTCGAATGCACATAAAAACACTTATGGACTGTTGAATTTCATACATCCTCACATCCTACGGTAACAATCTATAAAGTGTGCACTATTTTCATAATGGCACAAAGCACAGTGTGCAATGGCATGAACACCTAATAATGGCTAATATGAACAGAACTGTTCTATAGATGTGAGTTGGGTTGCATAAATGGTATATTTCTGTGCTTTTGTGAGCAACAGCGCCATCAAGCAGACACATTATAGAGTCAGAACAACTATCTTCCAAGTTTTCAAATATAGAAAAATAATAATAAATTGAAATACATTATCAGAACAATGATTTTTGTTATTTCACAATTCTTAATAAAAAGTTTTACAATCAAAATAAAATTTGTTTTAACTCCATTTCTAAAATCATAACAAATTATTATTAAGATATCATAAAAACAATGAAATTCTGCTTTAAAATTTAAAATTCTACTTATATTTATTTTAAAATGACAAAAAATAATTTATAGTCATAATGGAGGCAAATCGATTAAACATTACTTTAGTCTTTTTAACATTTATCTTTAGTCCTACTTTCCTACTTTTCATCTGATAACTCCTGCGACATTTCCTGCAGCTCTGAAGCATTATTTGCAAAAACAACTACATCATCTGTGAAATCTAAATGACTTAAATAATCTCCATTTACTTTCACTCCTTTAGTTTCCCATTTTAATCCACAAAATACTTCTTGCAGCACTGCTGTAAAAAGTTTTGGAGATATGGAGTCACCTTGTCTTACACCTTTCTCAATGTTGACTTTCCCAGTATCATTATGTAATCTAATTGTGCTGTTGCATTTTTATAAATATTCTTTAACATATGACAATATCCTGGATCTATACCCTGATGATCCAATGCTTTAATCACTGAAAAAATGTTTATAGAATCAAATGCCTTTTCATAATCTACAAATCCAAAACATAATGACAACTCATATTCATTTGTCCTTTCTATAACTTCTCTCAATACCTGGATATGATCTATTGTACTAAAACCACTTTTAAATCCAGCTTGTTCTTTTGGTTGGTGGAAATCCAATGTTCTCTGTAGACGAGTTGTAATTATCTTGGTAAAAATTTTATATAAAACTGATAAAAGGCTGATAGGTCTGTAATTTCTAATATCTTCTTTATCACCTTTTTTTTAATATTACTATTATTACTGCATTCTTGCTGTAGAAGAAAATAAAAGTCTCAAGAATGTTAAGTAACATTTTGGTATTGGTAGGAAATTTATATCTGCAATAAGAAAAAAAGATGGAATTATTACTAAAAAGAGAGATGACATCATGATATTGGTAGAAGATTTTTATCAAGAATTATATAGTAATAAAGAACAAGTACCTCCTATATCTATTACATCTTCCAAATTGCCCAGAATTTTAAATGAAGAAGTGAGACATGCAATTAAATGTATGAAGAAAGGAAAGGCTCCAGGTAATGATGGAATTATAATTGATATATTAAAAGAAGCAGGTGAAGAAATAGAAATTTTTTTAACAAAGTTATGTACCAAATGTCTAAATGATGAAGATGTACTTTGCATATAATAGAGATATATATGAGAGATAGTGACCTGGGCCAACTTATGAGTGCTGGTTCAGCATTGCCTTTTATTATATCTTTATTTATATGAATTTGAAAAGAATTGGGAAAGTGTGAGGGGTTTATTATATTTATAATGACAAAAAATACCGTGTTTACCTCAAAGTTTTACATTGGAGAAATATTAGTCGTCCAATCTATTTTTCTAATGGATTTAAACACAGTTCTTTTATATATACTAGGCATTCAACTAAAAATTACCTACCAACTTTTTTTATGCCAAAATATTTCTCCAAATTCACATACTTTTAGATATATAAGTTCATTGTTTATATTTATAAAAGAAAAGTTATGATTGCATAAAAGATGAATGATCTGGTGGATCAGATCATGGATATCATTTTAGCAAGGGTATTATGCATGGTGGCAAACCCATTTTCTTTTTTTAATAACATTCACAGCAATTCTGTTTCCTTATATTTTTCTCTTTATCTTTCTTTGTTTCTAATTTTATTTTTATGGGTTTTTTTTTTTTGTATTGACTATATTTTACTATAGTTATTCTTTTCCCAATTTTTTATTATCTATTATCCAAATTTATATTTTTATTTGGTTAATCTGCAGCTTAATTTAGTTTGCATAAATCATTTTAAATTTTAACTTTTTGTCTGCATATTCGTGTTAAATATGTTCCAAATGATTTTCATTTGGTTTGAATTTAATAGTTTGCACTTTAGAATTGCAGCTATAGGACAACCTGTTGATCCTATTGAATTATTTTGAAGGTATTTTTCATTTATTAATTTAATAAAACAAAATAGTAACATAAATTTTTAGTGTACAAAATTTTTAAATTTCAAAGCATTATCTCAAACAATTTTTTTATGAATAGTAGAGTGTTGTTCAATAGTTGAAAGGCAAAAGCAATATTCCTAATTAAAGATTGGTCAAAAATTAATTAAAGAGTCTGTTGGCATTACTATGCTTATAATATGACTGTAATGGAGGGAAGAAAAACACATTAATTCATTAGTTTACTTAATACTCATAAACATTGTCATTTTATACCTTGTGTTTATGTATTTAAAGCTGTGTATAGTTTAGAGTAATAATAGAGATGGATTCTGTATCTAAAATGTTTGTCTCTACAATAATACTCACCATCACACAATTCACATAATATCTCAATCAAAGAACCATTTGATTATTTTTTTGCATGTTAATCAAGCAAGTCTTGAGCTCAAATAAGGAAATATGATTATCATTATCATAGGTAATTTACCTCAACTTTTAGTCACTCTTTAGTAAAATAAAAAAAATAAAGAATCCAGTTTCTAAAAGAAGAGAAACTGAAAAAAATCCATAAGATTGGCAAATATAATAATTAGTGATGATTTCAAGATGCAATGGAATTGAGAGTGTGATATGTGTTGAATTATAAAGAAGAGCATTTAAATTTCCCCTATTAACTCATCATTATTTGTTATATATAAAGGCCAAATTCTGATCTGTAACTGTGACAATACAAAACTCAGTTACAATATCACTAATGACAAACCAGAATAGACTTGGATATTGTGCCCCTTGTATTATAATGGTTCATAGTACAAAATTTGAATATTGCATAACATTTTAATTAAGTAATGAACTAATGAAAGATACTTATAAAGTGTATTTTTTCATCATGTTGTGAAATTTAGCCTGCAATGTATTAATTGTATTGTGTATTGCATGAATCTATTTTTGTATTATGCAAGGATATTTATTTGAAAATTAGTTTTCATAATGTTGAATTTTTTATATCTTATAGCAGTAAAATTTTATTTGTTATTCTTATTGTTATTACAACACTTTTTATTTTATTAATACACATTTTATATATATATTCTCCTGAACTGAAATACCATTTCAAAAGAAATTCCATCAAGTGATATATATATTGTCACCTCAACTTTCTCCGCGCACTCTTTCACTTATTCAACCTCAATAAACTCTCATTTATTTCAAGTAGCTAGTCAATTGAGTTTATACTAACTTTAGGATCAAATATGCCGGGGTGCCAAATTGCAGCCATAAATTGTAATGCCCACTAGAGATCATCATCATTAGTCAATTTAGGACTATAAAAGATAATGGAGAAAGCAATTAAATTGTCTCTCAAAAAAAAAATAATAATAACAATAATATTGATAAAACTATTCAATCTATGTGGTCTTAATTTCAAACTCAGCATTAGTCATGCAAATATTTCATGATAAATTTATTATAAAATTCATACTAATGAGACAACTTTCTTCCACAACTTTATTATAAATATTTGATCTCGAGTGGTAACTACAGAAAATGCTATATACAGTTCTCATTTATATCTGACTGGAAACAAATCAGTAATCAATGCAGAGAACTCATAATCTATGTTCATAATAGAAACTTATTATTTAATTGAACATTAGATAACATTTATCACAAATAAATCTCCTCATTTAATTCCATTACTTTATTTTTTCGTTCTCAGCATCTATCACTTTCAATAGCTACAATTATATAACACGGAATGTCTGTGTTATGTTCTCTAATCTGAGAATTCCTAATCTTATTTCTCCAAATACACATATATCTCTAGATCAACTATCAATTCATGATCCCTGTTTTAATAATCGTATAATAATTTATTATAGTATAATAATGTTGTTATAATAAGCTACTTGACTTCCAAACTAGCTCTTAGACTAATAATTGAACTGCTCTTTCTCAAGGTCTAGATCTGTCAAGAGGTGCCCATATAAGTGATTACACTGTAATGGATATGATCCCATATATGCTAAATAAATTTTAATACAAGTTCAATAGTGGGAATCACTCTAAACACCAGAGAGCAGGAAAGGGATTTTATGTCTGCTCCCAATATTCACAACATTACAATGAATCAAAAGATTAAATTTATTAAACTTAATTTAGCTATTCCCTGTCATTTTATTCTATTATTTCTAATCTATTTTAATTAATAACCTTAATAATTTTATTTTGCTAAAGTAAACTATGGAAGTAAACCACGGACATCAATCAGATAAATCAATCAAAATTTACTTATGAAATTAAATTACGGAAATAATCATAAGTTAGATTAGGCAAATTAATTATAACAATAAATTATGTGAAAATGAAGTCTATAAAATGACTTATATAAAATGAATTATATTAATCGAATATAGAAATATTCAAGACAAATTTAATACTGTAAATCAATCATGGAAATAAATTATTAATATCAAATTAACTATGTGAATCGAATATGGAAACAATATGATAATGACTACTGCAAATCGATCTTGGAAATAAAGTATCATTATAAAATAAATAATTAAATTTAAATATAAACTAATATTACCTTAAATATAGGTGCTGGATATATAGATTCTGGAGATATTTGAAACATCAAAACACAATATAATCTTATAACAATAATAAAACTTTATTACATGAAATAATAATGATAAAGATTAAACTAAAAACACACTAAATTATAATATTGTTACACAAATATATGCTTCTGATCTATTCAGGACTATTATTCAAATACATGTTTGAGTTAACTAATTTCTTGGATGACTCACTTCTTGTTTTGACCCATTCATTTATTAAATAAATAATTAATAATAATAATAAATACAAACGCTGAAAACAGAATTCCGTATAGTTCTAGCTTTAAGAAAACTTATCTTGAAAAAGCAGAAAACCTATAAATTTTTACCTCCCCCCCTTTGTATTGTAAACATTGTCCATTGGACTATTCCAAAACAATTCGCTTCAATTATTTTAACTAACAATGTGAAATACTCTTACATTTCTAAACCATTTTATCAAGCAATAATTTTCACACTTCCAATGAAGAAGGATTACATGTCATAAAATTACCCTACTAATTTTGCAAACGGGTTTAAATTCAAAACCCACACTTTTACATTCATGCTTGTCAGATCTTTACGTTTTGACTGTATATCTCAATAGGTCAGTATGTCCGCTCAGCTTGACGACCTCAATTTACCATCATTCAAAAAAAAAATCAACACAGATCGGTTAGTTTATTAATTAAAATCTTTGTCATTCTTCATCATACATATACATCTGACTGAATCCTTATCCTTTCCGGGCAACGTTATTCTGTCCCACGTAAGAAAACTCTCTTCATATTACACATCACCATGCCTATAACGTGCACACAGCCACATCTTGATAAAGGAAATAACAAAAAAAAACAACATCAACTTCAAACTTAAACTATTTGCTTGAGCCAGGGAGAGATCTTTCCTAAGATCCAGAATTGTGTAAAGAGCTTCTCTTAGACACCTATTCCCTATATTGGCTTGCAACATTTTCTATACTTAAACAGTAACTTTATTAATAATTCCCTATCTTAACAAATAAATGGAGAGAAACTTAGTCCTCCAACTGCCATGGTATCTAAATCAGGAGACAGCTATTTCCCATCTTTTGGGTGGTAGGATTACTTTACATTAGTAATGACAAGCATTTATAGCTTTAAATATGCCCACACATACATCGATTCCAGCCTAGATAAATGACAAAGACTAACCAGATCCCAAATCAATACATATATGAATTATTTCAATTTTAACCAGTCAAGCCAACAACATACCCAATATCTATATCAATAACAGATCAACACTCACAGCATAATAATGGGTTTTATGACCATCCTCTCATTCTTCATATCTACTATTAAGCACAAATTAAAATTTTGTTAAGAATAATAAAATATTTATATCATTTCTCTCTTTACTTTTAAGTCTAAATTTACGTGAGCATCTATACTTAAATGGTATCAAAATCATTTTCTTTTCTTTCCTTCACACATTTTAAACATAAACAAAATATTAAATTAAATAATCTAGTGATCAGAGTGTGACATAGCATATAAACAAAATGAAATATAATAATAATAAAAAAATAAATAAATGACATATTATATAAACGAAATAAAATAAAGAATAAATATCAACATTACAGATAGTCTCTTTAAACTTCTTTTCCTTCCACTGTCCATTAATCAATTAATATGTTTAGTTCATTTTACTTGAGATAGCTATACAATGGCACATCAGACAGTTATTTTAATTAAATGTGTATAGAACGCACAGACAGTCATTTGAATCAAGTTAAATCAAAATTGTAGATAGTTATTTAAATCAAAATTGTAGATAGTTATTTTAAATCAAAATTGTAGATAGTTATTTTAAATCAAAATGTAGATACAGGATAGTTAATAAATTTTAAAAAGTTCTGTTGATTACCTTCCAGTTGATGAGTTCTCTCTGGATTTGAATTCACTTTGTTCTCCTTTCCTCTTCCTTTCCATTTAAAGGTTCAAATTATAGGCAATAAGCAGTTTGTGAATACTAACATGAATTAACTCTTTTTAAAACATTATACAGAAGATTGCTGCAGTTCTTTAAACGAATTTTAAAGAGCCATATAATTATTATAATCTGAATTGGTCTTTTAATTTGATAAAAGAAATTTGACAATTCTCTCCTTGCAGGAAATTTTATAAGCAGACTGGATAAATTGTGACATTCAACAGAAAATATCTTATCAAAAGTTGACTTCTTCATAATTAATTTTGAGAAAAAGAGATATGCACCATTTTTAGAAGAATTAGAAATTCATATCTTGGTCTACTCTACAACTTAACTTCATTATCAAATTCTGAGAAAGAAAATTTTAAAAACTTGGAGAAAAAAAAATACCTTTAGAGATATTAATTTTTAGTTAGTTAGCTCAGTTCTCAATCAGCAAAAGTTTCTTCCCTTTACCTTTCTCTTTCCAGTTTTTATAGGATAAAAAGAAAAAAGAAAACAGATGTTACCCCCTCCCCCCAGTGGTTCCTCTTCAAGTCTAATCAAAAAAATTCCTACTCAGAACAAACAATGACTCTTAAGTGTTACTATTAACAACTTCGTCTGATTTGAAACCAGATCTCTTTAATTAACACATTGATGACCAATTTATGAAATTTAGTCAATGAAACTCTAATTAAAAAATTAAGCCTACTAACAATTTTCTTGTCAAACAAAGGTTACATTCACTGAATCTAAATAATTTCTTATTTAGATTTACATTTTAAATAATATAGAAAATTATGTCAAATTTTTATAAAGGAAAGGAAAAAAAAATCAAACCCATATATCTGTATCACAACCACATCCATGTGCAGACCATCAAATAGAAAATTGATTATTCAGATTATATGAACACAAATATCCATCATAATTTCTTATAATTACAAGCAGAAAATCAATTATAATTTCTGATAATCATAAACATAAATATTCACCATAATCTCCTATAACTTTAAACTTATTCTCTAGAAAGAAACTGTTAACTAAAGCTACTGACAATCGATTCAATCTTAATTCTCAACTCTTTAATAATAGATATCAAATTCACAAGACTTTATCCTAGTCATATAAATATTTATTCCCGAATTATTATATTGGTAAAAAAAAATCAATCATCCCCCCTGCATTAAATAAGGCTAACTCATATTTTATACAAACACAAACTGTCTCTCTATATGTTACTTTTGAACTAATATAGCCATTACTTTCTCAAATAAAACTTAACTTTTCTTATAGCAAAAAAAAAAAAAATTTCCACAATTACTTCATTTTATTATATTTGGTTTATAGATGGAATAAACCAAAGGGCTACAATATATATATATATATATATAAAATAAATTACCGTAAAACTTTTAATATCATTTCTGACGTTACTTGACACACAAGCCATCCACAGAGTTACTCTGTGGATGGCTTGTGTGATCAAGTCGAAACGTCAGTAAATTGATATTAAAAGTTTTTAACACGGATGAACCCGCAAAATATGTATTTTATATATTTAACCCGTGCAAATCTTCGTTTTAACATATATATATATATATATATATATATATATATATATATATATATATTACTTCAAATATAAGCCACCCATGAATGTAAACCACATTACGATTTTAAGCTTGGAAAATTGAAATAAAATCTAAAAATGATTTTATAATAGGTACCATATTAAAAACTAAGAAACATTTTTATTTATTTAAATAGGAACTAATATAACTTTTCTTTTGAATTCAGCATCCTATGTAGACTATTTTTCTATCATTAGTGAGTAGGGGTAATGAACAAAGTAAAAAATAAAATATATCCAGATACCACATGATTCTACACAGCTGCTATCAACCATCATAATACTATGGGCATGTATAGGGTATAAAGCAAAAACATGATTGTTGGGGAGTACAAGATTGATGAAAATAAGATGTTAAAATATTTGCTTCGAATTAGTATGGGTAATAAAAAAAACTCAAAATTGAAATACAGTCTAATACAATGTGATTCTCACAACTTCTATTAAACAGCAACTGGATTAACTTACAAAAGTACCAATGGAGAATCACGAATAAACTTTTGTCAATGATTGTAATACTATGTGCATGTGTAGAATGTAAAGCAAAGACACGATCGATGGACAAAGCAATATCACCCAAAATAAGATGTTAAAGTATTTGCTTTGAATTTAAGCTACACTCTAATTTTATGTTTTCAAAATTGGAATAAAAAGTATGGCTTAAATTTGAAGTAATGTGGTATATATTGTAACTGAAAGGTCCAACAGTCTGTAACAGGCAAAATTAATGGTATAACTCTAGACTGTTATGATATAATCCAGTTGTGGCCAAGGTAGACTGTGGAGACCCATTGCAACATTACATGAAGTTATATTAAATTTTTCCAAAATTAGTTATGTGACTATTCATTTAATAACTATTCTCACAATGAATGTATCTTAAAACTACATTTCAAACCCTTAAACTGAGATTTTATTTACATGGAACTATGGCTGACCATGAACAAGATGGTATGATCTATAAAACTACTAAAGATTATTTTTCCAGTAATAAATATGTGATCCATTACATCAATATCAACTATCACATGGCCAATACAGGCCATTTAACAAGACAGTAATAATTATAATCAGCATCATAACATGGTTGGTCGCAGCTCAGATATATTCAGGATTTTAATACAGCAATGATAAGTAGGGTATTTGCTTTGCAATAAAAGATAAGCAACATGAACATTATGTTCCTTCATCATTAATTAAATGTCAAATCAAATCAATAACAATGAGACTCCTAATAGGTAAAATGTAAGTTATAATATTAGAAAATAGGTTCAATTATAATATTGACTAACACATTTATTTATTAATTTTGGTCTCAATATCACAAACATCAATAAAAGCAAACAAATTCTGGATTATATTCTACAACTAACAAAGCTGAAGTGATGACAGAGGTAAATGGGACTTTATTATACCCTGTACATCACTAATTACCCAAGAACAAAAGCAGTAAAATATTTCCTTAGAATTTCAGTAAACCTTGTATACATCATCAGTGATAATATGTGATCTAATATGTAATATATTTAATACAGTGGATTTTTTGGTTCTAGATGTGACAAATAGCAGTGATACAGTTAGGTTAAATCATAAAATTAACATTTATTTATAATTCAATCAATACCAATAAATAATTGATTAATACAATGATCAAAAAATAAATAAATGAACAAAACAAATTACGATCACATGCACTTGCTTTTATACATGGATAATGTACATGAGTTCCAAAACAAACACAATATAAGACTTTTTCACCAATGGACTTGATTTTAGTTCTTGTGGGAGAGAGGATAAGTTCAAACACCTAGTCAATCATATCTCCAATATGTCAATAACAGAACCAATGCACCTATGCCCCAAATTTATAATAATAATAATAAAGAATGGTATTAATAAACATGCAAGAGTCAATGCCCTTTTAATAGCTGATAACTGACTATGCAAGATCAATCTAAAATGAGGGAAGCAACATTGACATCATAAGGTATGGAGACTCTGCCCAAGCACATGTATAAAACAAATAAATAGCAATGGTATTTCTGCAGATGTATTCATCCACACAAAGGAATAACAAAGCATTAAATGCCCTGTGGGTTTTCTGACCATCATCAGAGCAACAAGCATCAATATGGAGTGTTCCGCAGATTATTCACCTCTAGAAATGAATGCAAAGGATATAATAAAATGGCAAGAGATCATTCTGCAGATTGAATTACCAGCACAGAATAGTGCCATATAGCATTATGAAATAGTGCAGACATTCACTTCCCAAGTAAAAGAGACATAAAATTATCTGTAAAACTGCTAAATTAGGAGACTCGTCTAATCTTATGAGCATGAATTAAGACATAAAATGAAGTAAATATTTTAGTATGGGAAATAACTGAGACAAAGGCTGATTCTGTCTAGAACATGGATCAAATAATGATACATATTAAATATAATATGAGCACAGGCAAAAAAAACCAGGAAAGACATAAGGGATTAAGTTTTATGATGTTGCTACACATTATACATTCATTAAATAATCATTAGACCTTTATGCAAGCATTGTTCCTTAATAATTGATTCACCTCAATCCCTACAACATATGTTCAATCCAATTAATTTAAATCAATAAATAATTATTTTAGATCCAATCGAATATTTACCATGAACTTCATACATGTATAAGATAATATGAAAATATAAACCAAATAAAACTACATACTTGTTTAAATAACTACACTAAGTTAAAATGCATAACATTTCAAATATTAAATATTCACCAATAAAGTCAATAAAACATTTTTTAATACTTAATATACAACATATAAATTAAATAGTTTTTCAATTATAACATAGAATTTTATGAGTTTGCTTATACACCTCTTTGTTTCCACCCATGTAGACTCTCTGAAGATTTGAGATATTTATAAAAAATGGAAACATGTGTAGTACTGTAACACATGAAAATATATCAACTCTATCTAAATAATCTTATGAATGTTTAAGACTGATTCCTTTTTTTTATTTGTCATATAAATATAGAGTATCCCTTCACATTAGCCAATTTCATTATATTAACTACAGTATTCCTCAAGATTATTAAAGTTCATTACTTTTATGTAGGCATTACTTCAAAGTTAAAATATTTTGTTACTTTTAATTTGGTGAGTGGGTGTCGAAGACTAGGAATGATTGTGCAAGCAAATAATTATCCCATATTTGTCATGACAGTCATAAAATAATTGTTTCTTTCAACAGCTATATTATTCTTTATCAATAGGATAACTCACAAAGTGGGAAAATTATTTCTAATATGAGTTCAAAGTGGGATATAGCTAAATCTTTATCATTCAGATACTTAAAAATTATTATAGCATTCTGCTCCACATATATAGGATAATTATATTCTTTGAAATTATATAAGTAAAATATTATATCCAAGTTTAATATAGTTTGTAATCAATAAAATATATTTTCAGGTAGACTGACTTTTAAAATTGTTATTTCCATTGGTTGATAAGACTAGTACATTTCAATTATAGACATTTTGAAAGATATAATCAGCAGTTAAATTCTCAGCAGATTCAAACAGACCTGTTTAAATTGAGCCACTCTTATTGTCATTAACACATAATAACATTGCAAATTTGAATTATATAAGAAAAATTTTAATTTAATTTCTTTATTTGTCCTTAATTTTATGGAGTAGCTCTCATATTTGTTACATATTTAACAATAGAAACTTTACATACACCCTCTTCTATCCCAGTTTTTTTTTTAAAAATCTGCACATTCTCGTCTCCCCTTCATGTAATTACCTTGTTTACATATTTCTGTTAAAAATGAAAGAGAGAGAAAAAATGTATTTATTGCATTCTATCAACTAATTTAAGACAAATTAAATAAATAATTCTAATCAAACCAAAATTAGGATCAGTCAAAGAGAAATAAGTAATTATTATTATTGTTGTTGTTGTTGTTGTTGTTGTTATTATTATTATTATTATTATTATTATTATTATTATTATTATTATTATTATTATTATTATTATTATTATTATTATCATCATCATCATTTTACCACATTTGATATAATATGGTGCTGGTTTTTCAGGTTAAACAGCTCATCTAACTCAGTGATTGGAAAAGAGCAAAACTAATATATGGTAAAAAAAATAGCAAAAAAAAAAAGAAATTACATAATCACAACATTGTAGACAAATTGACTACAAATATTAAGTATACACAAAGTGCTAACTATGGTAATTAAGTTACCTAGAAGATGTAGAAATTTTAAATCAGTTCTGCAAAGCTATATATTTTGTGCCAAAATATAAGGGTACAATATATGAAAGTATTTAATGTGTGAAATTATCTATTTATAATTGTTTAATTAGAAAGCACATAACTTAGAACAGTATTTAATGAAAATCAATTGCCTCAGGCTAATATTGAAGTAAAACTGATAGGTTTGATTGCATTCAAAAGGAGGATATATATATATTGTACCAGACGAAAGATTTTGGTTTCGTATATCCTGACCATGAGGGTGCCACTAGTCCGAAAATCATAACTAGACATTTATTTTAAGGGTGGGCAGGATATACGAACATGAATGTGCCGGACTAAACTCAGGGAGAACTAAAGCTCATGACTGTTGTTCAGACAATTGAGAAAACACTGAGACAAATGTCAGCCAAAATAATTACAAGAACATTTTAAATTTATTAAACATAATAACAAAATAAACATGAAAACGATCTACATTTTCGTAGCAGATCTTAACATTTAGCGTATGCGAGCATTAATACATTAAATACCCAGGCAGACAAGTTCATTTCTCATCTATAACACAATAAGGGCTTATATCTTCCTGCTAGCGGTTCACCCAACCAATTCCCTTTTTCCTATAGAGATTTAGTAAGATGGATGCATGTGGAGAACAACGGGACAATGCAGACAAGCTTTTCTTAGTCTGGAAAAGAAACATCGGAGCCAAGAATGTCCTAATTCTGCAAAACGCTCATGGACAAGTACGTTTAAATGAGCCAAGGTTAGTCTCACACAAGAAAAGTAACATTATGAACTATGTAATCTGAATTATAGAAAATAAATCTCTACCAAGGAAACAAAATATATTCTCTAAACCGCCACCCAAAAGATTAGCGGTCTGTAGAAAATGCAAACCAAGTTTGATTAAGTGTAGCTATAAAGCAAACAAACAAAAAATAAATAAATAAAAGAAAACTACTAAGGTCTGTCTGAGTATTTATCAAAGGGTTAATCATAGAACTGAGAAAATATTAAGCATATAAAATATCACTCGCCAAACACTCTCAAATAAGTAATATTTTAAGATGGAAAAATCTTGCTACTAAGATTCTAATGTAAAAACAAAAAAAAAACAATACATTAATATTTAAATTGATAGATTACACATCATAAATATAATTTCTTTTAAGATTAAGCTGAGAATTGCTAGAGACTTAGAGATTTAGCCCTGATTTTGATATGGAAAGTAAGTTACCTCAAGGTAATATTAATTTCTGCTGTTCACACCAAGTTCAGTTTATAGTTATACATAATGGCTTCCATTTACCACAGGTTCAGAAGAATGGAGGCACTATCAGGATCTGTTCTGGACTTGACACTTAGGTCATGATTGAAGTCAGAATTTGGAGCTCCGGAGGTTCATCTTTGGAAAGGCTCAGCCCAAATATGTTGTGGAGATTATTCATGATGTATATTATAGGCATGGCATCTGAATAACTGCTACTATCACGGTAAATCGTAGAATTATTGTCAGTCAATGGAAATTCAACTTTGTGATTCTCGTGGAACAAATATCAAATAACAATTAGAATCACTTTAACAATGCAGTAGTTCAATAACAGCTAAAATCTGGATGAATCCTCAATAACAAGGAGCTGAATAAGTCGAGCAATCAGAATCAAAAAAAAAACTGAATGACGAGAATAGTCTCTCTCAATAATCTGACCACTGAATAAAAAAAATACCCAGAGCTCTTTATGTCCATTGTTTTCTCCCACGCAATCTTTTTTTTTTTTTGCAACTTTCAACCGAGGTAAATCTCTATCTCCCGCTCAATCTTAATTAGAAAAACAATATCTTACAGGGCTTTATCTTACAAAATTATTATTATTATTTTTTATACAACAAAAAAAAACAACATTCCAAACTAAATCTTAGCTTTAAAAATAAATCAACATTAAATTTTTTTAGTTTTTTTAAATAAAATACTTTTATAAGAAGACTCATTAAACTTTGCCTGCTTTTAATTATTTTAAAAGAAAACAAGCGCCATAAAAAAAATATTTTATACTAAAATCAACTGAGAATTAAAAATATAAGATTTCAATATAAATAGGTATGTGTGTTATTGCACATATAAAACTTGGTTTTCTTTTTTTTTAAATTTACATGATGGAACTCTTGAATCGAATAAAGTATCCGGTTCAATATATATATAATTATTTCAATCACAGCGTTCATACTTAAAATATAATTGAAAAAGAATTCAGCAACTATTGTCAAAGACAATATTGCAAATAGATATTAAAAGAAAGCAGTATATTTATTACTTAGTTGTAATGTTGGCTTGATAATGGTTTCTAAAATATTTGCTGGTTATGCTGGGTTTGAAGAAATTAAAAATAGTGATCAGATAACTTTTGGCACTTTTTGTTTGGTAAATCCATTGAAGCTGTACTATGTTCTATATCAACATATAATATTTTGCTTATATAATGTCCATGAAAAATTGTAGATAAGCAAAAAATACAAAGATTAAAATTCATAAATTTAATATATTTTATGAATCTGAATGACTTGTGATATGGCAGCAGACATTTTTTATTTATTTTGGAATAGCTTCAGTAAATTAAATTTCTCAAATGTTATGATATAGATTTAAATAATTTCAATTATTAATTACATTTTTTCATGTTAACTTGAATACATATGCATTTTGTTCCCCCAAAAATTTGGGTTGGTATAATATTTTGTATTATAAAATATTTTCTAAATGTTAAAAGCTAGAAGCTTTGCAAGCAATAAAGTGACAGTTACTGATTTAGCAATTGGAGGGGGAAAGAACCAATAAAATGTTCTTGTATTGCACAGAGAGCTTAAAATTAGTATGAAGTGTTTAACCAAGAATCTGAATGGTTATGGTTACTGTGTACATTCTGAAATCAATAGTCTTAAAAACTCAAAACAACTGGGGAGGTTGGTCTTCCAATAAAAGGCTGCTACTATTTTTTCTAGAGAAAAAAAGTTATTGAAAAAAAAGGATATCCTCCAAAATCAAATGTTCAATTGTGATGAAACTGAGTTGTTCTAATATATCAACAGCAGTTGACATTGTGTGTTCATTTTATTTTTTAAAACAATAAACATGTAGGACAACTTTTTTCAAAATTTTTGCTTATACTGTCATGTTAATTTATAAATGCATACTATATACATAAGACATTGCATTGTGTATATATATATTAAAAAGTGTTGTATGTCTATACTATAGTACAATAAATGATATATATTTTGAAATTGTAAATAAAGTTTATCAATAAAATGTGATCTATTATCTGCTATATATGAAATTATTCTAAGAGGGGGGGGGAGAAAAATATAGTCGATATCTGTTATGTATATACTGTATATGTAAATAGAAAGATTTGAACTCAGGATTTTTTAGTCTATTCATCCTCTATTTTATCTCAAGTAATCGATACATATAACCACACACATGCAAAAAAGATACATGATTCCCAATATATGTATTTCATGCAAAACCAGCATTCATCAATTGGGCCAGAATGTAATCTTCCACACATATATACAATCAGGTCATGTGTATCGGTTGTTTGAGATAGAGTGGAGAATGAATAGACTAAAAAATCCTGAGTTCAAATCCCTCTCTCTATATATATATATTAAAAAAACCTAAAATGCTGATTTCTGACATGGAAATATAATGATTTTAAATAAGAACTCAAACTAGCCTCTCTTGATTGAAACATCAATCAAACTAATAAGTTTTAAAATATTTTCATAAGATAGTTATGCATTTATGATATGAATATTTCACCAAAATAACTGGCCATAGTCAATTATAAAAATATCCGAGAAACTTGAGTCAAAAGTCAAGATTACTGTTAAGTCTTACTAAATCATTTTATTCTGTTATTGTGTGCATAAATTATATGGTTATTATATAGTTCAGTATTTGTTTTCACAATAAAATTATTTATATCTTGCTAAAACCAACTTTGGATAAAGTTGAATTTATTAATGAGACACTAGTAACATCTGGATAAATTAAATATGGTTTTATTAATTGCTTATATTGAAAAGAAAATTTGTTTGAGATTTTTCAAGAAATTTATTTTTTGTTTGAAATATTTTTTTAGTTTTTTGATCAGATGAAAAAAAATATTGATTAGGGAGATATATTTTAATTGGTGAAATTATGAAATAGTGATAAGGACAATCTATTTAATAACTTCTTTTGCACTTTCTGAGAGATTGCTTGCTTTCTTATATCTATTGAAAAAATGTGAGAAGACTGGATAGTGACTGCAAAAGAGTGGAATGTTGGCTATGCCAGTCATTTCTGTTAAATGTAGCAACATTATTCTACAGTATAATAAACAAAAGTTAAGGAAATCACTTTTTGACTATTTCTCTTATGTTCCAAGTAGTTGTGGCTAGCTTTTTAATAATTTTTTAGATTAATGTAATATTTATTAAATTTTAAAATTGTTATAATTTTGCTTTTGTGTCAAATTGGAATTGTTTTTATGTTATTGAATAATTTTGTTAACATTGTTTTGACTTTGGGGTCTCAGTTTTTTAGAAATTCTAAAATAATTTTTTTTCTGTTTTTTGAACCTATTATTATCAGCAAATTCAACAATATGTTTTACATTTTGGTTTGATTTAAAAAGCCTTGTGAATGAAAATCTATAATTTTGTTTTAATGATTTTCTTCTTAGTTCTTCAAATCTTAGACTTAGAATTCTGATGATTTGCTGCTTCATTGGTTTTACATTAGTATTTTTTTAGAGGTGTTTCTATCCATTTTGAGTAAAAATGGCAATGTCTTTTACTAGATTTTATAAAATTTTGTTTTTCCTTAGCCTTTCTCTAACTTTTTTATTTAATTAATCAAATAGTTTTATAAGTTTATAAGACATTTTTAAAATTTTCAAAATCAAAAATTAATTACTTGAGAATTGGTTTTTATTTCAATTTGGAGTTAGCAGTCTAAAACAAATAAACCATGGCATGTATAGTATGTTTTCAAACAATTAAACAATGTTATAAATTTATTAAGGGAGAATGAATGAATTTTTTTCTTTCAAGATTTTCAATATATTGACTAAATTTATTAGGAATATAAATTTGAAGAATGATTATCATTAGTCTTGGTTTCTATTTGAGAGAGGAGCTCAATATTAACGGATAATGATAAGTGGAATATTTTCCTTTATATTAAATTATTTAAAACTATAAATATTAAAACTTAAGAATTTGCTTTATTCTCATTTTTTTTTCTTCTAAAAACTGCTATGGGAATTAAAATATTTTATGAAGGAATTAGGAAAATCATGAAAATGAATGGATGCACAGTTTGTATTGGAGAATTATACATATCAAATACATCAAGTTTATCTTTCCATATAGTAATTGCTATATTATTTTAATTATCTTCAGAAAATGTCCATTCGCTTTGCTAAATGGTTTTAAAGAATGGTAATCATATTATTGTTAGTTTGTTTTCTGTCAATTAACTAATGAGAATTCAGGTTTGTTTGTTTGTTTGTTGTTGTTTTGTTTTGTTTTTTTAAATAAAAGCATTATAGAGTAATTCAACTACATAAACTTCTGGTTATTTTTTAGTTTGTAAAGAACCTATATTTTATTTTAATACATCTTTAACATTTGTGAATATTTTGATAATTTAAGATATTAATCTTGGTAATTCTAGTGCTGTTCTCCTCTACCATATTGCCAATGCAAGTGTTTATAGTTTTGACTAATTTTATATTTTATAAGTTTTCATATTAACTAGGAATGCAAATGTATACTACTTGCAATGCGAGCTATCAGAGAGAACCCTTTTCTTTATCCCTCAGCAGTGGAAAAATATTACTGCAATTGCTACAAAATTTATTTGCTTATTATTGACAAATGATTTTATGAATATTTTAGACAAAAAATAATTAAGATAATCTTATAGAAATAATATAACTTTTATTTTATCTGATTGTTTGTGTACTAAATGTTATTATCAATCTAGTAATAATGCTAGTGACATGCATGTATGGGATAATCAGTATAATAATCAAATGGTTAGTTACTTAGAAATCATATGATGTTTAGATATTGGAAATTTTGATTGGAGTTCTAATTCACTGTTTTGAAACTCAAGTTAGTTTATTATTGTTTTGTGTGTGTGTGAAAAAACAATTTTCAATGAAGCAACCAGATGCAGGATGAAAGCTAATTAATACTTAACCAATTGGAAAACCCCTATATAATATTTTTTGCTTCATTGAAAATGTTTGATAAATGATCATAGAGAATTTTGTAGTCTGTCAAAACTCATTTTATATATATTACATTTGGGTCTGAGAAAAAAATGTGTGCATTTTAAGTGATAAAGTAATCATTAGAACTATTGATGTATGTAATTTTATCACAGCATTGCCACCAATAATGTAAGTGAAGTATTTATAGATATGGACTGATGCTGAACAATTTGTTGTCTTGATTCTAGCATTTTTGTATAATATTATTATGTCTATTTGCATTGCATTCTAAAAGACATGGCTACTTAATGAGAATAAATATGTAGTTAGTGACTTGATAAGCAGTGTGATGTTTGAGCACCCAGATGTTACTAAGTTGAGAATCAATTCTGGAATCTTTAATTATACAGGGCACATCTGATCTCAATCCTTTTGATTTTTGATCAAGGATAGTCTTTAAAGTTTTGTTTTGGTGCAGATGAATATCTGATTTGACTATATTACTTATCATTTATATAACATTTTAATAGAGAATACATTGAGAACTATCCGCAACTTTCAGAAATATATATCTAATGCTTAATATTTATTCATTTTATTATTTTTCATATTAGACCTCATGCCTTTTTGCATATCACTTTTGTTCTATAACACAAGAGTATATCATATCACATTTGTTATGTTGTTTGTTTTTTTTTTTATACCTGACCAGTGTAAACTTTTTTTTATGTGATCTAAATCTTAATTTTGCCTTTTTAAAATCGTGATTTATGAATTCTAAAACCTGACAATTCTAATGTATAGATCGTATTTATCTTTATTAGTTTACTTTAGAAGAATATTTTTTCATTAAACATTTGTAGATCAGATAGAGTAATTGGCAAAAAAACTAGTACTAAGCAATAACATACTATCATTATCAGTAGCAGCTTGACTTCACTTGTTTATTTTAGGATCCCAATTTTAGAACTGTGGTCATAAATTTTAATTAGCTTTCTCATCATTATGATGTTTTCAGATGAACCAAATTATTCATGTTATGTATTTTAAGTTCTCTGCCTGAAGTCATGTTGGCTTAACGAATCAATATTTTAAAACTGAAGGAAATATACTTGTAGATCTATTAGGCTAACTGAAGTTTAATTGTATGATAAAAAAGGTATAATTAATGAATCTACGGACGTAAGTCTATTGTGTATATATGTATATGCTTATGAATATGTGTACAAACAAATTATGTGTGTTTAAACCAGATTTTCAGTGGAAGATGAGAAGAATTGATTGAGTGAGAAAAGATAAAGAATTAAGAAAAATAAATATTTTAAAATCTTTTTTCTTTTAAATATTTTGACATTTTCTCTTTTTTCTCTGTTGCTCAGCACTGAAGTCTTTCATCACTCTCTGTCATAAAAATCTGGCAACCAGATGGGTTCATTGCTCGTTAACTACCTGAAAATTTGAAAGATTTTAACAGGTGCTGCCAATTAAAACGTTTGAAGGAAAAAAACAATGAGAATTTGATTTATTTTTCATTTGTTTGATTTTATATATATATTAATTTGCGTGTCTGTGTGTTGAGATTTAACCATATATATATAAAGTGCTTAAAATTTTGACAAACATAAACGCTTTTTATGCTAATATATTAGCAGTTAGATAAGTTTATAAAATATTTTAGAGTAAATTTTTCTGCACTTTGATAATCTCTTCGAACTTCAATCATTTTTCAACATAGGGTTTTTTTATTCTTTAGAATATCAGCTTTGTAGACCTGAAATGGATAACCTTAATTTTAATAAATGATAAGAAATATATTTTTATCCTGGGATATCAGTATGTAATTCATTATAGCCATAAACTTTTGGTGATATAAATTATTATTTTTATATATCAAATTAATCTCTTCAAATCAGTGTAATGGTCACTGAAAACTTTAGACATGCTATTTATTATCCATTAATGATTTTGTATTGTTGATAGTACTCTCTTATTTTTATTTATTTATTTATTTATTATTTGAATTAGAAATCCCATTGATAATTACACTGATTTATTATCTCAAGTAAATTTTTGTGGAGCTCATAATTATGGAATTTCACACAAATAGCCTATTCTGAGTTAGAATATTATATTGTAAATTTACAGATGACCGATTTTCAATGATGTTTTTCTCTTCAAATATTTTTGTTACTAGCAGTGTTCTTCTATGCTATATTTTCTATTTTATCGAGAATATAGTTATAAGCAGGAATATTAAGTATAAAGAGCATTACATTTAATGATTGTATGATTTTCAATTTGTACATTTAAAAATAAAGCAAATAAAAGCTGATTAATATAAATAAGATTCAGTCTTGTGATTTGGAGTTAAGAATGTTGCAGCTTGGTACAATTGATAAAGGAGTTGTCTTAAAATTGGACCAGTGCATCTTATATTATCATATTTCAAGATTTGATGATTATAAAATATTTTATGATAATAAACTAGTGCTTAAATGTTTTTTTTAATATTTTATTTTTTTATAGCATATTATTTTGCAATACAAATATTGAATTTTTTATATTGCATAAAATTTATGATTTTTGGAATTATGCAAAATGTAAGTAAAATAAAAATATCTACATGTAGTAGGGAATATCATATACATAGTATCACTCTTCACTGATTTTCTATTATCCTTGTAAACACATGTAGCAAAAAAAAAAAAAAATTAGAAATTAGAAAATAAAAAAAATAATTTTTTATTATACTGTCAAATTTGTGTTAAATATAATATTAATGTAATTGGCTACGATATTTACTAGCACAGTTTTAACCTGTAATTTTAAACAAATGATAATCAGCCACCACACATGTGCTGTACTGTCTGTCATATTAATCAATGATGTTTTATTGAATATGAGGAAACTCTCCATCCGAGTCATATGATAGAGATTTTGAAAAGATAACATCAGCCATCTTATCTTTGTACCTAAATGCAATTATATAGACCAATCATAAGTATCTCAGATTGAGAGTGTGAATATTTTATATTATTCACTATTACACATATTAACTCTTCCACTGCTGATTATATCATTGGCCGCAGGAGGTAAAAATCAAAGCTTTTAATTGGCCAATTCACAAACTAATGTGTCAATTTGTCAAAAGATATTGACCGTTTATTAATATATTCACTTTAGTTTCATTTGTAAAAAGTATATTAATAATTTGTCAGATCATGAAAGTGAACGAAAGTTTGTTCAAAAATAAATTTTGATTTATAATTTAAAAATTTTTTGATTACGGCTGAAATGAAAAGAAACGTCAATCACCAATTCCACATTATGATTTCTACTTTGCAATAAATAAATAATTCTTGCTAAAATCTTAACTATTTTTGTAAAATAATATTTATTTTTAGCATATTATATGAAAATAATTTGTATTTCATCAAAAAATACTTTAAAATGCTCTAAAACATTCGTTTATCATTTTCAAAATAAAACAAAAACCGTTCGTAACTCTTTACTTTTTGGCAGCCATATTCTTTCTTTACAAAATTTCAACAGCCAATAAGATTCAAGAAAAGTTGGTGAGAAGGCAGTGCTTTGCCATTTTCTTTGTTTACAAAATTTCAACAGCCAATAAGATTCAAGAAAAGATGGTGAGAAGGCGGTGCTTTGGTTTTGTTTGACATAAATGGTCATTTTATTGATTTTTTACTTGTAAAATAATTCAAGAGATGGCAACATCTTACAGAACTTTTTTCCTTCTAAAAAATGACGTTAAAACCGTAAACATAGTACAAAAACTAAGCGATTTACAGTGACGTCAAGTTTCCTCATTTAAAAACTAGTCGATCAGGTGAAAGATTAATACTCACAAAATTTTAACATTTACTGTGTTGTTTAATATGACAGTGCAGCACACGTGTAGCAGTTGATTATCATCTGTTTAGAATAACAGTTTGAAACTGCACTAGTAAATATCTTAGTCAATATACATTAATTCGAGCATCTCTTAATATTAACACATAGTAAATGTGTATGCATAATAAAGAAAATGAAGTAAAGTGAATAATATAAAATATTCATGCTCTCAATTCAATATACTTGTCATTGGTCTATATAATTGCATTTTGGTACAAAAATAAGATGGATGTTCTTATTCTTTTAAAAATCTATCGAGTGGCTTGGATTGAGAGTTTACTTTGATTAATGTGGCGGTCCAGTGCATCTGTAGTGATTGATTACCATTTGTTTAGAAATATAATATTAATTACATTCCATAGGTAATTACATGTGCAGTATATATTTTTTAAAATGCTATATATTTTTTCTTTTGTTTAAAGTGATTCTACTATGATTGTAAAATAGCATGATATTTTTAATCATAGATATTTCTTGGACAAGATAATGTTTATCAGATAATCAGATGCTGTTAATAATAAAGTTTATGCCATAGAAAATGTATAAGCAAGATAGTGGTAATAAAAATTGAGGTATATGTTTGATTGATTGAAAATTTTACCTTAGAATTTTTAGCAACCAAAATATTTTTAAAATGAAGCTTTTTATTAGTTTCATAAACTTTAAAATAGGATGTTATTCATTCAGGAAAACAAGAAAGGAAAATAAAACATTAATTCCATGGCGCCACAATAAAAATATATATTATGCTGATAGCTAATTTATTAATAGTTATTTCCAATATTTGGATTTTTTTTGTTAAAAGTCCAGAAATAGCCAACTCTCACAGGAGGTAGTTGTGAGCCCTAGAAAGGCTTATAAAACATTTGTATTTTTGCTTCTCAAAAAATTTCAGAAATAGCTAGATCTTATAGGAGATAGTGGTGAACCCTAGAAAGGCATTAAAACATGTTTATGTTTTTCTTGCTGCATATAAAAAATAGGTTCCCAAGGCAGTATTTGGATAAAATTGGAGTGAAATCAATATTATGCAATAACTAAAGCTTCTAACAGAAATATTAGTCAACAAAGATGAAATATCAAAACTAATCAATAAGTCATGCTTGTTTTAAATGTTTAATAAACAGAAATAAAATGCATAGAGTTTTTCATTTTATATTGTACCGGAATGTAATTAGTCAAAAGTTATAAACACTGAACTAGAAATTGAAATAAAGTTTGTGGGAAAACCTGTAGCACTCACAGTAGGTCTCAGTGGCATTTTAGGATTATATGTTTTAAATAATCATCAAAATTGGAAAATAAAGAATAACCCTCTCTGTGCATGATTTTAATTTTTTATTGTCCATACTCAAATGATTGATAAATAATTTAATCTTTTCAAAATGAAACAGAGAATCTCTATAAATCTTATTCTATATCTTTGTTTAATAAATTTGTTGTTGTATATCAGAAGGATCAAATAGAATAATCATATTTTTGTATCTATTGGAATGATAACAATGGAATTTTTTCTTTGTAAAACATAAAATACAAAACATTTTACTTTAGGAAAATTACTGTTTGTAGGTTTCTAAAAACATGGCAACCCCCAAGTTTAATATGATTGGCAGTGTAGGTATCTATCTTTTTTTAAAATTTTCTCTATATTATAGATAATACTCTCAACTGGAATTTGTTTTAATGCCATAGCAAAATTAAAACTTTTCCTACAAGAAACCCACATTTGAAGAAAATCGATGATTAAGTAGACTTTTTATAAATTATAAATCAATTGGATAAGATTTAAAAGTTGTTTTTTTAAACCAATAACTGTGCTAAATTATTTATTTTTTATTTTTTGTTAGAAATTTAAATTCTGAATTTGTAGCTTTGCTCTCAATGTTATCAAAAATAGATTAGAGTGCTAGAATAGCTTTATTTCCAAAGGCTATACAAGCTTTGTAGCATTTCCTCAGTTTGCTTTAGCTGATTGGTTGGAATTTTTATTTTCTAAATTGCATGAAAACTATAAGCATGATGTCAACAGAAATCCCAGCATTCGTTGCTGCTTGACTCCTACTTTAAAATGATGTATCTTACATTGATATTGGATAAAATTTGAATTTTTTACCAATATTTATAAAAGTAAATTAATTTTTTATTTTTTATTTTCTGGTCAATTTGCTAGTTTACATGGAGCAATAAAGACAGAAAATCCTTATAACCCTAATATAATGGATTAAAAATACGCTGATAATTCAGATATAAAGGCCTTCAATGTGATATAAATATAATTGCAGAATATCATAAGTTATTAATTTTAATATTTTAAATTTTTAATGAACAGTATATTAATTTGTTTGTGTTTGTATTGATGTGTGTGTGTAGTATATAAATTTTATAATATTAAATCATTTATCTTCTTTATTATACAGTATATAAATTTGTATTCAAATATAACAAAAGTGATTTTTTACAGTATAATGTATGGGTGCTGAACTGAGTTCAGACCCATATGACTATATAAGCTATTGAGCTTAGATTGAAAATATTTTTTGTGTTTTCAATTTCATTCTCATAGTTTTGTAGTTAAGTAGAGATAATAGGTGGTTGCTAGAGGGTTGCATTAGATCCTAAGATCTAGATGCAGTGCTCTCAGATCCAAAGCTCCTCACTGACAAAGGCCACAAGCCAGAAACTAGTCTGGGGATATTGGATGAGTAGGCATTAGATAGGGATTTTATACACAAGCCTTCTGGCGTCCATTGATTACTCTGTTTAGCACAGGTGGCAATACTGTATGGAGAGTTTTGCTCTGTTTATCAACAATTAATGTGCTAGTATAGGAAATGTGATCATGTGATGCTTAGTGGTTTAACACCAATCCTGCCTAATAGGATAGTGGTGACTATGGTTGTTAAAGAGCCAAAGACACCAAAATGTATGGGTGCTGAACGGAGTTCAGACCCATATGACTATATAAGCTATTGAGCTTAGATTGAAAATATTTTTTGTGTGTTCAATTTCATTCTCATAGTTTTATAGTTAAATAGAGATAAAAGGTGGTTGCTGGAGGGTTGCATTAGATCCTAAGATCTAGATGCAGTGCTCTCAGATCCAAAGCTCCTCACTGACAATGGCCACAAGCCAGAAACTAGTCTGGGGATATTGGATGAGTAGGCATTAGATAGGCATTTTATGCACAAGCCTTCTGGCATTGATTACTTTGGTTGGCACAGGGTGGCAATACTGTATGGAGAGTTTTGCTTTGTTTATAAACAATTATTTGCTAGTATAAGATAGTGATCATGTGATGCTAGTTCAGTTTTATTAATTTTGAATTTCTCTTTTCCAAGTATTTTTTATGTATCTATGTCAAAACATTTATATGATTTTTTTCCTAAAAATATTGAATAATGGGTAATATTTCAGTTTGCTGATATATTCTATTGTTATTTTAAGTTTATTTTTCATTATTAGTAATAATGAATAAAAATGAAAATTCACTTTAATTTTTGAAAAACAAAAATTACATTATCATCGTATATATGTATTTATATCACTTTATAATTAACAAGCATAAATATTTTCTCTGCGTAAACTCATGTGAATGTGTGTGTGCACAAATATAAACACACAACCAAAAATACAGACTGATATTGCTTTATGGAAGATTGCTCCCCCCCCTCCTGAATTTACAGTTGAATTTAATTAGTATTAAACTAATTGTAGTATCTAGACACAACATTTATAAAATTATCAATAATTACTTTCAAAGATGGAGCTTGACCTTTCACTTGGCATAAAGCCCTCTTTATCTAACTGAAAACAATTAAAAATTTTAAAAAGAAATCCTCTGAAACCTGCAACCGTAACTTATATGATTTCAGATAATATTGAAGTATTTAATAAACTGCCAGCGTTCTGATGACTGAAAACTTTAGCAAGACTTGAATCTTAATTTACTACAGTGACATTTTTGGACTGGCAGGTCCTGTTGGCTAGACTAGGATTGATTTTATCAAAATGATTCACGAGTCCATTCTTTATGGAGAAAAAACTTGTGGTTTGTCTAGGATAATTGCCAGACAGTTTTGGCTAATTTGCTATCACATAATGACCACCATATGCAAACAATTAATAGCAGAGGTCTAGATGAAATTATAAATGAATGGGTGGAAAACTTCAATTAAAAGATTGTTAAAAATATAAATTTAACTAAAGTTCTGATATTACAGAAAGAATGTAAATAAACCATTTATGTAATATTTTTAACAGTAAATAAATTATAAAATTTGACATTATATTATGTGTGTTTGATTTTCAACCAAAGAAAGGTTTATAAATTTAAGATAATTGGATATTGAAGTCCAAAAGATCATCTTCATGGTTATTGGCTAGTGCTTAACACAAGTGATTCATATATTATTCTTTACTTGTAACTATTTGATATAAATTAGACGTCTGTTATTTAGAGCGGTGTCACAACATTAAGATGCAAATTTGTATAGTTTTGACCCTCTTTGTATATTGTTTTCTGTCTATAAGGAACTTTCTTTTTATACAGGACACCAATTACTGCTAATATTATGCATATTGTTTATCATCTGCATATTTTAATGTATATGTGTGTATGCTACTATGTAATTAAAAAAACTAAACACACATCAACATGTCATGACTATTAATAATAATTACTGTCATTTTTTATGATGACTGGCATTATTAATAATAGATGAGATATGAATGTATTGGCCCTCTTTATTTATCATAAGGAAAAATGCAATTTTATAAATATTTTATATTCATTAAAGTTTATGATGTAATTTTAAAATTCGTTTTCTTGAATTAATTATTTTAAGAAAGGTTACAGAATGAGAAACTACTATTTTATTACTTCAGCTACAAAATTTAACTTATACATATGCATTGCTATTGTTTTATCATATCACAATCATAATGGATTTAAATGTAAAGGATTTTATAGTAACACACTCATTTGTATGGTATATCTAACATTTTATTTAGTTTATATGTATTTCTCTGAGCAGTTGGATCACTGTAAGAATGAATGGCTTTAAATCACAAAGTTTCTGGGTCAACTCCTAACTCTAATGAATCACAAAGAAATTTTCAATCTAATCAATTGTACAGTTATTGAACTTTGCCTGTCACTTTGCTGCTTAGATTCCTTTCATTTTTTAAACAATAATCAAATAATAAATTGTCTGAAATGTTATCTTTTCCATTGTCTATTAATAGATTTAATACATTTATAATAACAGTTGTGCAGTTTATTTAATTAAACTAAATGCTTTATATTGATCATATTCCTAAAATACATTATATATATAATTGAGGGGGAGGGGCAATGAACTCTAAGTTACATATTGAATTTTTTAAGCATCTAATTCACATCATCTTTCAGTCACAAAGTATACAAAAAGTAGAAACAAATTATTAATGAAATTAGTTTTATTTTTATCTGCTTTACAATTGAACAATGAATGACATAAGATTTAATTAAATTTAATATAAAAAATGCTTGGAAAATTCATTAACTCTAAAAAAAAATTACATATTAATTGATGCATGTTGTCTACATGTGTGAAGGTATTATGGTGGTAGTCATTTGCATATCAACCTGCCAAATTTGTGATTTGGATTTGAATCCAGAATGATGTCACTTTTTCTAATTTCAAATAGGTTTAGATTTTTTTTTTTTAGTAGCCTGAATATAGCTAATCCAATTGGACATTCAACAGTAAATTAATATTTTGCTATTCTTAACTAGTGAGCAAAACAAAATTGGGGTTTTTCTATTTGCAAACTTGGTAAGTAATGTCTTTTCCTTGATAGATTTTTTTGGGAAGGATTATTGAAGAGAAAGTTTGTCTTATTATGAGCCATTAAAAGGTTGTTTATTTTTTTTATTATCTATGTATAAATGATCATTGAATTTTTTACTTGACATAACGAGACCAATAGTTAATTAAATACATTAAATTGTGGATCTTTTTGAATTACAATCTTGATGAAAAACAAAGTAAATTGAATGAAAATATAACATTTTTAATGTTTTTTTTTTTTTTTAAATATTGCCTTGTAAACATAATAAAACTACAGTACTTGTGCTAGATGAAATGGATATTAAAAGAAAGATTAATCACACTATTACATTTTCATAATATTAGCAAATACTTTTATGTACATATATATGTTACAGTCACTTAAAATGTCAAGTGTAATATAATTAGGGATAATCTTTTTTATCAGTTAACTATACTTTTGATATCAAAATCTGTTGAGTTTCAACCCCACCCCACTAGCATACTTTCATCTCATTTTTAATATATTTTGCTTATTTTAATATGGTTGTATACAGTTTACTAATATAGGTAGAATACTTTAATTTCAGTATTTTTTTTTTTAGTTTTTTCACTTTTATGACTTTACCAGATTAATTGAACATGTACTAACAATTTAATAACAATACACTTCTTATGCTTTTACTTTAAGCTGCCTAAGTTTTTAAAACATCTATTATAATAATAATAATAATAATAATAATAATAATAATAATAATAATAATAATAATAATAATAATAATAATAATAATAATAATAATAATAATAATAATAATAATAATAATAATAATAATAATAATAATAATAATAATAATAATAATAATAATAATAATAATAATAATAATAATAATAATAATAATAATAATAATAATAATAATAATAATAATAATAATAATAATAATAATAATAATAATAATAATAATAATAATAACAATAATAATGGTGCCATTGATGATAATAATAATAGTAATAATAATAAACTTTTAAAATGTAAATAGATTACTGTTAATTGGTACTGCAAAGGAAATGTAAATATATATGTGAGTATATTATAAATTAATACAACTTCTCAACTTTGTACAAAATATACAAACAAAAAGTTTGCAATTTTAGTGTTAATTTTTTTTTTCAAAACGTATATGGAAAAAGAATAGTATTATCACTTTTATATTATACAAGGTTTTGGTAAATCATATAAAAAAAACTTCTTTTATTATGAAATTTTAACTACTTAGTAAAGCAAAAATTTAAGCAAATATCAATAGCTAAAGAATTTAAATATAGTTTTTTTTAATCACATAATTAATTTTTTAAACAAGTATTTATTAATAAATTGAATAAATTTTTAAGCATTTTTTTTTTAAATCATCATTTTTTTTTGCTATATAAAAATATATTACAATATTGTAATAAAATGTATAACATTTTCCATTTTACCAATATAAGTACAGGTTTGTTTTTAAGTGACTATGCATTTTGGACAATTTTCTGAATCTAGCTAGAGTGGAGTGTGAACCTATGTTTTTAATTAATAATATTCTACCTGTATGTAATTATTTTTATATTGATACAGAATCTTCCTATAGTAATTATAATAATATCAATAAACATTTATCAGCTCTCCCTTTTTTTTTCTAATTTATTAAATGTAAATATTAAACAATAACAATATTATTTAAAAAAATGTATATCATAGTAATAAAAAAAGGTATTTATTGATTTTCTTCTCCTTTCATTTGGGGAAGGGGGGGGTAAAATAAATGTTTCTTCTTGTCCTTATTTAGTTAAAGTTTTGATAGATTTAGAAATTAATTTAATTTTTAATGAAATGTTAATTGAAATAAATTTTTTTAAAAGCTTGACATTAAAGTTATTATGTTTCTCTTCTTTAAAGGAAAGAAGGGAGAAATCAAATATATTATTTATTGATTCTATTTTTTAATATAAATATTCAAGATAAAACAAATTTTAAAAAAAGTAGCTTAAATAAATTATAATTCATGTTAATATAATAAATTCTGGTAATTGAAAATTTAAAAGACTTTTTACAATTTTATCACTTTAGTGGAAATTATTAAATTGAAGGGAGATATATTAATGGTATTTTACCCCTAACTAACTATATTAGACAGCAATACCATAAGATAGTTGTTTGAACACCAAAATTTTATTTCAAATTGTATTAGAAAGAAAGTGGTTATAAATTATTCCTTTTCTGCTATAGTTGTTTTTAATGCAAGTAATATATTCCATGACTTTTTATATTACTCAAGTTTTAATTCAGATTTTTGCATCAACTATATGTTAATCATTAGCTATGAAGAATAAAATATAAATACTTTTTTATAAAGGCATATGTGCACCATACTCTAAGGGATGGTTGTCAAAATGAAAAACATATATACTGAAAGCTATTTTGACTTGCATATCACATATTGTGATTTTTTTTGCACTCCATATGTGATGGGAATTGTTTGTCTAAATCTGTATTTTTTTTTTGAGTCAAGTTTATGTAACTAGAGGACTATCTATATATCGAAAAAGTTATGAATAAGCAGAAAAAGTAGAATGTCATAATATATGGATTACAATTCAAATAATTCTTCTTACACTTTTTGCTAAAAAAAAGTGTAAGAAGAATTATTTGAATTGCAATATTGTATATGAAGATAGCAGAAATATAGGAAAGAAAGAAGAAAAGTGTTTAGAAGGATCATATATGGATTATCGAGTCATAAGACACACATTATACTACTTCAGAAGAGGTGAAATATTTTTTAGTACTGCTGTATTATATAAACTTTTATCTAGTTACTGAAGTCATTACTTGGGGGAGGGGTCTGAAACTACAAATAAATGTTTGCCATTAGAATATAGAAATGAATGAAATTTGGATTAAAGAAAAATTGATATGGAAAATGTATCTTTTATATCAAATATTTTTTTGTTCATTGTCTAATCATTGGGATTAACAAAAAAAAAATTGACTGGATCAGGATAATTTAATGTCGATTACAGACAACAAATAGTTGACTTTTATTATGAAGAAAGACATTGCCAGAATTATATTGAATATAATTACTATATAATCAATAAATATCAGTTTGAGTTTGTGAGAGCATCTTCAATGTTACTATAGTACAAAACTGAACAAAATAGTTTTTGCATAGCATTCGGCACAGATTGGCCATGCATTGAAAGAGAACTAGTAAATGACCAACTAAAGTTAGAAATGTTTGAAGATCAAGATACATGATTGCTTACATATTATAGATAATTAGCATCAGAAGTATGTAATCATATACTTTTTCACTTCAACAAGATCTTTACCCATGATGACTTACAGAATATTCTTAGGAAAATGGTATACCAAATCATTTTGCTGTTCTTAGGAAGATTTCTTTTCGAGATTAGAAATTACAGATGAAGAAATTTGAAAAGAAGTTGGATAAAGCTGCATATTTTTATTCTACGTATTGAATTTTTTTTTTTATATTGATTGTTTATAAAATTAGTTTGGGTAAGAAATAAATACGAATTCAGATTTTTTTAAAAAAAATTAAACAGTGTGATAACATTATACTTATAATCAAAAATAGAGATTTCCTGAAGACAGTTCACAGAAAATTAAGCAATGAAAATATGGTATTATAAATATAAAGAAGGCAAACAGTTTATTAACTGATTTGATTTCTTGAATCATGCAACAACAACAAAAAATATAAAAATTTAGAGATTCAACACAGACTAACACTGAAAAGAATTACATTTAAAAGCCTAGAAACTATTTTTTGAAGCAAATGTTAAAATTTTTCAAGTTATGGCATTTCTCATAACTGTGTAGGTATGCAAGTTGGACAAGATTTTAAATTGTAATATACTGTTCAAAGAGGTTTTGAGGTAAAAGAGGTGATGAATATCATCATCATGATGAATTATCATTAATGAGTCTGAAATTCATACAGAATATTATGACATTCTGGGAAAATATTCTCATTATCATCAGGCTTTAATATTTTGATTGAACATAATATTTTTAATATTTCTTGTATATTCATTCTTACTACATATTGCACATATTATTAAAAATTTATGATATCTTTTAAAATAAATAAAATGAAAATAAAGTAATTAAATCTCTCTCATGATTTTTTTTTTCACTTTCTTGATATGACATTTAAACTAGCTTTTTACTTGAATGTATATAAATTGTAAATGAAAAAAGTTGGTTTAAAAAATTATTGACTTAGGTTTATTTTTCACTTTCTTTTTTGCTCAATTAAAAGGGTATCATTTTTGTTTTTCATTCTGTGACAAAGTATGAAATAATAATATGAATAATTCAAAGGATTGAATAGCTGATCCTTATGATAAATATGAAGCACATACAAAGAAATTAAGCACTGGAGCCAGTCAAATATAATTTCTTAATATATTAATATATTTTTTAATTTTATATATTAATTTATTCAGTATTATCCAAAATGAAAGTTTTATTTTATATTTTTTTATTTACTTAACTAGTTTAAATTGATTAATGAAGAATTAAGTTAAAATTTATGTAATCTGTTATAAAAATATGTAAAGTGGTGGTAATATTAGCTGAGATGTGACAGATGAATCAAAATCTCAGACAATAAAAAAATAGATGATGCTCTGTTGTACTGTATATTATATATTCAAACTATCTTTAGAATTAAGAATCTCTTCTAGATGATGGTTTCTTAAGACTAAATGTAAAGCTAAACCATGGATTTTGTGCTAATAATTATATGCAAATCACTTCACTTGTAGTAAAGTTGTATCATATTGTAATAATTTTTATTTTATTTACAGTAAATCTATCTGCATTCTGTTTATCTGGATTTTTTTTACCCTCCAAGTAAGTGTAATTATTTTCTGATCAATATTGGATGGCCACTTGGATTGGTTATGGGACTTTTATCTTGAAAAAATTCTAAGATTGATTGGAAAACCTTCAGCTAGCTGAATATTAGATCTTTTACTCATTCAATTACACTTCTGGTTTAAATATTATTGAACTTGTGTGAGCTATTCTTAAACAGTAAACAATAAATCTATATTTCACAGTGACCTCACTATCTTTCAAAACACTATTTAATATAATTATAATTTCTTCCACAATCACAGAAAAATACAAGTAGCTAGTTCTTCATGTAAATGTTGAACGTGTATGACGTTAATAAAAGTTTTTTTTTTTTTTTCTGGAACCTTTAACATTTATTCAGCTTTTTATAAATCAGTATGTGTAAGATATCTTAATGCCTCCCCCCCCCCCCCAAAAAAAAAAAAAATAGATATAATTTATAGTGACTCAAAATTAATCTGTGAACTATAAATATATCTGCATATATTTTTTGCTGACTCTATGGTCTGTTTAATGTTTTGCAATGCATTTTTTATCTCTGTGATTAATCTCTGTAATAATGCTATCTTTTAATTTCTACTGTATTTGTCTTCTTTTATATCCTCTCAATGAAAGTTGTCAATATTCCACACTTTCTTATATATAAATATGTAAAGAAAATTAAACACATTTTTTTATTGATTTTTATTTTTAATTAATTCTTCATGTTTTACTATCTTTTCCTAGGAGCAATTTGATTTCATATTTTGCATATTATGAATCAATAAATTGGTATGGATTTGTTATAAATATAAGTTTACAAATGGAAAAAAAAACATATTTGAGTCTTTTATATATATAATTAATTCCAGTGCATACCACTACCTCAGCTATGCTCTTTGTCAATAAATGTATTCAAGTTAACATCTCAAAATAGTTAGTTCAAAAATCTTTTTTGAATTGGCTATTTTGAGATGTGAAGTTGAATACATTTATTCACAAAAGGCATAGCTGGAAATTTGTCAATGTTTGAGATGATTTGATATTTAATATATATATATATAAATGAAATATGAATGAAAACAATGAGTTTTTTTTTATTGGTTATTTGTGTTAATGCTATTGAAAAAAGTAAATTAGTGAAATCTTCATTGAATGAATTCCAATTTTTAAACACAAACAAATAATTATCAAGTCATCAAAAGTCTATGAAATTTTGTTTTAAAAATTCAAATTGCATTTATAATTCTTAAATATTACAAAAATTAATTACTTTGCTGTTTCACACATTGTAATGATTGTAATTATTTCAGTTTCTTTTTTATTGTTACTTCAAATTTCCTAACTTGTGTTTTTAAAACAAACATATTTCAAAAAAATCTAACGAATATAATTCTTTTTTAATAATTATTATGAAATTATACAATATGTTTGCATATTGCTAAGAAGAATGAAAAGAGAATGGAAAAGTTTGTTTATATATTTAAACTCAAAGAATTTACTAATTAACAGCTAGATTCTTATCAGCTTACTTTGAAGTTTTTCTCTGTGGACTACTGACATCTTCATATTTTTTAAATGGTATTTTGGGATTAACACTGTTATGACGTAATTGTCTGGCCATAATTATTTTAATTTTGCAAATTATTATAACATTTTAGGTTTTTTTTTTTTTTTTTTAAAGATTAGCAAACTTTATATTTAAAAAATGAGTTTTTGAATTCAACTAAATTTTAAAAAATTATTATGAATACAAACTTTATATTTAAAAAATTTGAATTCAAGTTAATTTTAAAAATTATTATAAATACAATATAAATAAAACACTTTTTGGATAAAAAAAATTAGTAAACAAATGCAATTTTTGACATTCAGATTATTTAATTTAAATCTTTTATTTATATTGTATTCATAATAATTTTTTAAAATTAATTCATTTTTTAAATATAATGTTTGCTAAACTTAAAGTGATATTTCAAAAGCAATGAAAATATAGTTGCAAAGTTAGAATATTTAGAGCCGGATGATTAAGTTACAGCACTACTAATCCCAAAGTACCTTTAAAATTAATAAATCATTAACTACATTAATTCAGGTTTTACCCTAAAATGAACATAATAGTGCTAAAATGCAATTAAAAAAATATATAAAAAAAATGATTTAAAACCGAAGTACTGCAGTGTTATCACTAAAATAAAAGATACCAATTAGCATTATCAGTACATTGAATATAAATTGACTTTACTTTTTTGTCTATGCTGTTATCTTAAATAAATTCAAATTTGCATATATTTGATCATCTGCTTAATGAAGTGGTTTCTTTCTTCTTTATAACTTAAAGCTGGGCGTACTTTCTGTGAAATTTCACTATAATCATAGCTCTCTAAATGCACTCAGCTTAAGTTTATAAAGAAGAAAGAAATCACTTCATTATACAGATCAACAAGCATGTGCAAATTTGAATTACAAATACAAATGAAAGGGAAGATCAATATTACGGTGTAAATTCTTAAATGATATAATCCTTGGTTCTTGACTTTTTTGGATTAGAAATTACAAAATTGAACAAAATCATTCAAATAATTTTTCTAGTACACAGGGGAAATGCTTAAAAACTATTCCTTTACATGTTGTTTTTAAAAGATTATTAATAGAATTAAATTTAAACCCTATTAAATGAACAAAATATATTATAATTTATTAGTAGAATCTAAATTTAATTTATTAGCTTCAAATGGAAAAGAAATTAATGCACAACATTAACAGATGCTGGACACTATTTTATGTTGGTATATTCATGTGTATTAATTTCTGAGATAACCTTATAGGTCCAAAGTAGATTGAGAATTTTTAAACAGATCACATAGACCTTCACATGATCACCATTTCTTACTCTAGCTTGTACTGAGTGGCCCTACTGTATGGAGAGTTTTGCCTGTTTTAATAACATAGACCTTCATTATAATATTTGTAAGCTTTAGGATTGTATTAATCATATTGTATATGTGCTCTATTTCTAAGTGTCATTAAAATCTACATAAATTTATTGTCTGACTGACTTACAAGGTTGTCCTAATTGGTTATAGCATGTACTTATTTGCAATACTTTTTTATTTTTGAATCAGTGATTTTTACATTATTTAAAATAAAGCTTTGGTACAACATATATAAGAATATGTCACATTTTATATATGCCTGTCTCCATATTATTCATATGTATTATTATATATATATATTAAATGTTTAAAGCTAAACTAGTCAATAAATAATCAAAATTATCCCCAAATTCACAACTCAAACAGGCTAGTCAATAAAATAATCTCTAAAACACTACCAAGGTTTTATTGCTTCCAGCAGACTTTTCAAGTGAAAAGAAGTACAAAATAACAAGATATCGAAACTAAACATTATACACATTTCCATTTACTTCCCACACACCCTTAATATTAAAAGAACTTTTAAATAAGTTATTTGTTTCAGAATCATACATTTTTAATAATGAAGATTCTTTAATTTCTTCTTTTTACTTCATTTCTCTCAAAGAAGACAACCTTTGCTGGAGTAGTGCATATTATCCCTTGTTTTTTTAAGAAGGTATACATAAGTCAAAGTAGTTTCAGCTTAAATGAAAGAATAAAGATATATAAAAGTAGGATTAGAAATAAATATTTTAATTCTGCTTTATATATCCATAAAAAAGATACAGATCACACTATTAATTTTGATGAAGCTAAGTTTGTCTTCTTTGAGTGAAATGAAATAAAAAGAAGAATTAAAGAATCTTTATTGTTAAAAATTTATGATTCTGAAGTAATTAACTTATTTAAAAGTTCTTTTAATATTAAGGGAAGTAAGTGGAAATGTGGGTAATGTTTAGTTTAAATATGTTATTTTGTAGTTCTTTACACTTGAGAAGTCTGCTTGTAGCAATGAAACCATTGGTAATGTTTTAGAGTTTATTTTCTTTATTAGTCTGCTTGAGTTGTGAATTTGGGGTAATTTTGATTTTATAAATATATATATATATATATATTTATACATGGACTTCAACCATTTAATATATAAATATATAATTACTTTATACTTGATTACACATTTTCTTTTATTACACATTAAATTGAATCATGCATGCTCTTATAAGTAAAACTATATGAAAGCATATTACAATTTTAGATATACTATTGAGAATCAATAATAAAAAAAAACTGACATGATTTTTTTAATAATTCGACTTTTTCATAATAAATAAATGAGTTTAGTGTAGTTTATGCATATATTAACTTGGTGCTAGATGTTTGTGTGCCATTGGTGAAGTGATAGAATGGCAGACTTGGAGGTCAAGATCCATGGATGATGGGTCAAATTATTTCACTTCAAGTATTCATATTATTTGTAAACTCTAAATAATAAACTATTATTATTACTGACTTTGTTTTACTGTTATTATTCATTTTAAGCATAAATGTTTAGTGTAGAATTAGCATATATTTTGTGAATATTTGTAATATTTAATATTCACATAACATATGGATAAATATAATTTGACTTTATTTTTTTAACATTTTAACTTTTTAATAACTAATTGCAGACTTTATATATGTTTTTGCATCGTGAGATGGCTGCTGTAAAAGGGTTTGAATAATACAAGTTTGGAATGATGATATTCAACCTATTACTAGTTTTTTTAATAATCGTATGTGGTTTAGTGCAATGGCAAAGTACCAGACTCTAAAATGTGGGCCCTATGATCGATTCCGGTGCTGGCATTTTCGGCGTTTCGAACTTCTAATGAACTCATCGAGTTAATAAAGTCATTCAAATCTCTACTCTTATTTTTTTCTTACGGTACTCATTTTCCATCTGAAGATTATCTATATAATTTAAAGTTCTTTCTATGTGTTTTAATTTTTTCGTTTTTTATTGTACTGTGCCTTAGAATATCTGCCATGAATAGATGCACACATATATATTAAATATTTATAATATCTGTGTACATATGTGTGTATGGATGTATGTATATTTACGTTTATATAAAATGTATATATGTGTACTATACGTAATCCATAAGTAAATAATAAAAAGTTTGTTCGTTTCTTTTTCTACTTCCCTCACCCACCCCCATTTAATGAATAAAAAAATTATGTTGTTAAATAATTTAGTGTACGTTTCTTAAGTATATTACTATATTTTGTGGGGATATATTTTTTCTTTTTAAATTATATCTTGATTAATTATAAGTTTACTTTCTCCTTTTCTGTATCTTGAATCAATTTTAAAATAAAGACTTTTTTGTAAGTTGACCCTCCACTTGTTAGCCAGAGAAATTGTAGCCCATACAATTTGTTTGTAGAATGTAGAGCGTAGCAAGGGGCAGAATCAGAAATTTGGATACAATACTTTGCGATATTTGAATTACGGACTATTTTCATTTTATGAATAGAGGGACTGAAAGGTCTTCTGTTCTTTATTGTTATTGATGTTGCAATACAAAATGTCCTTTATACAAATGTTTACTTACCGTTGCCTTTCAGAATGTTGTTTTTAGAAAGAATACTTTTACAGGCCATGGATAGTCAGGTGTGGGATTCGGTCACTAAGGAAACAACTGTCACACCTGAACATCTCTTTGATTTGAAATTGTGTGTGCTTAAAATTTGCTTTGATCTACCTGCATCATAAAACAATCATAAAAACTATATCAGAGATCAAAAAATAGAGTTAAGATAAATATATTTTTCGCAGTATTTGTTGACTCAGTCTTATCAGATTTATATATATTATCAGTACTTTAAATTGTTTAATTAAATATAATAACAAATATATTTTGCTTTTGAGGTTTGAAATTTGACATTTTATAAGCATTTGTTCTCAACATTGATTTATTTAATCATCTATTTAATTAAATTCCCAGATAAGACTTTTTTTTAAAAAATCCGAGTTGGTATATATATATTTGTATGCACTCATTTTACATTTTTAGGGGATGGGAGTAAATAAATTACCTTATATATATTCATCATAATAATTCACTGTAGTTGCTTTGCTTAAATTTGAAGTATTATCATTAATAATAATAGAATAGTTAGTTTAACAGATCATGTGATGACCCAGCACTCAAGTAGCAGATTGGAATTCAGTGCAGTTCTATTTAATTAACCAAAGTGAGATTTTTTTGTTTACTTTATTCAGCTGAAAATCGATTAAGCTATGATTCATCTATTGAGTTAAATTGTGAAAGGCATCATTATTAAATTATACTACATTTAGCACACATGCACACACACACACACCTAAAATTTGGTGTAAAAAATAGAATTATAATCTTTAGTAAAGTATCATCTATGTAATTGTATATAAATAAGAATTATTACTAATTAGATAACACACCAAACTACATTACCATCGCGATACCACAGTTATTTTACATATTATAAACTATTCATTGACTTTGCTCTTAATCACATCCAAGGTATCAGTCTGTATCTAGAATTATATGTTCATTATCTTCTCTTTTTTTATATATTATAAGATCCATTGAACGAAGGGTATCATATGGAGTGCCTTTCTAACATAGATGTAGTAAAGCAAATATCTAATTTCAGTATTCCAATATACTTGCCTTGATGATGTGACTAAATTTAATAAAAGCTTATTTTTTTACTTTTGAAATTATTTTATGAAAAGATCTCTGTTACTTATTTTTTAGTTTATCGTCTTTGGAATAAAAAATTTCATATGAAATAAACTACTAATAGTTCTTTAATTTAGTTTATAAGTAAATAAATAATATTTATAAGTAAATGATTAATTGTAATATGTATAAAAATAACATTAATATATTAGCATATTAATGGAATTAGAAGTAGAAGAAAACTTGCTAATATTCATTCTAACTTATTTTTAAATAAACAAATAAATAAATTGTATAGTTTATTTACTGTAATATGGGAGTTTTGAAATATGTACTCTTTTCTGCTAAAATATAAATTGAAACTGCTGTATGGTAAAGGCATTTCAAAATATTGTTAGATTATTATTTAGAAGTCTATTTTGTATTTAAATGATAAATATCTGTCTGATTGCAATGTTTATAAAAAGAGCTCATAAGACTCAAAGTTGAATAATTTTTCAATTTAATGATATAAAAATGAGGAAGGCAGAGCAAGCTCTTACTCATTAACAATAATTAATATTACTTCTTTATTAATTAGATCTTTTTTTTACTATTCTGATGAAAATTGAAAAAAAAAAAAATTCATTTTAATAGTAGAAAAAGAATCAATTTTTTTTTATTCATTAGCAACAGAATAAACTTTATTAATTACAAAATTGTTAATTTTGAATTATTCATTATTTTAAATTTCATTAGAAATACACATTTTCAATAATATACACTTTTTAAAAAAATATTTCCATTCAGATACTCTGTAAGCAATCTAATAGTTTGTGATTCATGAGGCCATATTACATTTGAGCATTGAAAGTGACAGAGTTTAGCTGTAATCTTTTGATTTTTAACTCTCGAGTCTATCACCATATAGTAAATCATACAAAATTAACTGTAAATATGATCATTAAAGAAAGATGCATTTTTGTCACAACAATAATACTTGATAATTTTTAGACTTATGTTTATATAAATTGGAAAACTATTTGTAATGAGATTTGCATTAAAAATGAATTATATATTTATAAGTGAAAAATAAGTATAAATTTTAAAATATTAATTTGTGTAAGTGATTTTATAAATATTTAGTTTTTAGATACTAAGATTAGTTTATTAACATTAGTATTTTACATGCCTATTTGCTATTATAAATTTTTCAAAAGTTAGCTTTTCATTTAAATTAAAAGCAAATTTTTTAGTGCTAGATAGTGCAAGATAATATGCAGCTGAACCAAGTAGCTGAGATCTCTTACAATTAACAGACAGTACATTAAACAAATTGTGCATGGTTTAATGCAGTGATAGAATGTCGATGCTAAAATTAAAGATCCATGGACTGCAGCTCAGTTTTCGTATTTCCAGAGTTCAAATTTCTTATGAACTCCTGAGCAGTTAACTATTCCATTATTTTTTTTATTTATAGATGGTTTTATATTTGTTTGTTTTTTTTAATGTATGGAACATATCTATGTGTGTGTGAGTCTTTATATCTGTAAATATTCATGCACATATAAACATGGTAATATATTTTAGTGCTGTAAAAAGATACCTAAGCATACACTCTTTTTATTTATTTTCCTCCATCAATCTTCATTAATATAATTGCATTTTCTTTTATTCCAAAACATTTTGAAAGTTATCATCATAAATTGGACTTTATAAATGAAAACATTTGTCGAGATTTTTTTAGTACTCTTTTTACCTGCCCTTTAGTTGCCCTTTTCTTTTCATTCTGTAATCTATGATGGTCAAACCATATGTGGCCCTGACTGACCTTCTCCTGACTAGAGTTAAAAGTCTGCAAACCTTAGAACTTTTTCTCAGTTTTATTCTAGAGAAGCATCTGGATGGCATCTGAAAAAACAGAGTTTTGAAGAAAACTTGAAATATTAACCATTAAGAGTTGGGACTAATAAAATGCAATTTGTGCTCAATAAATTAATGTAATAAAATCCAGGTAGTTAAGATGTAGAGATGAAATACACACACACACTTATGAATATAAATGTTTGTGTTTCATTAAATAATATTTTCCAATATATCACTATATCATTTACTCTTTTTTTTTTAGTATATTTATTTGCCCAAAGTTAATATACAGGCTAGATTTACAAATTTTTATTAAATGTCTGTATTTATCTCTTAAAATAAAATTAACTATTACTGTCACTTTTATTATAGTTAGGGGTTATTTACCTATTTCGTTTTTATCAACTTATTTCACACATAAAAAAATAATATCAACTTCCTATAAACATAAAAAGTCTTTTATCTTTTAGTAAAATATTATTTTTATTAATGTTTTAAATAAAAGATATTTACATTAACAAATGGATTTTCATCTATAATGTTATTATGCTTGACATATGACGTTATTTTATTATTATTTTTAAAGAAAAAAATGACGTGATTTTTTATTCTTTGTACGCATTCACCCTCTATTAACTTTGCCAATTTGGCTCGCTGGTTTATGCTTTTGTATAGTTATATAGATAAGCTTATATGATCTTGGTTTGTAAATTTAAATACGATGGAAGAATCTGAAGTTTTTTATTGTTAATAAAACTCTTTTATAGATTATATTAAGTTAGTTTGGAAGTTTAAAAAGATGACTTTTGTGTGTGTTTGTTGTGTTCATTAAATGGGGAGAGTATCATAGAAGTTAATTTTTTGCAATATAATTTAGAACTTTGGTTGATAAGTAATAAATGTAAATGAATTGTAAGGAAACTGTTTTCCATGTTGATTAGCTATTTACTAACTGATAGTAATTTGTTTTGCCAAATTTATATTTGATAACACTCCCTTTACTATACCCTGATCTGATGTTTGAATTTAGGCAGAGTGGAAGTTGAAAATATTTTCAAGCCATAAGCCAGATTAGGATTTTCCTTATGATGATTGCTGTAGATGCCTTTTTCGTGCAATGATTGTATGTGTGTATGTATATACATATAAACATATTTGAAATTTAATTCTGAGCACACTGAGATGCTATATTCCATCTCTATAGAAGCTATATGCAACTAATTGCTTTATCCATGAATATAATTATATGAACATATAGGTTTTATACAAAATTGCAAGTACATGTGCTGCCATACTAGTTTAATATGGAATTATAATATACGTTTGCATTGTATGATTTGAAGCATATATATAGATATATTAAAATTATTTTAAGATGTTTCTCAAAAAGAAAAACTCAAATTCTCTGAGAGAAGTCAGTAAAGAATATTTGTTATTCACTTATTTTTTCACAAATGATCATAGAGATTCAATAAACTGAAATCAGATAATTAAGATTATTTAAATCTTCATTTTTAAAACAAATATTTTCTAAAATAAGTTATATGAAATGGAATTTTATCATCTTGGATGGTAGTAGTTTTATCTGGAAACACTGTTGCTTCATGGATGAATCTGGACCATGAAAATTTCAGTTGAGATGTGTTCATGAAAAATAATGATATATTAAAAGATGACTATGATAAGACTTTCCAAATTGCTTATTGCTCGCAATCATATTTTACCATCAAAAAAAAAAAATACTGAGGTTTATATACAACTTTTTTGATAACCATCATATCATAATTTTTTTTTAAGATTGGACCAAATTACTGGAAGTTTTTTTTTTTTTGACAATCATAAACTTTTTTTATGATTGGTAGAAGTGTAAAGGATAAGGAAGTTTAAATCAAAGTTACATATATGCATAACTTGGTAACAGATGCTCACAGACAAATTTCTTAGAATTATCTACTCAGATGGCTTTCATTTGCCAATAATAATTAAAAATATAATGGTAACTTTTAATGAATATTAAAAAAATCTTTCTTTATTAATAATCTTAATTATAAAGCAATTTTATTTTTTTTCTATCATTCGAAATCTACTTCAATAAAAAAAAAAAAAAAGAAAGATAAATTAGGCAAGTTAGGCTTGAATTAATTATTAATGTATTACTTTTGTAAAACCAATCAAAATTTAAAAAGTTAACTAATATTTCGAAATTATAGAATAACTTTTATTATAAAAGCATTGCTTGATTTTGAATTATATATTTTCTTTAAAATAAGACAATAATAATATCAAAATTTTTATTACAATTTTGGCTGCCTAATACAAATATTTATCCATGACTTATGAGAGATTTAAAGTTGTAAAATAATAAATAGAATTGAAATATTTGATAATGATCACAATTAATATCAGCTATTTTTGTTTAGGGGTTAAACTGATTAATGACTTAATAGATAATTTTAAATTTCTAGTTGTGCTTTGTTAAGGGTTTGAATTTGGAGTGGGTTATCAAATTGTTTTCTGAAAAGTAGATCTAATAATACATGAGTTGAGAAATGATAGAGCTGTAGAGGGCTTTATAAATAAAATGTTTTATAAATATGCCAAAAAGGACGTGAAGGCAAAGTACCAGGTGATGATGCCTGGACTTTCCAGATAAGGCATATCAGTTAGTAATAAAAATAAGAATTTATATTTATGACATTGATTGCATCAGATATGTGTTATATGTTATTAAAATGCCAAAAGAATGTGGGCTCATTACTAATAAATATTAAATTCTCATGAAATAACTGTAATATAAATAATGAAAAGTATTTGAAGCCAACTTATTTTTTTCAAGATGTTATCGCCTAGTTATTTTGGAAAATAAATGGAAGACATTGATGATCACTATTTGATTTCATTAACAGGAGCATAATGTGCAGTCTTTGGGCATAATCATGAAATTTACAGTACATTATACATGATATAAATTGAAATAAAAAAAGAATAAATAAATTTATATACGTTAGTTTAGAATAATAATATTGTGGATAGGTAAGTCAATCACTAAAGAAAAGTGATGCTGTTGTGGTATTTTATCTTGGAAGGGTTTCTCACATGAGTCAAAAGGTATATGTGTAGAAATTTAATTAAATTGTAGAGTTCAATATAAAGCATAGTAGAGAAAACAAGTTATTCATTTCATTTGGTCAAAGATATGGGATTGAGAGGAAAGTCATGTTCTTTTTTTTTTCTAAAATTAAATAATAAATATAAAATAAATAAAGGAAAATGAGAAGGAGTTAGATATGTTAGGATAGGTAGAGAAGTTAATGAAGTCTGTGTCACATTAAAAATGATCAAAACAAATCTCTAATGGCAATGTTGCAGAGCTTGATTATTAAGATCAATGAAATCCAAGAAAAGTGTAAGCTGAGCCAAGAAAGATTATCAAGAGATTTAATGAATAAACTCAATGAAAGTCAAGAAATACTGAAACAAGAATTGAAACAAAACCAAGAAAGATGTGACAAAAATCAGGAAGTATTTAAACAAGAATTGAAGCAAGACCAGGAAATCTTAGTAATGAAAATTAAAGAGAATCAATAATAATTATAAAATAGATTGAGACAAGAAATCAAGCAAATGCATACAGAGTTCATTCTTGAAATAATAATGGGACATGAGCAAATAAATGATTGAAAGTTAAGTTTAATGAACTATAGGTTAAATTGGAAAAGACTCAAAGTCAAATACAAATGAAGATCAATAAGTCAGAAGATAGTATAGCAAAGGGGCAAACATGGAATTAAGAGATAGAAACTAAGACAGAAAAGTATAGATTGGAATGTTAGAATAAAGGCCAAATTCTAGAAATTGAGTTGAATGTGTATGAGCAAATTATGATAAAGAGTTAGAGAAGGTATAGAATAGACAGGATTAAGGGGTTCAATGTTTAGGAATTCAGATGGAACAGGATCATTCCTATTATGATATTAGCTTACATGTGATGCAATATAAAATAAATGACCAAGTTTCTTACAAAAGTAATTTCATCACAAGCTTAAATAGTGGTGATAGATGTAAGATTTTATCATTAGACAAATTTTTAAAATCTAATTTATTTTATCACCATGAAATACGTACTTGTGAATGAGTGTACATTGACTGGAGATATAAGAATTTGTCTTGATTACAGAATAAGGTCAGTGGTATGTATTTGATTTGTGAGATTGGCAATTTGGAAAAAGGAGTTTATGGCAAAGCTACAATCAAATGCTTTGATCATTATAGTAGTAAATATTTAGTTTATAGAAGTGATATATTATTTGGTACAAAGTGTCTATATTCATTAGAAATGGAGTGTTTATTAATCAAATTTCATACAACTTATGTAATGTTATAGATTTGTTTTACAGATATTCAATTAGAAGGAAATGTAAGGATGCTAATGAATATAATTGTTGTAGGATATTTGTCTTGTTAGTTTTAATCTGTAAAAAAAGTAGTAGACACATAATTGTACATAATCATTAACTTCATTGTTGTGACAATGTAGTTTTAATTAGCCATGAGTTATTCATAGAATGTTTAATTGGTAATGGTGATCTTATATTAATTGTATATAATTGTTTTCTTTATTTTATTAAGGATGGGAATATGTGATATACACATATTATTATTTATGGTCCCCTTTATAGTTTATGAGTATCTTATGTTTAATAAATATGTTTATTAATTTAGGATAAATGTAGAGTGAATGGATACTTTATTAAATTTAAAAATGAAATATTTTTATTAAATTATATCAAATGATAACAATGTCTTATTAAGATTGGAATAAAGATAATCAAACATTCACAAGATAATGTTTTTAAAAAAGAAAAAGACTGCATAATTTTTTTTTGTTGGTTGCCAAGTGATAAAACAAACTCAGAAGGAAATATACGCATATTTTTCTTTAAAACTTATTTTTATCAGTAGATTTTTGGATTTGTGGTAAAGCTATAATATATTGTGAGTAGAACATTACTTAGGAAGGGAAAAAACATAAATTTCTTCTCATTTGATATCTTTATAATTAAAATGGAGTGATTAACAACAAATGCTATGACAACTGCCATGGAGGCAAGGCCATTACATTTACCAAGGATTATAGACAGGAGGAATAAATGGACATTATCTAATGATTAAAAATGTTTATGGATCCCTACATTTGTATCTGCTAGCACAGAGATGCCAAAGAAAATGCTGCAGAATAAGGAAACTTAAATTGAAGTTACATAACATATATGCATTGCTTGCCAACAGACACTCATAGACAATTGTTTTAGAATTTATTACTCAGATGGCTTTCACTTGCTAACAATAATTAAAAATATAATGATAACTTTTGATGAATATTTTTAAAAAAATTATTTATTAATAATCTTAATTATAAAGCAATTTTTTTCTATCATTTGATGTATACTTTAATAATAAAAAAATCAAGCATTAGGCTTGAATTAACTATTAATGTATTACTTTTATAAAACCAATCAACATTTTAAAATATAATTAATATTTCATATAGTTTACTTGAAAATTATAAATAACTTATTATAAAAGCATTACTTGATTTTGAATAATATATTTTCTTTAAAATAAGAAAAATAATATTAAAATGTCCATTACAATATTAATTTTAATATTCTCATAGATAAATGATGAATTCATAGTATTATTTCTCAGACTTTCCATGTAATAAAAATATAATAGCTAAAAGGTTGATGTTTCAGTACATTAACAAGTACTTTCTTCAGAGCTTCTTTCTCAAATCATAAGAATGTGCGCAGTGATATTTAAAATAGTTATTTTTTCTTTTATTGTTTTCTCCTCATTCTCAAGTTTTAAAGAATATTTTATTCACCAATAGCTTTTTCCAAATAATATTATTTTTTTTTATTTCACACTTTTCATTTATGCTCTTAGGCCTTTTAAAAATCTCTATAGCTTCCCTTAGCAGTCTCTGAAAATAATGATCAATTTTTGCCAGAATGTTTTATTAGAATTGATATCATGGTTAGTTAATTTAATGTGTGAATAAATGGCTGATGAATTGGATTTTTTTCTAACTGCCAAAATGTATTCTTTCTTTCTTATGTTTATTCTATAATTAGACTGGCCAATGTCTGAATGTAAATAAACTCCACATGGAATTTCATATTCCAAAAGAATTTTATCTTTAGATAGTGGAGATACTTCATTAATTTTTTTAAATATAATATAAACTGTGTGGATATTATTTTTCTTTAAAACATTACCAGTTTTATCAGTTACTCCCTTTATATATGGTAGATCAATCTTAATTTTTGAAGTATCAAAATATTTTTTCTTATTATATAAAAAAGCTCTATTAATAATCCTGAGATTAAAACTATTATGAAGAAGCATTTTTTTTAGTAGCATAAATACCATGGGGAAAATGACTGTCATCAGAAAGTCTCTTGGTTCTATCTATCAATGTCTTTGCCACTGAAATTAATTTTTCTGGATAGTGATGAAAAGAAAAATGCAGATATCTCCCAGTGTGTGTTTTCTTTCTAAATATATATAAACCATGGGATAAACAACCATCATTCTTTCTTTTAATTAAAAACATGTAAGAGTGGAAGTTGGTTATTATTTTCTACTTCCATAATAAATTTGGTGTTGTGAAAAGAGTTTAAGAAAATTAAAAATTCATCAAGAGCTTGCTTGCCATGAGGCCAAATAAGAAAGGTATCATCAACATATCTCAGCCATACAGATGCTTTTTTGACTGCTGATATCAAAATTTTCTTTTCCAAATTTTTCATAAAAATAAAAACAAATACTGGAGAAATTGGTGAACCCATATCTAAACCTGATGATTGTTTAAACATCTGATCATCAAAAACAAAAAATGTTTTTAATAAGCAGTGTTCAGTCAAACTCACAATAAAATCAGGCAATTGAATATGTTTCAAACCGTCAATATCTTCATTTACAGGTACACTAATAAAAAACAAAACAGTATCAATACTTAACAAAATATTATTTTTAGTTCATTTAATATCTTGGATAAGCTCACATTAACAACCACATTTAACAAAAATGTCACCTTATGTTAAAGATGCAAATCATTTTTTTTTTTAGTTTATCTGAGATATTAAATTAACTAAAAATAATATTTTACAAGTTTTGGTATTCTTTTGCTTTTTACTAGTGCACCTGTAAAGGAAGCTATTGAAGTTTTGAAAAATATTCAATTGTCTGATTTTGTTATGAGTTTGATTGAACACTGCTTATTATATACATTTTTTTTTTGTTCTTGATGATCAGATGTATAAACAAACAAAGTTTAGTTATGAGTTTACCCATTTTTCCAACATTGGCTTCTATTTTTATGGAGAACTTGGAAAAGAAAATTTTGATATCAGCAGTTAAAAAACATTTGTTATGGGGCTCCTGGTAAGCATGCTGTTGATGAATTTTTAATTTTCTTAAACTCTTTTCACGATAATATCAAATTTACTATAGAAATAGAAAATAATAACCAACTTCCATTCTTAGATGTTTTTAATTAAAAGAAAGAGGGATGGTTCTTTATCCCACGGTTTATATATATAGAAAACAAATACATACTGGGATATATCCACAGTTTTTTCTTATCACCATCTAGCCCAATTGTTTTCAATGGCAAAGACATTGATAGATAGAACTAAGAGACTTTTTGATGATAGCTATTTTCTCTAAGATATCTATGCTACAAAAAATGCCTCTTCATAATGGTTTTGATCTCAGGATTATTTGTAGAGCTTTTTTGTATAATAAAAAAAAATATTTTGATCCTTCAAAAATTAAGACTGTTCTGCCATATATAAAGGAAGTAACTGAGGAAATTGGTAATGTGTTAAAGAAAAATAATATCCATACAGTTTATACCACATTTAAAAAAAAATAATGAAGTATTTCCATGATCTAAAGATAATTTTTTTTGGGAATGTCATGATGTATATGAAATTCCACGTGGAGTTTATTTACATTCATATATTGGCCAGACTAATCTTAGAATAAACATAAGAAAAGAAGAATATATTTTGGCAGTTAGAAAAATATCCAATTCTCACATTAAATTAACTAACCATGACATCAATTTTAATAAAACATTTTAGCAAAAATTGAACATTATGACCAAAGACTGCTAAAGGAAGTTATAGATATTTTTAAAAGGCCTAAGAGCATAAATGAAAATTGTGAATTAAAGGAAATTAACAATATTTGAGAAAAGCTATTGGAGGAGAAAATAACAATGGAAAAAGTAATGATATACATTTTTATAATTTGGGAAAGAAGCTCTGAAGAAAGCACTTGTTATTGTACTGAAACATCAGCTATTTAGCTATTATATTTTTACAACATGGAAGCTCTCAGGAATAATACTATATATATATATAGTGAGGGTAGCATAAGATCGTACCTACAACAAACCTTAGCCAGCTGAAATATTGGATTGTTTTTCTTTAATTAGCATGTAAAGATCAAATAAATAATAAGTTTTGTTAGAACACTTAAAAAAATATAAATGTTTTTATAGTTATAACAGTGTACTATATTAAGTACTGGGAATGATGGGTAATTTACAGTAAAAAACACATATATATTAGTCATAAAATTCTAGTGTTTAAAAAAATATAAACCTTGATAAAAAAAATCATACAAATTTATATATATATGTTGATAATTGTATTGTGTTGCTTATATTAAATGCAGACAATGACTTGAATGAAAAAAAAAACAGTCATAGCTATAAAAAATAAATCAAGTATTGTAATAAATAACTGAATATAAGAGGGAAATAATAATGATAATAATAATAATATTGTAAATTTATTTTATTATTTGTTTTATTTTTTAAAATGAATTGATAATAAAAATATTTTAAAATACAATAATAGGAACATGCTAGTTTAAACAATGGAAATAACACCATATAAAAAGGAAAACAATTAAAAATCATTCTTTATTATTCTATGTTTTGACATGAAAAGTCGTTTTATTGAAGCAATTATTTTAATATTTTTCTGTAAAATGGACATTTTTTAAAGCAGCATCTCAACAAATATTAATGTTTTTCTATTTTTTTGCCATTTGGAAAAAAGAGTAAAGAAAGTGAATAGAACATTCTTATTCTAGTTCAATAATCAGATAAGTTAAAATAATTTATCAATTTAAATTTTAAAAAAAAGTATTATAATATTTTTTTAAAGAAACTAAAAAAGAAATTAGAATAATTTGTTCAGTTTAAAGTTTAAAAGTTTATATAGCCAATAGTACAAAAATAAATAGCTGTATTCTGTATATAAATATATTTTTATTAAATGCAAACCACATATATATTTGTATAAACCTGTGTATATAGTTAAAATATGACATACTTTGGCTAGAATAATTAATTGTCTTCAGGTGGAGCATTTTATCCATTATGGCCATGTATAAATTAATATTTAATAGTCTACAATTTAAGTGCCTGATAAGCTGGATCCACACAAGATGGAAATCTATGTGAGGATTAACACAAATCACCCACTGCCAATAAATAAGTTCAGAATGTGCTATTTAGAATCAATCATTCAGAAGTTCTCAACATCTATAATAAAGAATCCATAAATTGTAAGAACTTTTTATGTAAGAAGGACTCTAAGGATGAATTGTGCCTGATCATATCGATTCATAAAATATTGTAAAATTATGTTTTATTTTCTTTTGTATTGATCTGTATTTTTATTTTTATTTATTATCTCAGTCTTATATTTGGGAAGTACTAATGATAATTCAACATGGAACAGTCCAACATAAGAAAGTATCAAGAGAGTGGGGGGGGGAGGTTGAAAAGTTTTTTCTTTTTGTTTTTAATAAAATTTAGGTAATTTTTCTGCCAAAATATTTTATTTCCATCTACGAATATGAAATTGAATGCTGAAATAGAATATTTAAATGGTAATAGTTTTTCTCTTTTAAAGTCACTAAAATAACCAATGATACAACATGACATGTCTATTTGTAGTTTATATTATAGTTTTACTAATAATATTCTTAAGATCTTTATAATGAATAAATGATTAATGCTTTTAAATTAATATTCTTTATAATTTTCTTTTCTATCATATCATGTTTTGTCTTATTATTATATTTTTTTTACATGATATCTAGATATGCAAGATGATTATTTTAGATTAATCTATTTCCACATTTAAATTTTCATTGAGTTATCAATCTCACTTTTAAATAATAACTTTTTCATTATTTTGGATATATAGATGTCTATATTATGGGTGTCTATCATGGAAAATAAGGGTAAATAGTTTTAAATTGTTTAATTACCAAAATGATAGATACTCATCATAGACATAAAAGCTATAAGTACAGAGGGATATATCCAAATAATTTATTTGCACTTGTAAATATACTTTTTTGGAATTTTCTTTTCTACGGTGATTAATAATTTGTTTTATGTTTGAATATATATATATTGTAAATAAATATTATGAAGTTTTGTTAATTGACAAGGTCACTGTAGTTTTGTTGATTCAGCATTTACATTCAATCCAGCATTTACATTCATCCTATAAACAATATTTTACACATGCACACACACACATTATTGTTTGATAAGCATGAGAGGAAATTATAAATAAAGGTTATTTCTGTCTAATAGATAGGATGAGTTATTTTAGTTGTTGATTAACAGTTTGTATAGGTATATCCCTGTTAAGAGAGTCAAACGTGAATTCTTCCTGAGTTCGAACATCTGAGGCAACGGTTATGAAAAAGAGTGATGAGATGTTAGATGAACTGATTTAAATAACATGTAGATTTGATAGATAATGCTTAGGCTAGTCTATTAAAGATAGATATAATCATGAGTCAGGTACTTCATCGTGTTATCTCTAACATTTTACATGAAGACCCTAGGTCTGACAGTAGTTAGATGCTATCTTGCTCTCTTTTTTCTATATATGTGGATGGACCAGACTGTTACATTTGGTGCTATCAACTTTGGGATATGAAAGATAGGTATACCAGCACATATAAACTTGGTGTAAGTTGATTACACATTGTGGTTGAACCAGCTGATTGTTGATCTATGTATCCAAATGTATGTTCGGACCATGACATCTGGGTATTCACCAACTGTTATAGCTTCTCATTCAAGTGTTTCATATGCTTTTTAATTTGTATATTAATATATTGAAACAAGCATGCTGTTTCACATGTGTATGTATTCTAAAAACTATTTTACCCTCCCACCTTAAAGAAACAGCAGACATATAAAAAAAGTCGATCTTATATTTTTTCTAGAAAAATATAGCAAAAAGTTTAGTTTATGAAGTTACAAGAAAATCATTATTTTCTATAATTGAGAAAAGAAAATAATAAAGATAAATCATTATTGATTTTATAGATTTAAATTACAATATAATTTAAATATATCATTCATATTTATTTAAAGCTGGCATTTATTAAAAATATTACATTTTCAGTTTTTGGAATGATGTTGTCAGATAAAATGTGATAACAGCTTGAGGCAGTCTTAATAAATTGGAATTCGAAAACACATAGCCAGATAATTAAAAAAACGGTCTTCTACTGCCAAAAAGAATAGCCAATGAGCTGGGGGAAATGGCACGAATGTGGACGAAAACATACCACTAACACCAATTGAAGCAGGCATCATGTAAAGAGAATCCATTCTGATAAGCAGAAAGTATAAATACGTTGAAAAATTTGGATTATGACACAGACAGAATAGTTTTTATTATTATCGGTTAAGTAGTTTTTCTTTTTAGAAGTCATATTGGATGAAACAAGCAGAGAAAGTACAAAATATCTGGAAAATTTGGATTATCAGAGAGTGTTTATATTTATCAGTTTTACTAAGTAAAGCAAGACAGAAAAATCAAAACTTAACCATGAAGAAACAATTTAACATGGGTGGTTGACCTGCATTTTTCTCTTCATCCACAATCATGAAGTAAGCTCCAGTCTGTCTACTGTGCGATTCATTAAGCCCCATTGGTATTGAAAGAGAACAACAAGTAATAAGGTAAGAATTAAAAAATAGTAGCAATTCTATTTTTAATGCTATGATAAAATTTTTAATAAAAGTAAAAAATTAATGGAGAACTACGAAAACGTTAGTTGTGTTCTATATTTCAAATTATAAATGCTCAACCGCATATTACTTCTATCTATATAAAATAATAAAGTTTATGTGTAGGAATATACATCTATATTTCAAATTATAAATGCTCCACCAACACGGAAATGCTGACCACCAACTTATCTGTCTATGTTAACAAATTAAAGAAATATCTGTGCTATGTATCAGAACAAGTAAAGTGAGATTATAAATGAAACTGCTGATGAACTTATGTATAAAAATATACACCTGTAGCAGACCAAATAAATATTCATGCTAGAATATAATGTAAATCACAAATGCTTAACTGCATATTACTCATATTTAAATAAAATAATAAAGTTTATGTGTATGGACATACATTTAGGTTTGACTAAATTATAAATGCTCCACAAACCTAGAATGGCCGAGATTGTGTTTACCTACCTGTAACAATTCTCAAAATAATGAAATGTGGTATAAATCATACCTGCTTAACTGCATATACTTTGTTGTGAGGACTTGAAAATGAATTATTGTTAGATAAACTGTTTCTGTGCTTCTTCTCATCAATGAAATGAAAGTAAATCTTCACATGGATATGTATGGACTTGAAAATGAATTATTGTTAGATAAACTGTTTCTGTGCTTCTTCTCATCAATGAAATGAAAATAAATCTTCACATGGATACGTATGGACTTGAAAATGAATTATTGTTAGATAAACTGTTTCTGAGCTTCTTCTCATCAATGAAATGAAAATAAATCTTCACATGGATCGCATGGACTTGAAAATGAATTATTGTTAAATAAAATTATTGTTACTTAAAATTACTGTTAGTTGTTCAATTCTATATTTTTTTATTCCATCACTCATCATTCAGTGCACTTGTTCATGAGAATCTCATGCTTCCTGAGCTACGTCTGGCATAACTAGACCTAGGTAAGTCAGCTTGTAGTGAGATGGAACTCTAGTAGCACCGTTTGGAAAACCAAACATAGAAATGTCTAGATGCTTCCAGTCTCTATAATGCTACATCCTTTGATGAGCAGGAAATATTGTAGGGGGGGGTAACATCTGCATTGGGGAAGGCCAATCGATAGTTCCTTCCTGCAACATGTTCATCAGGAAATTGTTACAACTGAGGTAATAAAGGGGTTGTATGGTGGTCCGGTTACCTTTGTCGCCCTACTGTGATGCCTTATCTAGCTAGCCTATCCATAGGCATAAGCAGATCACGATTCTGTGATATGAGCAGTGCTTATGATGCAGTGATGTAATTTATTCCAAAAGGGGTGGAAAAAGAACATAAAAATGAATGGCATAAATGCTAGATAAAGAATAAAACAGGCATAACAAAGACTTAGAGTTAAGTCATGATATGGATGGAGAGAGAAGCTTACTAAGCCAGAAAACAAAGGAAAAATGGTGAACATAGAATCTCAGGAAACAGAAAAGATAGCCATGTTAAGGCAGCTAATAGAAATGGTGAAAGAACAAAGAGAAGAAAACCGTAAACAAAGAGAAGAAGATTGTAGACAAAGAGATAAAGAAAGAGAAGAAGATTATAGACAAAGAGATAAAGAAAGAGAAGATTATAGGCAATGAGATAAAGAAAGAGAAGATTGTAGACAAAGACATAAAGAAAGAGAAGAAAACCATAAACAAAAAGAAGAGCGTAGACAAAGAGATAAACAAAGAGAAGAAGAGTGTAGACAAAGAGAAGAGTATAAAAAACAAATCAGAAATAATTGAAACCCAAAATGAAAAGTTTAACCAGTTAATAAAAGAAATAACTCAGTCTAAAAAATTGGATGAGGAAGAAACTTTGGAATTTCCAACCAAAGATATTTTAAAGGAATCACAAATTGAATATCCTATTACTGATGAAGCAAAATTTGAGATTGTTAAAAAGGAAGAAATTGAAATTACAAAGGATGATATTGAAATTGTCAGTCCACCTTCAGGAAAACTTCTAATTGTGGAATATATCTCTAAAATTGCAAAAAAAGAAGCAGTATATATGGAAGCTGAGACTGTAATAGTATCAAACACAGTAAAAGAGTTTCAAATGGATGAAAATGAATCTAATAAAGCAAAGTTAAAATCTTCAAGAAGAGGAAAAACGTAAAAATGAGCATAATCAAAAACTTAATTCTCATATAACTAAGGAACTGTCCAATATAGAGGAAAATATTTCAGAAAAATTGTCTGATATATGCTCTGAAACAGTAACAGGGGTAGAAAGAGAAACCATAAAGCTGAAAGAAAAGTGTGTTAGTTTTCAGCCATATATAAAAATTATAAACAAAAGCTCAATAAACTCAAATCAGAAATTGAGTATAAAGAAAATTACAAAGACAATTATTAAAAATATACTTGCTGATGCAGGAAAAGAAACCAAAAAAGAGTCTGAAAACTCAGGATTTATAGATGTGAAAAAAATTAAGCAACAAGAAACTTATATAAATACAAAAAAAAATAATTACTATGGCAGAAGAACCATTCAAAAATAAACTTTTATGTATTTCTAAAAATGAAGTACCACCATGGAAGAGGAACAGGAGAAAATCCACAGATGGTGTTCATGGTCCATATCGAACCTGTGTAGTTAGAAGATCAAACAGTAACAAGGATCTCCAAAGAAAAGATGGAAATGAAGAAGTAAGCCATCATAGTGATGTTGAGCATGAGAAACTCCCAACAAAAAGATGATCCAGAAGTGTGTCACCTCATAATACAGAAGAGTGTTATAGGAGAACTGATCATGATTATCAGTCTCCCAAGCCAGGCTGTATTTACAATACAAGACAATAAAATAGAGATAGATGGAAGAAGTTTATGAATGGGATGTAGTGATGCATGAATTTGTGTTCTTCATGTTGACATGGGTGGATGATTGAGTAGTGCTGCATGGATGCATTATGTTTATTATGCTCTGAAGTATATGCTTGGCACCATCCAGAGCTGGATGTTTTGCTCTGAGAGTAGTCCAGCAATGTGTATATATAGGCCTCATGAATAGGCCTCGGTCTCATGAATAGACCAAATGATAGCCCCTAAGACTCGCAGAAGCTGAGCAGAGTTGGCTGAGTGCCAAATTGTGTTTTTTTTTTCTGGCTCCTACTCTTAGTTGGATGATCCTTCTAGATACAAGAGAGGTAGTGCTTAAAAATGAGGTATTTTCTCATGACATCATGGGGCAGTGCGTACTGATAGTTGGTGCTTGGCCATCTACTTATCCTGGCATTGGAGGCTACAGTTCATGTATTCACTTTTCCAGCTCATCTTACCCATTTCATCAGCAAACCTAAAACCAATGGAAATGCAGTAATGAGAAATGATGTGTTTTATTATATGGAATAAAATCGTACTTCCAAGCGATTTCATCCCAAAGTTGGTGGGGGGTAATGAAACAAGCATGCTATTTCACATGTGTATGTATTCTAAAAACTATTTTACCCTCCCACCTTAAAGAAACAACAGACATATAAAAAAAGTCGATCTTATATTTTTTCTAGAAAAATATAGCAAAAAGTTTAGTTTATGACGTTACAAGAAAATCATTATTTTCTATAATTGAGAAAAGAAAATAATAAAGATAAATCATTATTGATTTTATAGATTTAAATTACAATATAATTTAAATATATCACTCGTATTTATTTAAAACTGGCATTTATTAAAAATATTACATTTTCAATTTTTGGAATGATGTCAGATAAAATGTGATAACAGCTTGAGGCAGTCTTAATAAATTGGAATTCGAAAACACATAGCCAGATAATTAAAAAAACGGTCTTCTACCACCAAAAAGAATAGCCAATGAGCTGGGGGAAATGGCATGAATGTGGACGAAAACATACCACCAACACCAATTGAAGCAGGCATCATGTAAAGAGAATCCATTCTGATAAGCAGAAAGTATAAATAGGTTGAAAAATTTGGATTATGACACAGAGAGAATAGTTTTTATTATTATCGGTTAAGTAGTTTTTCTTTTTAGAAGTCATATTGGATGAAACAAGCAGAGAAAGTACAAAATATCTGGAAAATTTGGATTATCAGAGAGTGTTTATATTTATCAGTTTTACTAAGTAAAGCAAGACAGAAAAATCAAAACTTAACCATGAAGAAACAATTTAACATGGGTGGTTGACCTGCGTTTTTCTCTTCATCCACAATCATGAAATAAGCTCCAGCCTGTCTACTGTGCGATTCATTAAGCCCCATTGTTATTGAAAGAGAACAACAAGTAATAAGGTAAGAATTAAAAAATGGTAGCAATTCAATTATTAATGCTATGATAAAATTTTTAATAAAAGAAAAAAATTAACTTATCTGTCTATGTTAACTAAAAAAATAAATATCTGAGCTATGTATCAGAACAAGTAAAGTGAGATTATAAATGAAACTGCTGATGAACTTATGTATAAAAATATACACCTGTAGCAGACCAAATAAATATTCATGCTAGAATGTAGCAGACCAAATAAATATTCATGCTAGAATAATTAAATGTAAATCACAAATGCTTAACTGCATATTGCTCATATTTAAATAAAATAATAAAGTTTATGTGTAGGAATATACATCTATATTTCAAATTATAAATGCTCCCCCGACACGGAAATGCTGACCACCAACTTATCTGTCTATGTTAACTAAAAAAAATAAATATCTGAACTATGTATCAGAACAAGTAAGGTGAGATTATAAATGAAACTGCTGATGAACTTATGTATAAAAATATACACCTGTAGACGACCAAATAAATATTCATGCTAGAATAATTAAATGTAAATCACAAATGCTTAACTGCATATTACTTATATTTAAATAAAATAATAAAGTTTATGTGTATGGACATACATTTAGGTTTGACTAAATTATAAATGCTCCACAAACCTAGAATCGCCAAGATTATGTGTTTACCTACCTGTAACAATTTTCAAAATAATGAAATGTGGTATAAATCATACCTGCTTAACTGCATATACTTTGTTGTAAGGACTTGAAAATGAATTATTGTTAGATAAACTGTTTCTGTGCTTCTTCTCATCAATGAAATGAAAATAAATCTTCACATGGATACGTATGGACTTGAAAATGGATTATTGTTAGATAAACTGTTTCTGTGCTTCTTCTCATCAATGAAATGAAAATAAATCTTCACATGGATACGCATGGACTTGAAAATGAATTATTGTTAAATAAAATTATTGTTACTTAAAATTACTCTTAGTTGTTCAATTCTATATTTTTTTTATTGCATCACTCATCTTTCAGTGCACTTGTTCATGAGAATCTCATGCCTCCTGAGATACATCTGGCATAACTAGACCTAGGTAAGTCAGGTTGTAGTGAGATGGAACTCTAGTGGTGCCGTTTGGATAACCAAACATAGAATTGTCTAGATGCTTCCAGTCTCTATGATGCTACATCCTCTGATGAGCAGGAAATATTGTTGTAGGTGGGGTTAACATCTGCATTGGGGAATGTCAATTGATAGTTCCTTCGTGCAACATACTCATCAGGAAATTGTTACAACTGAGGTAATAAAGGGGTTGCATGGTGGTCCGGTTACAATATATATATAATAAAAAATAAGTATTACCAAAGTGAGGTTAAAATAAATTCATTTATTAATCTGCTCAGTTATAATTATATATATAATTATCTAATTATATATTGTATCAGGATCTTATATCTAATCATAAAGCCAAAGTTTTAGTTCAGAAAAAGCTCTTGAATTTACTACTTGTATATATACAAAATTTTATTTTATTTATTTTGGATGATAAGGATGTCACTCTCCAAAGGGAGAGATGGCAATACATGAACAGTAATACAAAATAACTCAGGTACTTACTCTCTATATATTCAGCTGGGGAACCTATTTTTCTTAAAACAGAGATGAACCATCAAACAAGAACAAAATGGCATGTGATAAATAAATTTACACGACATTCACATATGTAAAAAAAAAAACAATGATAATTGACACACACATATACTTATAAATATTTTGCAACTTTATAATAAATCCTTAAATATTTTATAATGATTATCAAGTTACTCATGACTACTATATAGATATAAAGTGAAAGTTAATAGCATAAAAAAACAACTAATACAACTTACTTTCTTCTTTTTATTATTATTATACATTTTCTGGAAAATAAATTAAATCTTACCATGGTATTTCTTTATGATCATACAAAAGAAAACACTTTTTTACTTTAAAATAAAGTTGTTTTTTTACTCCAATATTATTTAATCTACTTACATGTTCAGGTGTTCCAAAGCATTTATTTATTTTTCTTTTTTATATTCACCAGCCTAGAGAAGTAGTACTTAAAGTTTTCTTAATAGTTTATTTCTGTTAAACTGAACAAAATCGTTATTGAGTAGAATATAGATTTCCTGTGTCTTTGATTTGAAATGTTGATTTTACTAACAGATCACATCTTTTAAATAACAAATTGCCAAAAAAAGACATAAATGGCTAAATAAATGAAAAATACATTTTTAGCAAGATTAATGACTAAATCATAAGTGGGCATTTAATCGAGAGTGGCAACAAATTTAAATTCCTGATAAGTGATAATTTTAAGGCAAACTTTTTGGATCTCATTTCATGTTTAAACTCCTTTATAGGGCATTATTTTTACTAGGGCATTATTTTTACTAGTTTGATTATAGATAACTGCATGGCTTCAGGCTTCAAGTGGGAATATATTAAATTCAGCCCACCATAATTTTATTTTTTATTTCTTCAAATTTGGTAAAACAATCATTCAACTTAATGAATGATTTTTATGAAAATTACTATTGCATATATTTCCGCCAACTAGGAATCAATTATATCCAGTCAGATGTATTATATCCAGTCAGATGTATCATCTGAACTATCCAGTCAAATGTATCATCTTAACTTCCTATTGATATTTTTAAACAACAAAATAGCCACCAATCTTTATTTTTACAAGCCAGCTTCCAAACTAAAACTAATTGCCACTAAAACTCTTCTTTTTTAAAATTATTACTATGTATTATTACTATGTGGTTTAAATCCATTTTACCCCCACTCCTTCTCTATAATTACATCTATTCAATTAAAAGTTTTGTTATCTATATAAAAAAATTAATTAACATTTGTATTTTATTTTATTTTATAAATAGACATTCTTCAGTTTCAATTTATTGATTAGCATTAGAATTTATATAATTCTATGTAATTATACCAACAAAATTTTTAACAATGGCAATACTAAATAATTCAATTAAAATAAAATATTATATTTATGATAATAATCAACATTCGCACATGTTTATTAGATTAACATAACTGAAATATTTAAGGATTTTAAATAAAATATTCCTTAATCTTATTGTACTAATATTTAGTTTTTTTATATAAAATAAAACAAAAAACCCTAAATATTATAATGCAGAATGTCTTTGGATTGAGACCTCCATTCTAGCATTATAATATATATAAAATATTATGATTCGATGTCTGTATTTTTAAAGCAATATACGTAATTATATAACTGAATATTTATGCTTATAAATAGCGATAGTAGGGACCTCTACAGGTGTTTTAACCACAAGCTTACGCTAGAGGTCCCTACTATCGCTATTTATACGCATATTATCGAGGTTATAGCCTCAGTAAATATTACTTACGTAATCAATGTGCGTTTAATAAATTTATAATTATAACTGAATATTTGTAAATACAGTAACTAAATAATTAAAAAAAAAATTTATCCACTTAGGAGCGCTTTCGATTATCCCAAAACTCAAAACCAATTGGTCTGGGGATTGGAATGTTCCAGATAGAGATTTTTAATATTTTCTCTTATCACACTTATCAATTAAGAGCTTGTTTGATCTATTGGTATGCTCCCTATATTATCTATTTGTAAATACAAGCTCATAAAAGCAAAGTCATGCTATATATGACTTGATTTATTGATTGTTATATATATATAGTAACCCTCATGGGGTTTTTTCACATCTATTTTTTTTTAAAATTATTTTCTATATATTTTGATCTTATGAATGCCCCAGATGAAAGGTATAGTGGAACCCAGCATTTGGAAAATAACCCAGACTAACTCCAACTCTATGAGCCCAGAGCATAAATCAAGAACATATATCAAACTTGCCCAATTTTTTTGTTGTTGTGGAAATGTAGATAAAGGAGAGAGAATAGACCAAGTAATCTTTAGCAAATATCTTTTATTCCTATATGCCCATATACAAGTATGTTAATATTTCTATTACACATATTTAACACCAAAAAATAAACATATAATAATAATTAATAAACCAAAGTAAATATGGTTTAGTAAGATCTAATTTATCACATACTTCTTCAATTATGCAATACTAACATTATTAATCTCAATAGTCCTTTCTTCACATTATTTCATTTATACTTAATAATGTCTAGACATTTACTGATAAAGTTCAATATATTTACTTAGGTTTTAACTTGGATGCGGTGTTATATCTATTTGTGACAATTTTTGACAATCATCTCTTTAACTGTTCATGGGCTTCTAAGTTCATGATGCTTCTTTCATTTCATGGCTGGCCATTTGGTCATCAGCTTTGGTTCCTTTTTCATTTTACAAAATTTCAAAATTGCAATAGGAGAGAATATAAGTGACAGAGTTCTTCATTACAGATGAGGCATTAGTGGCAGGAGAGAGATTGATGGTGATGAAAACTGGGGGATGAAGCCCAGATGGGTACTCCTGTGATTTTCTTAGTCACGCATTGTGGCATTTAGTTATTTATTACTTTTGCGGTCCATTGCATACTTCCTCAATAAACTCTAGTCTTCTGCTTCTTGGTCTCCTCTCACACTGTCTATAGTGAATTTCAAAAATGACTTTACTAAACTCTACAAGACATAATCCATGCATTATTCCAGTGTATGAATGGATTTTACTCCTTCTTAACTTGCACACACAAAAAAATTTAACTAACTCTTAAACTTTCAAGCCTGCCATTTTTATAGACTTTCCTCCTTCGTATTGTTCACTTCTATTCATTTTTGCTTTTAGTTTTTTTTTTTAATTAAATGATTAATTTAATTTTTTTTAGATTAATCTACTATCTTATTGACTAGAAATTTTCCAAAATTTAATTGCATTTAGATGGTTTAGAGAGATTACTTGTCATTGCATTTCTACTGATGAGGTAGTTTATAAAGATTACATGTCATTATTTTTTTTCTACTTCTAATTTGTACCATTTACTTCAATTTTCATTATGTTTTGACATTATACCTATTTCTCTTTCATTCTACAACATTCTTTCTTAGAATTCTACTATTAAAGATAAAGAGAAGTGAGCAAGTTCTGAATCTTAATGTACCACTTAAATCAGATTTTCTTTTCCCCAACCCATGCAGTTCAATTAATAAAACTACTAATTTTCTTTCCTTGTTCTGAACTTATCAATCTACTTGCTACTTTAGCTTATATTAATGTATTTTAAATATCACTATTACTTAAGCTTTTATTTCTAAAATTTCTTTTCTTTCATTTATTTATCCTTTTTTTAAATTTTATTTCAATGAATTATAAACAAGTACATGTAATTCATATATATATACACATGAGTGTTACACTATATATATATATATATATATATATATATATATATATATATATGAGTGTTACACTATATATATATATATGAGAGCGTTACAATATTATGTCTGATTTATTGACTGTGTATTAAAGTTATTAACAATTCATAGTGAAACAGTCAGCTTTGTCAATTCTCCTGTTTCACCTACTATATACTATAGTAGTATTTCTATATAAGTATCTATCACCAAATCCTCATATATACGGTTAATATTATATCCAAATCAGGCTGGATTTAAAAATAAAGGTATTAGTTATTATGTGTGTGTATATTTTAAGCTTACAAGATAAAAGGTGTATTTGTATATGTAAAAAACCCATATATACACACTCATATATTTCTAGGAGTAAATTAATGAAAACTGCGTTGTATGTGTAACGAGAGACTACATATATGCAGGAAAGAATAATGTTAACAGATTTAAAACATTATAAATTTATTTATTTAAAATATTTATTCTAAAGAAAATTAATATTTGAAATTATTGTATATTTCTACATATATTGCTAAATTAAATAATCAAGTTACATATATAACCAGATGTTTTTCCATTTAGATTTGTTTTCGAAAAATTGGTATTATAAAATTCCATTTAATATAGGGTATATGAGCACAGACTTTCACACCACCCACCTCTCTCCACTCTATCTAATAACACTGATATACCTAAACACATATATGCTGAAAAGATAAATAAGCACCAATATACGTATTTCATGCTAAACCAGCAATCATCAGTTGGTCCAGACTATCATCTGTACACACATATATAGTATAAGTGCTCAGATATATATTAAGATAGACTATCCTCATAGTTTAATGGACAGGCTTCAATCCACTCCACACTCCAACTCTTCAACCGTCCATCCAATTGAAAATCTGATGATGGAATGCTCAAAGGCCACCCTGAGGCCAAGATTATTGTCACACCCATGTTGACCTAAGGTCAATCTGAACCCCACATCTACAGGACATAATCCATTTAATACATATGCAAGGATGGGCAGACATCTCTATAATGTAATAACAAGCTTGTGTTTCAGTTATTACATTATAGAGATGTCTGCCCATCCTTGCATATGTATTAAATGGATTATGTCCTGTACATGTGGGGTTCAGATTGACCTTAGGTCAACATGGGTGTGACAATAATCTCGACCTCAGGGTGGCCTTTGAGCATTCCATCATCAGATTTTCAATTGGATAGACGGTTGAAGAGTTGGAATGTGGAGTGGATTGAAGCCTGTCCATTAAACTATGAGGATAGTCTATCTTAATATATATCTGAGCACTTATACTATATATGTATGTAAAGATGATAGTCTGGACCAACTGATGATTGCGCTGGTTTAGCATGAAATACGTATATTGGTGATTATTTATCTTTTCAGCATATATGTGTTTAGGTGTATCAGTGTTATTAGATAGAGTGGAGAGAGGTGGGTGGTGTGAAAATCTGTGCTCATATACCCAATATTACATATATATAGCCACAGGTATATAACAAGCCTGTGTTTCAGTTAAAATTCCATTTATAGATTTGTTTTCGAAAAATTGGTATTGTAAAATTTAATCTTTCTCACTTTAGTGTGACCTAATTACCAAACCAAAAGTAACACTAACCTGTAGTATAAATTATCCTGCATAATTAAAAAGAAATAGTGAATGACCGGATGTAAAACTTCGCTATAAGAAATAAAAACAAAGTAATTATACGATTCTAAGAATACAGTGAGAAAATTATCAAAACAAATCTAGAAAATTACTATAACTGAGAAAGGGGGGGGGGGTAAGCTGAATATATAATCCTCTGGAGTCATTTTGAAATTAATCGGACATTATTTTCATTCAACCACTTATGTTTAAAATTATTAATGAAGATGCAGATTGAGTAGAGGCAAATTTGCTGTCCTCCGACTCAACAAGTCTACCGATGCGGGAAGCTGTGAAGGAAAAGCCGTGTGTAAGAAGCAGATGTCCATCTCCAATCCTCAACATGAAACAAGTACAAGCGGCAAAGAAGAGTCGGTAAAACCTTTCCTCTACTTAAAGATTAATAATTCGGATAAAATGCGATAATTCCTAAAGCTAGCTAAATTTAAACTCTATGGCCATAGCAATAATGTAAATTTAAATCCACTACTAAATGTAATTTTGATTTCTTTTGTTTTCACCTTAAAATCTTGCCTGATTTACATTTAATTTAATATTTGATTTGGTTTAATAACTAATTTGAGTTAATGTCATATTTATTGATTTATGTATTCATTAATTTATGTGTTGGTTTGCTAAGTTATCTCCGATTGATCTAGTTCAACGTAATTACAGTTTTCTGACTTATTTAGTTGTGATTTGCTTAAAGTGATTGATTTTAAATTAATTATTATAAATTTCGTTACATATAATTTTAAATGCTTTATTCTAAATTGTGTCTAATTTTAACTGCTTCATTCTAAAATGATAATTAAGTTTCTAGATTATTTTATACGTATTTTAACTTAATGATATGTGCTTTTACATATTTTAATATAATAATAATATTTGCCTTAATTAATTCATGTACACAACTTAAGTTTGCCTTGAACTGGGTCAATCAGATATAAACGAATTGCGTTGCAATTCAATTTTAAACTATGCCAAAACAGAGTCAAATTCTAGATATCTGTTCATTAAACTTACATTTTTAGTAAATCTATGCCAGGTTTTATGGTTTGTGCTGTATTTATTTGAAACGGAATTTTGCTATTAACTAAATGCTTAGTGAGGAGCTATCACATTTTCACACCTAGAGAATAACAGAGTCTAGGATGCAAAAGTAAAACTGTTTCGGAAAGGGTTGAAATAGCTTGTTTTAAGAGTTAATTAAAAAGCGTACTGCTGTTTTAAGATGGATTCGCTTTCGAGATATTTAACTAATGTTTAGCTGGAGTGACTGAGATACAGCATAGAGCTATGATTATATCTTAATGCCCAATAATTTGCTGTACTTCCTTCCAGAGTTATTAATTCCTATATAGATAGCTTTACAAATTAGATTCCTAGTTTTTCCTTAATAGCATAATTATACATGCTACCTAATGAACTGATATACGGTAGTTTCATGAAGGAAACTAGTGTTTAGCATCATTAAATTTTAATTATATAATGTGGTCAGCGGTGCGAGTGTGTTTTTAAACGCTGCAGCATATATATATATATATTTGTTACTGTATTTCTTAATGGTTTGTACGTGGTCGCGCTGCACCATTACTCTTAGTTCGGGCAATTTTCTTCTTCAAAATGGTGGACGGGTTCGAACCTCCCCATTCTGCATCCTTAGGAACAGAGCATAAGACTCCCACTCAAATAAATTGCTCGATCAGCCGGACTAAAGGTCGTTTATTTACACAGCAATGAATACGGTGAAAAGAGAACCGTTACTTGGTAAAAATCTCATAAAAAGGCACACTCGAGACGCAAGGGCTATATCAGACTTTATATTTTCTATACGCCATGGTATCTGAAGTCTGACTGCCAATCATCACTTCATCCCGCAATAGTAATTGTATTTTCAGCTTTGATCTGAATTCGAGTCTAATTTTATATACACACAAGCTATATGGAGAATTAAGTATTCGTGTTTAATAAAATATTATATTCTTTAGCAATATATATAATCACTTCTGCTAGCTCGAGAGCGGATCTAGACCCCTGTATATAGCATAAACTAGGCATAGATGGTCATGAGCAAATTAACCTTGATCTATAATGTAATCTTAAGGCTCATGAAAATATAAATGTTAAAATATATAATTTCTTAATCACCTGCGAGTGATATCTATATGTAGCAAACTCAATTAAATGATTTGTAATCCAAACTACAATCACCTGCGCATGATTGGAATTGCTATATAAACAGTTAAATCATCACCTACGAGTGATATATGTATTTGTAATAAACCTAATGTAACTAACCAAAATGATTAATGTCACCTGTGGGTGATTTTCATTGTACCAAATGTATATCTATATTAAAGCCATATGTAACTAGGCAAATCATAAATGATTATAACTCCAGTCATCACTTGCGTGTGAATCCCAACTCAAATATGAAATTATATCTCTAACTTAGTCACCTGCGTGTGATATAACCCAGATAGCCAAGTTATAGTCATCATTTTAATTTCATAATTTTAATATTTATTTTCATTAAAATTGTGTTTAAATTTAGCTTCTGTGTCATGTCTCATTGTTGCTCATTGGTAAGTCTTTATTGATTAGTTAATCATTAGTTAAGAATCACAATCCATATTTTTATAATTATGTTCTGCCATACACATCGTCTATATAGCTATACTTGTTAATAAGTCAACTTATCCTAGTCTTGTGCTTTACTGATGTGCTATTGCTGGCACTGCTGTGGCTTCATGTGTGTCATCCGCAAAATGGTAAATCTTTGAACGTTGGTAAAGAAGTTGGGGCTATATCAGACAACGTGGTTCGTACCACTCTATGCTGGTGAGCCTTGGTATGATTTATTTTGTCGTGCGAATGTACAGATTTGACTGTTACAATAGATTATTCATAATCTTTTATTATTATCTGCATATTTAAAGTAATATTGTGATTTTTTACTTATAAGCATATTGCCAATGGGTATAGCTCTTATAATTAAATTTTTATTGTAAATAAGATTTATTATTGAAATTTTTATACATTCTGTTTGTAAATTTTTTGACAATTGAATAGGATGGAAGTCCTTATGGTATTCTTTATGAAAATTTAAGTGTGGGATTGTAAGCAGCTGTTGATGTATATTTTTAAAATTTTGAAAAGCAATTTGAACAGTAGGTTGCAGTTATGCTAAAGTTTAAATACTGAAATTTTTTAATTACACAAGGATTTTGAAATACTTTGTGTATCAACAGTTTGGTATTACTCGTTTTTGTAATAAATTGTCATGTAACTCTTTTAAGTAAGTGAAAGATATTGTTACTTGTTCCAGGTCTACAATAAATAAAACTTGAAAAAGAAGTGCTTTATTAAATATGGCTGAGGAGATAGATATCTTTGTTGCCACTTTGATTTTTAATACACAATCTTTACTTTTTTATGTTTATCTAATGATAAATGAATATGCATGTATATAAGTGTAAATATGTGTAGTTCATTGTACAATAATACTCGTAAAAAAATTATGAATTTGTTTATAGTCTATGGTTTGTTTTCATGAAACAAAGATAGGAAATACACTTTCACTATCTGAATTTAGTAAGCTGGATGAGTATTGACTTTTCCATTGTTATCAGAAAGTTTATTGTTTTGCAATGAGTTATTTTAAATCTGTTTTATTTGTATATTTATATGCACAGAACATAAATTGTGATAAATTTATATATAGTAGTAATAAATTAGAAACTTGATTCATTTATTTAGTAAAAAAAAAAAAGCTAGTCATATGGAAAAAAAAAAAAAACTTCTATATACATGAGAAAATCTCAGACAACTAAAAGTTAAACTGGTTTATTTGCAGTGAAGGGTAATTGTAATAAGCAGACATTATCAAGAACATTATTAGCTTTTGATCTGATTATTGAGTGTATTAAAGATTCAAAGACCAACTTCCTGGTTACAATAGAGCAACTGCACTATTCTTAAGCCATATATTGGTTGCCATAGAGAGATTTCATTATTAAGTTGTTAAACCACATTTTTGTTATTGTAGTTGTTAATAAAATTATTAGGAAAATTAAAAAGAATGTGTTTTAAAAATTTTAGATTAAGATGATTTTTTTTTTATATTAATATGTTCCATAATTATTGATAAGTTAAACGGGATTTGGAAAAATACAGATGTGTTTCATTTAAATGTGTAAATACATATACACAGTGGCCTATCAATTTTTATGCTCTGCATGGTTTGATGCAGTAGTAGAATGACATTCTGCAGTTCAAGGTCCATGATGGCAGTTATTCTGGTGATTGAACTTTTTATTAACTTCCTAGCAACAAACCATTTTATTATTTCACTTATCAGTTTTTGTTATTAATATTTTTAAATGCCATATTTGATCATCATCATTATTTTCTATCATTCTCTTTCCACTGCTAGGTGAAGATCTTTTCATGATTAATCTAGTTTCTCTGATTTCTAGCCTCTCTTCTCCATGACATGCTAGCAAACTTTCAAATTTCATCCATTTATCTATCTTACATGTGACCTCTTTCTAGGTCCTTTATAATTTTGGGATCTATATAAAACTTCATTTACCCATCTAGCAATATGTTTAGCTTAGACTCATTTCAGTTTTTTAATTCTTTCAATGATATCAGTCATATTTGTTTTCAAGTTTTTCATTTTCAATCTCTTCTTGTTATTCCAACATACATCTCTTTATACTTCATTGAGTGGTTAAAATTTCTGGACTGCTCTTCTATTTGTTCAAGTCTCAGATCCATAAGTAAGAGCTGGTAAAATCTATCTAATAAAAATCTTTCTTTTCAAACACATAGGCATATTTTTTTAATATTAATTAGCACTTCATCAATGAGTAATTCTATGATTAACTTCATCCATTTTATTTTTATCTGTATCAATAATTTGACCAAAATATTTATAATTGTTAATCTTTTCTAATTGATGATCATCAATCTTTGTTTTCTTTTTCTGAGAAAGTCCATTGAATATTACTTTAGTTTTTTTAGTATTTATCTTTAGTCCTACTCTCTTACTTTTATCTGATAACTCTTGTAGCATTTTTTTTCTTGAAACTCTAAAGCATTAGTTGCTAAAACAATCACATCATTTGCCTAATCACCTTTATATACTTTTATTCTCTTAGCTTCCCATCTTAACCCACAAAATAATTCTTATAAACTATTGCAAAAAATTGCAGATGTGTGGAATCACCCTGTTGAATGCTTTTCTCATTGTTATTCTCTAATATTGCTTTTGCATTTTGATAAATATGCTTTAGAATATGATAATACCCTGGATTTATATCTTGATGATCTAATACTTTAGTCACTGTAGAAATGCTTATAAAATTGTATGTCTTTTCATAATCTAAAAATCCAAAGCATAATAGCATCTCATATTCATTGCTTCTTTCTATATTGTTTCTCAATGTTTGGATGTTTTCTAGGTTAAAATCATTTTTAAACATGGTGTGTTCTTTTGGTTTGTTAGAATTCAAAATTCCTGTAGAAGAGTTATAATTATCTTGGTAAAGCTTTGAGTAGAACTGATAAAAGACTGATCTGTAATTTTTAATATCTTTTTTATCACCTTTCTTAAATATGACTATTATTACTGCATTCTTTTAATCATCTGATACATTATTATCATTTAGTCATTTGGTATATAATTTTGCTAACAATTTTTCTATTTCTTCATCTGTACTTTTTAAGTTGTTGATTATAATTTCATTATTTTCTGGAGTTTTTTTCTTTTTTGTAGATTTAATTGCATGTCACTTCTTCATTAAAAATGTAGGGCAATTCAAGAGATCTATTAACTATAGCGGATATTCTCCTTTTTTATTTTTTACTAATAAAATATATATAATAATACTTTACAAAACTTTTCCACACATTTTATTTATTATTAAAATTTAATAATTTTTAGTAATTTTTTTTTGAAATAATATGCTGCTAATTTGCTTTTTATATCTACTTTCTTATACTTTTAAAGATATTTTTTAATTTTTGATTTTCTTTTGATATCCAGCTCTCTCTCTTTTTTTTATTTGAATTCTAAATATGATTTTTTTTTCTCGTAATCTGATATATAATACATTGGTACAGAGTCAGAGATAAATATGGGGAGATAGGAAACTCATCATCTCCATTTAATAAATCATCAAATATAATGCATAAATATATAAGGATAAATGAGATCCAATGTATAAGGAGCATGAGAGTCAGTATGAACAAATCATAAGGTGCATCTCCAGTATTACAGAAGAATAATTAAATCAAAAAGTCATCTGCAATCAGAACAGTCAAGATTTGTAAAATCAATATAATAAAATCAACAACAAACCTTGTGACTGAATTTAAAAGAGGTACCCTACAAAACGGGCTTCTTGGCTAGTCACTGCCAAACTTAGGGCAGAAATACAACACAAAACTGTGAATGCATATATTTACATGCTAAAATATTGATCAGAACATAAAAAATAGTGATGAGACACTGATATATGCTAATCATCATCAATACTCTCGTTCTATGGTACCATGAGAGTATAGGCCAAGTATAAAGTAAAATACTAATAAGAAAACAATATGTGCCATCCAAAGTTATCATATGGATGGCTCAACACCATCATAAATCCCTTCATTCTAATAACTAATCGTTATGCACTAATCTAGCTCAGGAAGCAACAACTCTGTGAACTGTTACTGTGAGCAAGAGATAAATAAATACATTTTATTCTAATTTATTTTAAAATAACTTTACTGGGATAATTTTAAAACAGTCTCTCAAACTTTAAACTGTACTGAATTCAAGTCACACACACTACTAAGCAGCTGATTTTATTCTTTAAATTAATTAATTTTTGTTTTCATTAAGTTATTTTCTTATAAATAACAAAAGTTGGAAAACATCTTTTCAATCAGGGATAAGGGTTTTTTAAATTAGCTTAATTCTTTTGTATATAATTGGGGAGGAGGGATGAAATGAATAATAAAAAAGTGTCAAATTATATTTAAATTAAGTTATTTTAAAAAAAGTCTTTTTATAACTTTGAAAGTAAGAAAAATCACATGAATTAACAAAAAAAAAACTACTAATAAAATTATACCAATTGCTACTGAATTTTAAAAACGTCTTTATAAATTTAATGTACACATTAAAGGAAAAATAAAAACCTTTTTACCATGGTTTTAATTTTCTTTGAAGTCCTTCTTTGCATTTGTAATTCACAGTTTTAGTCTGCTGTTATTTACTTGGGGATCGCCTTTAATAAAAGTGCTAAGTTAAGAAATTTAACAATAGAAAGCTACATTTTGTAATTTTAATTAAAGAAGAATTGGCGGACGATCAAATCATCATAGTGCAAATGGCAGTGAACTGATCCTGGAAGTGCTGCGAAACTAATACAAATACTGGACAAGTCAGTCTTGAAGAAAATTGGGTAATATTTTTCCTGCAATATCTATAAATCTATTTAAATGATATGCCATAATATTCTCAATTACTTAAAATTCTTGTTAAAATAAAATCTTGTAACATTCTTGCCAATAAATATAACTTTTTAATAATTTTTCCTGTAACTGTAATCAATGATTATTTTAAACTTTCTATAATCTACCACCATGCCTATTTTCTATTCTGATTATTTTATTTCATTTCTAAATTCGAATGCATATATTATGATGTGTCATAATTTCAAAGCAGAGAATAATTAACATAATAAATGTTTGGGAAGAACAATTAGTAGTTCTGATATAAATTGCTGCTTTGACATTATTCTAAGAGATAACAACAGATCACTATGTGCTCATTGTTATTTGTATTTAATTACTTAATATGTATTAGTCTGTATTTAAGGTTTGTGAATTATTATTATATCTGTTAGTTAGATAATGCACAGGCATATTTGCAAATAAATATTGATGAAATTTAGTACATTTTGAAAAATTACTCTATCACCACCATTTTTCATTTTAATTCTTCATGTGGAAGGGTATATCTGTTAGTTAGAGACCAATTTCTGTTTTTGTATTTGCATTTTACTTATTTTTGATTGAATTCTTGATGCATAGCAGTTTGTTTTTTTTTAATTTGATAAATAGAAGCTCTTGTGTAATGTTCTTTTTAGTTTATATAAATTGCTGCTTTGGAATCTGATCATGATGCATATTTGCAAATGTTGAAAGCTAAATATTGATGAAATTCTGTTTTTGTAACTCTTGCCATTATTGAAGCCCCTTTTGCCATTGTTATTTTTTTTTTTGACCCTTAAAGTTTTTCTGTTTTTGTTATAATTCAAATTTCATAGCATTTTCTTGATTTTTTTTAAAATTTGTATTTTAGAATGATTTATTCAATTTATTTTGTCTTAGGCATATTAATTTAAGCGAAGAATTCTTCAGTCTGGGGGGGGGGGGTTTCTTTCAATGTATTTTCACCAATTTCTGTTTTTGTAATTTGAATTTTATAGCATTTTTTTTTAAATTTGTATTTTAGAAGGATTTATTTGATTTACTTTGCCTTAGGCATTTCAATTTATTTTGCCTTAAGCATTTTAATTTGTCGATTTAAGCAACTTTTCGATCGAAATTTATCATTTACAGGCTTCTTGGTGATTGTTGATGGTACCGCAGTGTCACCTGGCCGCATAACACGATCAGTACAACTACCTTATTTTTTATTACTATTCCTAACATAATATATAGATTATTAATTGTATTACATTATTCTAAAAATAATAAAAAAATATTAATCTTAAGATTTTGCCACAAGATACAATAAAATAATAAATTTTTGATACATCGCTTGTTAAAGAAAATATACATATGACCAATTTATATTATGATGTCTTAATTAAAATCATTTAATAACAAGGTACACTATTTTAATTACTTTTAAATCAATTTAGATAATATTAGAATTAAAATTAAAGAAATAAACTAACAAAATTTTATATAGATAAAGTCACCAAGTTTAAATTCAAGTCAGAATGCTACAATATATATATATATATATTTCCATGGATTGTTACAATCCATGCTACAATATATATATATATATATTTCCATGGATTGTTACTGTAATAAAGAATAGAAATGAGGGGATAATATCCATGTAAACAGGGATCACCTTTAATGTTAATAAGAAATTATCAATTACTACTAATTGACAATTCCTGAAATCACATATAATAGCCCTATTATTAGAGTTTTTTGTTGAAATAAAAGGGATTTAAACCCAGAAAGCTATTTTTTTTATAAATCTAAGAATATAAAAAAAATAGCAAAATAATATTTGCAGAATGTCAAAAAAGATGATATTCTTTCACATCTATAAAAATAGATTTCTGGGTTTAAATCTATATAAGAACTTGAATTTGAAGTAAACGATGATTTTTTGAACTTCCAACAAAAAACTCCAACAATAGAGCTATTATAGGTTAATGAAAAAATATGTTTACCTCAGGAATTGTCAATTAGTAGTAATTGATAATTTCTTCCTAACATCAAATGTTATATGTAATCTCTGTTTACATGGATCTTATCTCCTCATTTATATTCTTTATATATATATAGTTATTCATTTGGTATTTGATAGCAGTCACTTTTGAAATCATATATTTAATTAAATTATCATTTATGTCAGATTATGTCATTGCAGAATATAAAGTTTCAATCCCATTATTAGAAAGTATTTCTGTCAGTAGAAATATATGTCAGGTACATTGTAAATTGTTATATTATTTTCTTTTTTTAATATTAAGATATTTAATGCTATTACCAAAACTGGAAAAAATTGTGGATTAAGTTTTTCAAAAGGGTAATATAACATTCTGGATTGACAATTTAATGTGGATATCTTCACATAAAAATATAACACCTTTCACAATAAACAAAGTACCTGTATATAACCTGTAGTACTTTCTTATAGTAGCATTTTGTGAAGCCTTTTTTAAAGAAAGTATAGAAGAAATGTTGGTTGTTTTATATATCCAGAATTAATATTTCATATAGATCTATTAATAGTATTAACAAGATATTTGTCAGCTTTAATATACTGATTGCAACCTTAATGGATTGTGAAATATGAGATAACATGAATTTTTTTTTTTAAATAATTAGGTTAGGGGAAGGGATAAAAATTATATTTCAACTTTAAAACTGTAATTGTATAGAATTAAATATACTTTTAAGTTATTTTTTATCCTATAATCTTTGTTATTTTGACTTTTTTTTTAATTAAAAACATAATAAACTTCTAAATTTGAAGTAAACAGGAAAATTAACTTAATCATCATTAAAACAGTAGACATTTTTTGTTAGGTTTGATAAGTATTGAATAGAACTATACACTGATGATTTAATCATCATTAAAACAGTAGGCATTCTTTTGTTAGGTTTGATAAGTATTGAATCATTAAAATGTAGGTTTTTATACTCATCTTCATATTAATAGACTTATCAACAATGTAAGGAAAACATTCAATAGTTTGAATAAATCTGGCATATTTCTTTTTTTGAGTTCAATAATAATGATTTCATAGTACAATGTATTAAGCATAAGTTATAATAACCTGTGTGCTTAGATGCATGATATGCACATTAAAGCAAAGCAAGTCATGTGATTTAATTTTTAAATATATTTGTGAGATCACTTTTTTTTCATGAAGAAGAAATTGGCAAAAATAGTATAAATTAAAAAAAACATGGTTTATTAATTAATGAATAATATTTCTGTATTGTAATTTTTACTATACCACTACAGAAATAATATTCATTAAATGAATAATCTCTTGTCTAATGAATGACTTATAAAAATTATTAATAATAGTTTATTATTGCATCTACACTTCAATCAATTAGTCAAAACTCAAATAGTGAGAATGATATTTATATTAATTGCATTCATTAGACCCATACCTACAATTTGCATTATTATTTGTGGTTATATTTTATTTATGTTCCCAAAATTCTCATCATTGAGCAAAAGCTTGCTAGACAAGAAGTGATTTAATAAGTTATTTTTTTAATAATAATTTAATCTTTGTTTATTACTTATATGTTTTTTTTTAAAACTTTTGGTATCTATTAAAATAGATGATATTTAATTTTGAATTCATTTTTCTTTTTTTTTCTAGGTAAGTACTTTTGCTTTATATTTACATTTTTTCTACAAAGGTAAGTAAATAAATTTATATATTATAATCAATGATTGATTTATAGTTGATTCTTTAAGGAATCCATTGGTTATTAGAGATTTGAAGAATAATTATTTTTTTATTTTGGTGTTTATATATCTGTGAACTAATTTAATATCAAGGGTACATCTATTATATTTGTGTATGTAGATGCATAAATTTAAATAACTTAGTGGATTAAGTAAATTAATACTCATATAGGAATGACAAAACTTTTGATAGTTTAAAAAATTTCTAAATATTCAAAATCTTCAAATTTGAAAAATTCTTTCTGAATTTAAATATTAATAAAAATCTTGATTCCACTTTTTGAATTTTTCTCATGTTTATTATTTCAAATATGACATTTATTATGCAGTATCTGTAAAATATTTATTATGTTTAGTTATTATGATACATGATTTGCTTTATTAAATTTTACATCTATATACATATGTAGAGAAACTTTGATTTAGTATCCCCAAATTTTACATTTTCCTGCACTATTTGTGAACATTTTCCTGTACCAGAATTAGTTCCATATTAAAAATATCATTTTTCTCTGAATCCATCATTCTTCAAACTGTCATTTTATTATTTCATTATAATAATATAATAGAAATGGCATATCTTATTTTTTCTTTTTTTAATTTTTGAAGTAAGTGGAATTCTTATGTGTGTACTTTTATTCATTATCCTGATTTATTATATTTTATTCCTGTTATTGTTTGATCCTGTTATAGAACAGTATTTATTTTTTTAATAATATAAAGAGATAACGATGACGAACATGAAACTAACGAAAGGATGGAAATAAAGGCTTTCAAGAATTAACTAGTTGACATAGCACGTTCTATTCACACACATTTTACACGCCATGAAAAAAGCCATCATGGAAATATTTTAGTTTTAAAAAGATGTTAGTTTAAATTGACATTTAAAGTTTTCAAATGTCAATGAAAGATTTCTCCAGTAAGTAGTGTTTTAAATTTTGTAAATATTTATTTATTTTATCAAATTCAAATAAAGATTGTTATGAAACAAATATAAAATATGTCATTATTGTGACTTTAATATTATGTATATTGATGCAGACAGCCTTAATCTAATATATTAGTTAAGTAAATAAATAATTCTAAACAAAATCATATTAATAATAATATAAAACAAAAATCACTAATAAAATCGTTCTATTAATTCATTAATCTCTTTAGTGAGAGCAGATTAGCAAAAGCCAATGCAAACATTGTTGTATAATAATAAAATATAATGATTCAACATTAGTCCTCAACACAAGATCAGAATGTTTGTGGAACAGATGTAAATGTATGTGGTAGTATGTTAGTGCAAGCATACACATACTAACAATATCATATATATATATATTAGTTTTATATATTTATTTATAGTAATAATAACAAAATATATGATTAATTAATGAAGTTATTAAAAAATAATGGTGACTAGTATAATAATAATCATAATTCTGGTTAATTATTATTTTTAAATTTAATAATATATATTCTATATGCATTCGCACAGAATAGATACTTTATGTATATTTCAGTGAATAATCAATAAATTGCTTTTTATCTATAATTGTTAGTAGGTCTCTGATACTATTGTTTTTTTTTGTATTTATTTTCTTTGATGGATCAAAGTTTCACTGCATTCACTATATATAATTTATTTTACAAATACACATTCTAGCAGCATTCTTTTCTCTTCACCACATTTATGCCATTTATATCAGCTTAGTAAATAATAGATGTAGATGATAATGCTTCCTAAATTTTTATCCAGTGCTGTCCAATCCAATATTATCAGAGAAGTATCAAACTTATGGCTTTCATTTGTGAGGAGCTTTGGATCTTGGATCAGTGTCTGGATCTAGGTTCTAATGCACTTTTCCTCTGCCTATCATCATTTACCTTTCCGTTTTACTATCAAGCTATTACCACAATTTGAAAAACATATGAATGTTTTTAATGTAAGCCAATTTACCTGTATAGTCATTTAAATCTGAAACCAGTTCAGTTTCTACATATTATGATGACTTTAGTTTTTTCAACTACTATAAACATCTCTTTCCTGTGGCTGTATAGTTGCTAAAAAACTAAAGATGCTATAATATGTAGAAACAACTGGTTTCAGCTTTACATGACTATATAGGCATGTTGGTTTAGATTGAATATTTTTTTTTTCAAATTTGATTAATAAGTTGATAATGAATCTTAAAGATAAATGATGGCTTGCAGAAAAATGATGCATCATATCCTAAAGATTTAGACACTAGTCCAACATCTAAATCTCCTTGCTGATGAAGGCCATAAGCTTGAAACTAGTCCAAGGATATTAGATAGGACAGCACTGATAATGATTTATTAAGCACTATCATCTGCATCTATTGTTTACTAAAGTTTATAATAAGTGGTGTAGATGTAGTGAAGAAAGAAGGATTCTGCAGATGTAACATTGAGTAACCTAAAGTCATGTGACAGAGTCACATTTATTGTTTTTTTTACATAAATATATATTGGAGAGATTATTTTTTATATTTGAATGTTTAACAAACTATATTATACAGTGATCAGGATTTTAAAACAAAACTCTGATCATTAATATTTATACAAGTTATTTTTTATTAATATTCCATTTTTCACAGAGCCTTCTCCAAATTTGTTTCTTAAATTTATAAACATATACATTTTATTTAAACTTACAGACTAATTAAATAGATAAAAAAAATTAAAAAAGATTATTTTTGGCTTAATTCAGAACCTGTATTATGTTATTTTTCAGGTTATGCAATTCTTAAAAAATAGTATTTTATATGAAAAAAAGAAAGGAAAAAAACGTTTTACTCTAAGAATATATGTATTTAAAACATAATACTTTATAATTTTGTATTCTTTGATATTGCAAATCAGTTTAATAATTTGAATTGTTTAACCTTGTTTTTATTTTCAGTGTTTTAATAGCAAAAGTATCTAAATACTCATAAATATATCCAGATAATTATATAATTTATGAATCAGAACATTGAAGCACTCTTTTCAGACCCCAATATTAATGAGATATTACATGATCTAAAGGCTTATTTAACATGAATTCTATAGAGGGCAGTTCAAGTTGGTTAAGACAGGTGGTATCGTATGCAGAAGATTTGGATAAATAATTTATGTCAGTATACTTATACAAAAATGGGATGATTATGTTAGGAGAATTGTTGAGTGTTATAGTGGCAAGGAATGCGATAGAATAGATGCATTAATAAAGAATAGGGAGTTGGAGAGATGGAGAACTAGTATGGAGAGTAAAAAGTTTAAATATATATAGAAGTAAACAGAATATTGAGTGTGAGTTAATTTATGATAACAACAAGGACAGTAGTTTATTGTTTAAGGCTAGAATAGGATTTTTATCAAATACACTTAAATGAAAAATATGGCTGATTTAGTCTCTAAGTTGTGTAAGGAAGACACAGAAAATATTATGCATCTGTTACTTGAATGTAAATGTCTGCAAGCTTGTGGAAAAATAAATATAAACAAAGTGATTTTATAGAAAGTCAGATCTTGTTTTTTATTCTGTGTTTAGGAAAAGATAAGGAGGATTTAGGTATTAAGGCCATGAATTTGATAAAGATTATGTTGTGGAAATGGGATGGAACAGGTTAGAGAAGAATATGGGAAGAATTTAGGGCAGGAAATGGAAAGGGAAGGTAAAGTGGCTAACAGGTTTCTCTGGGCATAGTGGCTGAGAGATTCCTGACTCCAAAAAAGAAGTCACAGTGCATCTCATCTATTACTGATATATCCATATATATTTAATTATAAAATACTATTAACTATGTCAATTAAAGTATCATTTAGTTTATGAAAATTTTTTTTTTTTTTTTACAGAAAGTATTATCATTTGTTTTTGTTGTTTGGTTTTATTTTTTAAAATTAAAAGAATTTAATAAAAATTAAAATGAATGTTTGTTTATTTTGAAAGTTTAATAAAATAGCAGTTCATTAATTCATTTCAGTCTACTTAAAGACCAGTGATATTTAGCACAAAGGTAGAATGATATCTCTGCAATAACTAATCTTTCTGATATATATTTAATTCACTAAAGTAACTAGGTTCAATAATTTTTCAATCTTAATTATTTTTTAAATAATTTTACAATGTTTTTATTAAAAAATACTGATGAAATAATTATTTTTTAAATAATTTTACAATGTTTTTATTAAAAAATACTGATGAAATAATTCTCTATATAGTCATTTTTCCTCTACAAAAATCAAACCAAGAAGTAAGCATGCATATATATATATATATATATATATATATATATATATATATATATATATATATATATATATATATATATATATATATATATATATATATATATATATAACAGAACTGAGAATGCTTAAATGGTGAAATAGACTTGTACAATTGGACAATCCAAAGACAATATTCCCACTGCAACTGAAGTAGTTGCCTTGTTTCTTTCAAGCTTATACCTCCCAAATAGTCATGAGGCATGAATAGAAGTGTTCTGAAAGTTTAACATTGCAGTTGATATAACAAAATTTTTAAATAACTAATGGAGTAATGGACATGTATAATTGGACAATTTTGTGAACAATAATTTAAGCATAAGAAGTGGGGTTTATGTGTGTGAGTCTGGAAGGGCAGGTGAATTTTGTGTCACTGCACATCTGGAACCATAAAAACCCCGCTCACCTATCCATACATTTATACTCGAATGTTTAAAAATCATATGCACGGAATCAATTGTATGGGTGCGGATGCGCTTGACATGTACCGACACTCTTTAAATTTATTTGTAACAATTCTTGTTGATTGCATTGTAATATCCAAACTTATGTCTCTTGTATTGTCTTGAGGCACAAATAAAGGCATTTGAAAGTAAAAAAATTAAATCACGCATTACATTTTAATATTAAACAATTTTATATTATTAGAATGATTTTAACGTTATATAAATACCCATACATGATTTGATAGTAGGTACTTTACATGAATTTTATATTTTCATCCATGTATATAATTCACACATATATATATATATATATATTGAAATGGTAAATCTCATTCAGATTTGCCATTTCACAGTCTGACCCATCTAATTATTCATTTTACTAACATTTGCTTTTTTATTATTCTAAAAAAATATTTTAACATTTTTAACCATCCTGAATAAATCCTAAAATTTATTTTGGATCATATAATTATACTAACATACTGTTATTTTATTTTTATTAAAAAAAGAAAAAAATTCAAATAATTAACTTTGAATATTTTATATATTTTAGATATACTGTATATGTTTAAAATGCTTTATTTTAGTTCAAGAATTCAAGATGGCCTTTTTGAAAAGATTTGTACCTCGATAAGAAGTTTAAAATAAATGTTTAAATTAAAAGCATTGATAAATTACCAAAATCCATTCACTGTGGTATCTCTATTCATTAATTAGTAGAGATTCTACATTGTTATCTAAATTAAAAACCTAACATAAAATTATATTGAAATATATTGATCCTTATCGAGGTACAAACTTTCTAAAATTAGAATAAAAATTTCTATTGTTTCAAAAAGATCACCTGAGGCAGCAGGGAGAGTGACCAGGACTAGAGTTGTAGAAAGCACACTATGATGATCGAGAAGTAAAACAGGGTAATTGCTGCCCTTTCCCTCCTGAGACCCGAAATCTTCCATTATGCTGCTGCCAGAACATGCCATCAACTGCTTTAAGCCATCAATGTTCACCCGCAGAACTCATCCCGGGAGCTTCAAGGTAGTCATCCAGATTCGACCAAAGAATTATTAGAATGTAAATATAATTTCGTAAAGCTTTAAAATGTCAAAAGTTAATGTTTATTAAGAATCTTTTTTTTAACTGTCTCTTTAACCTGTTCTTTTAAATTATTTATAATGTTTTTCCTTTTAATAACTCAAGCTCACAATAATTTTCTAATATTTTTAATTGAATATGAATTTATTTATTTGTTTTATATTAAATTTTTAGCATGAGATTATTTCATGCTTTTATTTTTTATTTTTGATAAACTTCACTCACAGGGGTCCAAAGAGCGTAGTTTGCTAAGAGAGCAAATTATGTTTTATTAGGGAAAGGGAATTTTAACAAAGAACGATTTGATTTTAAAAGTAAAGTAAGTTGATCTATTTTCGCGAGTGAGGTTATGCCGAATATATATATATTTGTTTCTAAGCAAATCTACCGTAATTTCAAATAAATTTATTATAGATTTCCCACAATGGGAATCTATAATTTTATATTTCTGTAATTCAAAATAGAATAAAATATGCTATGGATTTTTGACCTAGTAACAGCGCCGCTGGATAGCGTCAGTTAATTATCATGCTTTTTTTTTTTAAGTTAGGGAAGAGGGAAGGAGGGATTTTTTCGAGAATTAAATTCCCTTATTTCTATAAGTATGGTTTTTTTTGTACGTTAAATATTTATATAAAGTAGTTGTTTATGCAGGTTGATCTCTATGCAGTATTAGATCATTTTAAGGCTATTTACTTATAACCAATTCCTATTTAATAATTATAAGATCTCGGGTTAATAAAGAATGCTTGGAGTCTCATGAACAGACCTAAAATGGTCATAGATTTGGTGATTTGGAGTTAGCTTCTGTTTTTCGCATACGCCTGTGAATCGGACAGCGGTTTTGAGATAGTTGGTTTGTCAGCAGAATTCGTAGAGGCAAATATGAGGGTTCTCCGTAATTCCTATCTCCTATCGATATATGGACACGACATGTGGATGTATCGATTTTCCTTTTATTCTTCATTGGAATAGACATACGAGTGTCCGTAATCCGGCTCGTATTTTCTTACTTACGTTTCTTCTCTCCATTTTGCATTCGTCTATTTATTAACCTGACATTGTTTTGCTTTTATTTTGCCTATCTAATATGTAAGCCATAGGAAGATGATTCTACCGAAAGGATCTTTGACCTGAGTAATCGACTCTTTTGTTCGTTTGCGTAATTAGTTAAAATCATTTGGTTTTGGCTAATTCACAGTATATTTCATTATAGGTATGATTTTAGTTGTAAGTCCAACTAAAGTGACTTGTTTGCTTTGATAATTAACTGATAGATTTTTTTATTATAATCGCTTACAGTTTTAAAGTTATTTATAAGCTATGCCAGTAAGGTCCACTAATGCCATAAAACAGTTGTTGAAAATCCAAATTATTAATTTTATAAAGATAAATAAAAATCAATTTTTTTATATATGTTAATGGAGTAAGACATCAAATTAGTCTTACTACAATCGTCTATTTAATTAATATCTTTTTCAATAGAAATGTTTTTTTTAGTCATTCTTATATATGTGCATTAGGCAGATGTTTAAACCTATCGCTATATTATAAGCTTGTAATAAATGTGTACGGGGAATGTTGAAATCCATGGTCATTTAATTCTGAAATAATTTTTGCTATTTTTTTAAAAAAAGAGAATAAATGTAAACAAAATGAAAGATGTATAAACTTCACAAAATAAATTGTATACAGTCAATAACGTCAATGCTGACCGCTAATAAAAATAAAGTCATCAGGAACTCATATAATTATGAAGTTAATTTAAAAATTGTATTTTTGTTTTTTTTGAGCTTGAGTTTAAACTAATGTAGAATGTCTAATGAATTTAAATATATATATATATATAACTAAAACAAACTTCCAGTGTTCTCAAATCATTTTATTTACTTTTATATGAAATAAAATTTGATTTTTAAATATACCTATTAACCAATCACCCAAGTTCTCACTAAAAATACTATTAAATTGAGTCACATGCTTTAAGACCCAGCTGCTGGGATGGTGAAAGTAAAGGAATTCGATCGTATCGTCGAGAAAGGCTAATGATTAGATCTTTGACCTGGGGATATAGGTAAATAGGGCAGAATTCACGATGTACCTGATTTATATATCTTGTACATGGTCAGACTCGAGGTACTTTACCTTGTATTCAGGGATTTGTTGGATCGATGTGTGTTTTTCGACCGGTGCATCGTATTTTTTTTTTTCCGGGTTATGGATGCCATCATGGTGCTATTAGATACTCCCACACCCTGTATAATGTTAGGCATATATATATATATAAGGTTTTTTTTAATAACACTAAATAATAAATAGTGATATTTTTTCCCCCAAGTTTGTATGATGTTTTGCACACACTGCAAAACTCTGAATAATGTTTAATGTATATAATGTGTTTTTTTGTTATGCTTTTTGACACAGTAATGAATAATGTATACGTGTAAAAAAAAATTTTTTTTCCTGAGTTTTGATGCTCAAAAATGGTGGGGATTTTAGATAAATACCTACACCATGATGAATATGTTGATAAAATGAAATGTGTGAAATACACATGTATTTTTTGGCTGTATTTTGTGGTAGAGAATAAGAATAATGGGTCCACAAAGAGCTGGTACCTAAAATTAAAAGTGATATATGTACACAGACTCAAAATAGAAGGGAAAATATATGAGATTTTTTTTTCTATCTGTGATTTTTCTTCGCATGTAAAATGTAAAAGAAAAATAAACCAAATACTGTATGTTTTGGTGTATAAGTAAATACTCAGAATCTGTAAAATATTGTGATATAAAAAATAACTAAATGAAAAATGTGTAATAGCAACAAATGGTTGTTAATAGAGATTTGGGTGAATAAATTGTTAATAATAAAGCATATATACGCTATTGGCTGGCGCCCATACAAAAAAATTTGCCAATAGTTTAATTAAATATTTTCAAACACAAAATAGTCTTATTTAAGATTCGAACCTGGAAGAATGAAATGGTTAAAGAGTCAGTAACAACTTAACTGTATCAGTAACAACTTAAAGGTAAATTAAATCATGTAAACCAGTTGTTATCAGCCAAGTGATGTATGATCAATGTCAAATCTGTCCAGGCACAGGAGAACAACCAGAGGTAAAAAGAATAAATTTGTTTCATTTCATTTAGGAAAAAGTTAAGTTTTGCGGAAAATTTTTTTTAGCTGAGTGGCAAATAATTTTATAACTAAAGGCAGTAAACAGAGCAGGTAGTAGTAGGATGGGAGATGTTTTAGGAAGGAAGGGTGGTGTAACCCATTAAAGTCAGATATATATATACAGAGCTTTGTTTATTCCACAAGAAATTTAAAAGAAAAAAAAAGAATAGTTTCAGAATCAAAGTTTAAACAGTTTTTTTTTCTAGGGGAAGAAAAAGTTCAAGTTTTAAGTGAAGTCAAGTTTTAAGTGAAGTACACAAAGAAATTTTGTTTTAAATAAAAAGATTTTCTGTTTTAGATGGATTGCACAAAAGAAGAGCAGATGGAGGAGCAACAGAAAGATGCTGAAGAGAAGGTGGATGATGACCCACTAAATATCAATAGTCCGGTAGTCACAATGAAAAACCCAGAGAGGTTGATGTATGAGGCAATGCCCATGATGATGGAAAATTTAAAAATGATGATGAACAGTGTTATGACAACAATGAGGTATGAAATTGAGAGAACAATGCAAAAGCATCAAAAAGCCGTAGATCAAAGAATAGCCATCATAGAAACAGAGGCTAATGAGAAGACCACCAACAATGAAGTTCAACCCCTTCAAGTGGCTCACAGGGATCATCATTGATATCCCAACTCATCCATATCCAGGAGTTCCAAGGCGAGCCAGGGAATCCAATAGAGCACATAGAAAGCCTGGGGGAATTGTTCCATGTTCACGCAATGGATGAGGCTGAGAAAGTGGCTGTTGTGAGCCATTATTTGAAAAACACTGCGAAGGATTGGTGGAGGTCATTAGCACAGAAACCCCAAAACTTCAAAGAATATGAACAAGCCATGATAGTGCAATTTTGGAGTGATAAGCGCTAAGAAGATATGATTCAGACTTTGACCGCTGAAAAATATCAAGGTAGCCAGCAAGGAACTTTCACCCAATTTTTTTTTAAACAAGTGGCGAAGTTTCGAATCCTAACCCTAACCGTCTTCACATACTCTGATGCACGCATAATATACATTATCAAGAACAATATGCCCATATGGGTCCAAAGGATGATGTTAAGCAGCCAAATTGACACCATCCCCGAGATGGAAAGATTTTTAACCTCTATTAGTGATAAAGACACAGGAGTGGAACAAAAGGGTCAAAGTAACCAAAAAAAATAGAAATAACTGAGGAAAATCCAATAACCACAATCATCCATGAAGGAGATAGATCCAAGAACAATAGCATGGGAAATCTCTTCCCAATTGTGCAGATAACAGTCGAGTCCCAGAGAGTGCAAGCATTAATGGATTCGGGAAGCCAAGTATCCCTGATATCAAAAGCTTGGTTTGAAAACATGAAAAGATTAAAAGAATTCATGAAGCTCCCAACATTGCCCATTGGCCTAACTCTGGCAAATGGACACAAATCAATGAGTGAAAATTACCAAATATGGTTGGAAGTGAGAATAAATCAAATATCTTTAGGACATGCCTTTTTAGTCATGGATGGACTCATTTACGACATGGTTTTGGGATCAGATTTTTTAATACAACATGAAGGCATCATTGATTACTCCCGGAGGACCTGTTACATAAAGCAAGAGGTCGTGAAATTTCAGAACACCCAGAAAAATCAGGTGGACAACTGCAGCTGTATCATTCAACCGGTTGACTCGGCATTGATCTTGACAAAGGTACAAGAAGCGACGATTGCCAATCCCAGAGATAGGAACCAAATTAAAGAAATGTTGGAAAACTATTCCAAGGTATTTTCCCCAAGTCGCAGATCAAATCAAAGGTTATACCCACCACATTAGATTAAAAGAAGAATCATATGCCCAATCCAAAACCTACCCCATTCTCTTCCAATACAAAGAAGAGGTGGAGAGTCAAATTAAACAGATGATGGAATGGGGAATCATCGAACGGGGACCATCCCCTTACAATAATCCTTTAGTGGTCATAAGGAAAAGGAGCAGTGACTTTCATTTGTGCCTTGATGCTCGTAAATTGAACAGCATGACCATACCAGAGAGAGACATCCCCCCACCCATCCAAGAAGTCTTTGTCCATCTGGCTGGAAAGACTATTTTTCCCACTTTGGATTTAACTGCAAGTTATTGGCAGATGGCCCTTGATCCAAGAGATTGAAAATATACTGCTTTTCGGTATAATGGCCAAAGCCATGTATTCAAGAGGGTACCTTTTGGCCTTAAGTGTGCAGGGTTGATGCATTGTCTCACGCAAGTACTCTCAGAGGAATTGCAAGACCATATGATCTGCTACATTGATGATATTGTAATAGCTTCAAAGGACATGGAAGAACACATTAAGTACTTAGGCCTATTTTTCAAGGAGTGTGAAAACATCACCATTAATTTGGAGAAGAGCCGCCTTGCCCTGAAAGAAATCTCATTTTTGGATCACATCATTAGCGCAGATGGAATAAAACCTCATCCTGAAAAAATCGAAGCTATTGAGAAATTCCCAATCCCAACCACCCGCAAGCAAGTCCGTTCTTTCCTGGGGTTATGTAATTTCTATCATAAATTCTACCCCGGGTTTGCATTGGAAACAACTCAATTGATTGATCTTTTATGTAAAAATAAGAGGTGGGCGTGGACCACCACTCATGATCAGGACCTTCAAGTAATCAAAATTAAGTTTTTACAGGCCGTAATGCTCCACCACCCAGATTTTAACCGCCCCTTTTACGTCCAAACCGACAGTTAGTAAGAGGGGTCTAGGCGCTGTGTTATTTCAAGTGGGCGAAAGGGGACAACACCAAGTTCTCTATTTTATCAGCCGAACTTTAAAAGGGGCTGAGGTAAACTATACCACAATGGAACAGGAAACACTTGCTATTGTGTGGGCTTGTCAAAAATTCAAGCAATTCCTCCTGGGGTCTGAAGTAATCATAATTACTGACCATAGGTGCTTGGAATTTTTAAACAGGAGTTTCCCCACAAATGACCGGCTCATTTGTTGGAGTTTGACCCTACAGAAATTCAGGTATAGTGTAGTCTACTGCCCAGGACCAGAAAATGTGGTGCTGACATTTTAAGCCATCACCCAATACCGATGAACCCTCAGAACCCTGAACTGCATGATCAAACTGCCCAGATTATGGTAGCCCAGAAGGAAACTACTATTGAGGATGAACTGCAGGACTTAGGATATTGGCAACAAGCTGAAAAACAATATGGACAAATAATCACTGAGCTGAAAAAGGATCTGCATGAGAGAAGTGAACATTTTCAGAAAAGACGTTCACAGTACTGGCTTAGGGATGAGATACTACAAATTAAAATGAAGGAACGAGATAACCCATGGAAAATAATAATTCCCACAGAATTGAGGACAAAAATCATACAACATGTGCATGAGAATATTGGGCACTACGGGCCTCGGAAAACAAGAAGCTACTAGGCAACGGTTCTATTGGCCCAGTCTATATGCTCAAGTCCTTCTCATCCTCAGGAGGTGCACCAAATGTGCTCAGAATAAATACCCAAATAGGTCCTATGCAGGATCCCTCCACCCTATTACTGTAACAAAACCAAATGAACTGCTTGCTGTGGACCACTATGGGCCATTGCCGTCATTTCTACAGTTTCGGTACTTGCTTGTTACTTATGATGTATTTTCCAAAATATGTACGGGCATACCCTGTAAGAGCTGCAGATTCAAGAAATGCTATTTGCGTGCTCCAACAAAAGCAATTTCCGGAAGTAGGAATGACAGAGATAATCCTATCAGACCATGGGACCGCATTTACTTTAAAGGAGTGGACTAGATGGATCAAGAAACAAGGACTACATCACCGGTTAACTTCTGTTAGAAACCCTCAATCTAATCCGTGTGAAAGGGTCATGAGAGAAATTAACAGGCTCTTCCGCACATACACGTCTCATGATCACCAGGGATGGGTAAGGAGAACTGACGAAATTGTGGGGTACATCAACCATACCTTGAACCAATCTACAGGATTCACCCCAAAAAGGCTTCACAATGGAAAACCATGCCCCGAAATATTTGGTAAAATTCGGCCAAAAGAGGATCTGGTTATTCACCCTGAAGAGGACCAAAGGGAGGCCTGTGCCCATATGGAAAGGATGGCCCGGGTAAGAATGAAAAGATATCACAATCCACCCCAGAAATTTCAAGAAGTGGATATGGTGTGGCTTAGAGCACCAAAATCAAGTAATGCGACCAAGAAGGAATTCAAAAAATTCTTCTCGCTTTACCATGGTCCTTACAAGATCCAAAGAAAATGTCAGGAGAATGCGATTTTATTAGAAGAACAAGGAAATAGAGGAACTTTTAATGCCAGGCAATTAAAGCCTTATGTCCCACCAAATCCAGGAGATAAGACAAAGTATTTAATCCAAACTGATATTTTTGCAAATAACAGGAATTGGTAACTGGACTAAGAGATGGAAAAGAATTTTTAGATTTAAATAGAACATTTCTGATTGTAACCCAAAAGAATAGGTAGGAGAAGAAATAGCTGGTTGGGACTCTGTGACCTAAAAAGTTTTAAAAAGTTTTTTGTATGTGTTAAAAATATATGTATATAGATTTTTTTTTTCGTGAAGTGGGGGAGTGTGAAATGGTAAATCTGATTCAGATTTGCCGTTTCACAGTCTGACCCACCTAATTATTCATTTTACTAACATTTGCTTTTTTATTATTCTAAAAAAATATTTTAACATTTTTAACCATCCTGAATAAATCCTAAAATTTATTTTGGATCATATAATTATACTAACACACTGTTATTTTATTTTTATTAAAAAAAGAAAAAAATTCAAATTATTAACTTTGATGAATTTTTTTATATATTTTAGATATACTGTCTATGTTTAAAATGCTTTATTTTAGTTCAAGAATCCAAGATGGTCTTTTTGAAAAGATTTGTACCTCGATAAGAAGTTTAAAATAAATATTTAAATTAAAAGCATTGATAAATTACCAAAATCCATTCACTGTGGAATCTCTATTCATTAATTAGTAGAGATTCTACATTGTTATCTAAATTAAAAACCTAACATAAAATTATATTGAAATATATTGATCCTTTTCGAGGTACAAACTTTCTAAAATTAGAATAAAAACAATTTCTATTGTTTCAAAAAGATCACCTGAGGCAGCAGGGAGAGTGACCAGGTTTAGACAGAGAACAGACAGAGTTGTAGAAAGCACGCTATGATGATCGAGGAGTTAAACGGTAATCGCTGCCCTTTCCTTCCTGAGACCCGAAATCTTCCATTATGCTGCTGCCAGAACATGCCATCAACTGCCATAAGCCATCAATGTTCGCCCACAGAACTCATCCCGGGGAGCACCAAGGTAGTCATCCAGATTCGACCAAAGTATTATTAAAATGTAAATATAATTTCGTAAAGCTTTAAAATGCCAAAAGTTAATGTTTATTAAGAATCTTTTTTTTAACTGTCTCTTTAACCTGTTCTTTTAAATTATTTATAATGTTTTTCCTTTTAATAACTCAAACTCACAATAATTTTCTAATATTTTTAATTGAATATGAATTTGTTTTATATTAATTTTTAGCATGAGATTATTTCATGCTTTGATTTTTTTATTTCATGCTTTGATTTTTTCATTTTTATTTTGACAAACTTCACTCGCAGGGGTCCAAAGAGTGTAGTTTGCTTTTATTTTACCTATCTAATATGTAAGCCATAGCGAGATGATTCTACTGAAAGGATCTTCGACCTGAGTAATCGACTCTTTTGTTCGTTTGCGTAATTAGTTAAAATCGTTTGGTTTTGGCTAATTCACGGTATATTTCATTATAGGTATGATTTTAGTTGTAAGTCCAACTAAAGTAACTTGTTTGCTTTGATAATTAACTGATAGATTTTTTTATTATAATCGCTTACAGTTTTAAAGTTATTTATAAGCTATGCCTGCAAGGTCCACAATGTCATAAAACATTAGTTGTTGAAAATCCAAATTATTAATTTTATAAAGATAAATAAAAA